>CM041644.1:545458-562898 GCA_023333625.1 Bothriochloa decipiens
GCGCACTCAAACCTAGACCTCCTCCCTCTCACTCGTACAACCTGAGATCAATCCCCGGTAGGACTAGGCTTCCTATCACAGGCCCTTAGGATTCTTGATTTACTTCTGTAAATACAGGGCCCAAGTTTAATACAAAACAGTTGGGGGAAATTATAAGATACTACTGCTGATCAAGTACATGATTGCAGGTTGTCGACAGATACACACATCTAATGTCTTAACACGCAACTACCGTAAAGAAGAAATAGAAACAAATACTGTAAAAAAGGATCCAAGGGTTGTGCAATAGAAGCAAACCTTCACTTCTCTCCATTTCCGAATCTCCGGACAAATGCAGCCTTGCTGACAGCCACTTGCACATAAAACATTTCGTATAGCTGATCCAAAAGATGGAAGCAAGCAGATCTCCACGTTTTCATGAACAGAATGGTGCAAAAGACAGTCCAAATGCCCATCACAAATCCCATGCTCATGCTGAGGTAAAGAGATGACTTGGCACCTTCATGATCATGCCCTTGATTGACATTTGGGTTTGTTTCATTTGTCGAGCAACTGTTGACAAGAGGGGGCCCACAAAGTTGAGAATTGCCGATGTACATGTACTGATTATTGATTGTTTGCAGTTGGTGTCCTGAGGGGATTCTTCCTGACAAATCATTGTAGGACAAACTTAGGCAGCTCAAAAACGTGAGATCTGCTAGGCTTGATGGGATTTTACCAGTGAAATAGTTGTAAGATAGGTCAAGGGACTCCAGTTCCCTTAAAGCTCCGATATCATCTGGAATTGCTCCACTTATCTGGTTGCTAGAAAGATTCAAACTCCGAAGTCCTTAGAGTAAAGTTAGTTCCTTCGGAATGTATCCGGTGAAACCATTATTTGATAAGTCGATCATGTTGGTTCATGGGTGTAGTTAAGCTCTCGATCTTTTATGAATGTTGATATGCTATCACTGCTATAAATGTGTTCACCAATGAATGCTGCTATGCTATCACTGCTATAATGTGTCATGGATCTCAATTCTCAACCTCGCCAGTGATGAAGGCCTTCCTGATATGTTGTTGTGCGCTAGGTCCAAATAATGAAGTGCACTAAGCTTTGTTAGCTGCATAGGAAGGTGACCACAAAACATATTCGATCTTAGTATCAGCACCTCTAGGTAAGGCATCTTCTCTGCTATCCATGTTGGCATACTTCCAGAGAACTTATTATGTGAAAGACCAAGGAATATCAAACCCGCAGCATTTTGAAGGAAGTGAGGGAATTCACCAGACAGATTGTTATATTTCAAGTCTACCATGAGTAGTAAAGAATTGTTCCTTGGACATTGTGGAGAACCCCCTGTTAGTTGATTATTTGATAGGTTTATTTCTGAGAAACCAGAGCACACATATGCTGGGATCGTGCCTGTGAAATTGTTGTTGTAAAGAAGCAGACTGCTTAGGTTCGGAGCCATGAGATTTACTGGTAGCTTTCCTGACAAAGAATTTTTGGAGAGATCCATATCTTCGATTGATGGCAGCTCTAACTTTGTTGGTATGCCGCTAAGTTGATTTCCTGAAAAGTCCAAGCTGAAGGCACCAGAAAAAATATCCCAAAACCAATGGGGCAAAACATCACTTATCCTATTATTTGAAATATCGAGTTGGCGCATGCCCACTTGCCATTTGAACCATGCAGGGAACTGAGGCCCCATGTCACATGACCCTAAATATGCTTCCACCAATCTAAATGGAGGAACCCAATCTTCAGCAAAATTCAGTTTCAACGAGTTTTGTGAAAGATGTAGATAGTCAAGCTTTGTCAGACTTGCAAAAAACTCTTCTGAAAGCACACCGCATTAGTTATTCAAATTTCAAACCAAGGCTCAAGTAAGTCAAATTAGTAAGGAGGCAATGGAGGAGCTCATCTCGCCACGAAGCTTGATTGCTTTAGAATCGTCCAGATGACCCTGGAGGTCAAGCTTGACGACGTGGCCAGTTCGGTTGTCGCACTGGACATTGGCAGCAGTCTCCGCCTCGCCATGACGAGAGACGCCCAGCAGGGTCTATGATGTTGCTTTTGAAAGAGATGAGCGCCTCCCGCTCGGTTGCAAGGCAGCCTCCGCCTGGAGAGGCCGCCCAGCTTCTGCCATGGTCATGAACCAAGGACCAGGACTGTGTCACGAGAAGGATCAAGAAGATTGCAGCAGCTCCTTGTTGGAGATGGAGCAAGCGAACTGTCATTTTTATAGCCTTGTATATGAGTTTGAGCTATATTCATGTACTCTGCTTGATCGAGCAGCCCAGTACGTCTATATATGCCTCAACTGATCGGCAGGACAAGTCGGCTTGACTTGACCCATGCGTTGATTTCAGTCAACCGTTGAGGTCACTGCTGCCTCATTAGTCGCTACAGAGTACAGAGTCGCAGTACACCCGTACAACTAATAAGTCTCTTTTGAGTGCTTTATACACACATCATAGATTGACTTGACCCATGCGTTTGTTTCGGATTCTTTCTGATCTGATTCTACTGATTATTCACTATTCCTCTCTCACTATTCCTCACCTGATTCATCTGATTCATTTGATTCTGAGCTGAAACAAACGCACCCATTGGGCAGTTAGATATCCTGCTAGGCTCGTAGGACACGCGTGCCTGCTTGGAAATGGACTAATGGAGAACCAAGTGTGCACTGCTCTTCTGCAGCTGCCTGTCCTATAAGCATACACTCCACGTAGTGCCAAGAAGTTAAGAGATACCTCCACTCTGTTAATTTCTACCTGACAATCCCGAGTGCGTTTTTACATGTAACGTGAACTTCTGATGATTGGGTTAAGAAGTTCACTATTGTGTAACTCATTCTCTTATCAATTGCACTAATTGTATGGAGGACCATACTAAATCAGGGATCACAGTGTTTTCTTGTAGGTAAAATCTGTTTTCCAGCCAACTGATGAAGATGTGAGATTGTTTGCCTGACTGGTGCTTCCACAGACAGATCTTCAATTTTGTTGCAGAAACATACATTGAATAGTCCAGGTTTTGCTATGGGCAGACAATTTCTGCTTCTACTTTTACTCTCATATTTGTGGAATTTAAACCAATAATAGTAGTATACATGTGGATAGTTCAAAGCATAATTACCTGCGCACTGACTGCTACTATGGGAAGGCATCTGCATGTTCTTTCTTCTTTCTGGCAAACACTGCTCTTCTGATAAGCAGTCTACTTCGACAGGCAAATTATCATGTCCCGCTATGTTCCCCGTTGTTTCTCTGCTGTCACAAGTACTCCAGGCACCAAGCTGATCACTGAATCACTGCAAACCAGTTCTTCTGATTGATTAATGTTTCTCTACTATGGTCAAATAACCAATACTGTCTTTGTTCAAAAAAAAAAAAAAAAACCAATACTGTCAGACAGTACTTAGCAGCAAAATTTGTTCAGGTCGTGCCTATACTGTTTACTGAACCAGTTACTCGAATGCTTGTGAGTTCAGATTAATAATAATCGATATAAAACACATAATCAAATGCAGAGTGGTCTCAAATCAGTAACTTTCTAACAGCAATTTGTACAAATTAGTACTTGTGCACTGTATGACTGCAGTGCAAACTACACTACATATACACACTAGAAAAGAACTATGTACTATACCTGTGCAGCAGTGCTACAATCAGCATGCTCTCTCTTCTTTATGGCAGAAACATGAAACCATTGCTCTGTCAACAGGCAAAATAATGTCAAGTTCCATCATTATGTTACATTCCTTCTCTGCTGTCATATGTACTCCACTGTATCACTGCAAAATAGTTGTAATTCAGATTGATGTTTCTCTGCAATTCTGCTATGGTCAAATTCAATACTGACAGACAGTTTCAGGTCGTTACTGAATCAGTTGCTCTAGTGCTTGAGAGTTCAGATTATTAGTCAACAAATGCAGAACAAAGAGAAGTACACTACTTGCCTTCAATCACTAACTTTGTAACAGTAATATTTTGTACAAATTAGCAATTGGACACTAAGGTAAAAATTTGCACAAATTAGCATGGAAAACCAGCTGTTCTGATCGATTGATTTTTCTCTGCTATCGTCAAATAGAAATACTGTCAGACAGTAAAGTAGCAAAATTTGTTCAGGTCGTGCCCATACTGAACAAGTTACTCGAATGCTTGTGAGTACAGATTAATAATCGATATAAAAAAACACATATTCAAATGCAGAGCAGCCTCAAATCAATAACTTTGTAACAGTAGTATGTACAAATTAGCAGTTGGACAGTGCGTGGCTGCAGTGCCAACTACACTAAACTTGAAAGAAAAAAAAAAAAACTGTAGAAAACTAGGCTAGGTCTGCAATGGTTCCTGCGTACGCGAGCACATCGGCGTTCAGGAAGAAGCCATTCAGCATTGCCAGGAAGACGTCGGTGGTGAGCAGGCTGTCGGAGCCGGCGCAATGCGCGCGGCCGGCGGCGCGCTCCACGCCGAGCGCGGCGGCCACCTGCTCCAGCTTCCCGCGCATGGCGCAGCACCTGGCGAGGTGCTTGACGTCAAGCACATTGGACCCGAACAGCTGACGGACCAGGGCGAGGAACCCGTCCAGCGTGGGCGGCAGCGGCTGGCCGCCGGTGAGCACCTTGGCGAGGTACGCGAAGTCGTAGGAGCCCGCGAACGCGGTCCAGGTGAGCTGCCCGCAGGCGAGGCCGCTGCGGTGGAAGCCGACGGCGAAGTCGTTGGGCGCAACGCCGAACTCGTTGAGCGTGGCGAAGTCCATCCCCTGCGCGTAGAGCAGGGCGACGGACGCCGGCGCGTACGGGTGGCACGCGGGGTCGAAGCCCCGGAGGTTGAACTGCCACGCGACGGGGAAGCGGCCGGCGGGGCCCGACAGCGCGATCCCGACCTGGAGCAGCTTGAGGTCGTCCACGTTCTTCTTCACCAGCGCGTAGTTCTCGCGCGGGCCCCGGAGGAACCGCGGCATGTCCGAGTCGTGGACCACGCCGGGGAACTCGGTGTCGACGCACACCCAGGGGTAGTACGGCAACACCGCCGAGAGGTTGGCGAGCTCGTCGTCGAAGTTGCCGGCCCACACGTCGCGCACCTCGGCGTGGACCTCCTTGGCGGCGTCCCCGCCGCCGCCCGGCGTGAACACCTGCAGGGGCGACGGCTGCGGCGGGTACTGCACCATGGTGCTGTACTGGGGCACGATGTGGACGAAGCTGCACAGCGGGGGCGGTGGTGGCGGCGGCGCCTGCCGAGGGTGGAGGACGACCGGCCGGTAACCGCGTCTTGGCGAGTTTGCGTTTTGATCATGGAACGTGGGCGTTAATCGTAGCCGTGCCCTGGTTTTATGGTGGCGGCGCAAGATACGGGCGTGCCGACCTCGGATTGTCGAAGCGGACCAGGCCTCGCCTCGGGGTAACAGTCCAATTCGTTTCGAACTCTGAAGCCAGATCACCACCATACTCCGTTGAACATTCGGAATCCCAACATACACAATTGACTGATTTACTACTCATAACAGCCAGACAGACTCCGGGTACGATTGATTGGTCTGCGGGAGTCGCAGAAAACGGACTCGTTCTAGGGTTGTAAACCAATGGGGCAATGACAATCGAAAGCATGCACGATTTGTAAACCTCAGTCCAGCTAGGATTGAAACAGATTATTGAGTAGGTATCAATCACCAATGCATCATCAGTCATCAAAATTACAAGAGACTATATCTACAGAACAGGGTCCTTGCCATGTTTGCAACAAATTTCGTCTCTCAACTACTGGCTCACTCAATACACGTCTACCAAGTGGAGTTCTACGCTATCTTCTGGTGTTTTTGTGACACCCAAACCCAATGAAATATACAGATTAGCAGATATCATCTTCGATGTCAAAAGTCTCCCCGTAAGATATGCAGGCAGGCATGAGCATCCCAAGAGCTCAATCGTCCAGTCTTACTCTGGTCCTCCTGGGCTTGTTATACACGGTCCGCACACTAGCACGAGGCTGGTCGCCTGATTCACGGCTTGAGAGTGACAGAGAATCCATGTCATCGTTTATTGTTCGGTTTATCAACAATATCTGCCTATGCTCCACCCGTGGTCTCCTGTCTCCAGAATCCACGCCATCTTCACCGGAACTCATGCCATTACCCTGCAACCTCTCGTGCACCGACCGACGTGGCCACTCCCTGGAATTGTCAACTTGAGATTGCGCGCCAGGCGAACCAGATTGATATCTCAATTCCCTTGACCTCCAAGCTGAATTCCTTTCCCTCTCAGAACTTGAGGCAGAGACAGGACGCTGGCCATGCAGACTTTGATGTGACAGCACTTCTACTGCAGGGGCTTGCGCAAGCCCAGAAGGCTGCTCTCCAAGAATGCCGCTTCCATAATTCCCAGCAGATGTTCTTCCTTTAGACCTCTTGCCTCTGGATACTTTGCTCAGATTTGTTTGGGCGTCAGGTAGCTTGCCCTTGCCTTCATCTGATGATATGCCAGTTTCTTGTACAAGAGGGGTCAGGTTAAGCAGTTCTGGATCATCTTTAAAATCGAATGGACGCTTTACTGGGTCCATTTTTCTGAAAGTGATGGACATCCTGTGTTTCAGAAAGTAGCGCGTTAGATTTTTGTTGAATACCAAATAGTTCAATGAATTTTGAAAAACAATACAACAGATGAGTGTAACCTTTTGGTAGGGACCGCTGGAACACAATGCTTTGCAACATCAGCACCATTGCCATTCAGAACAAGCACAGATCTGTGAATTTTTCATATACAGTAAGAGAACTGTACGGTTGAACTAAGGGCTTAATGATCTAGCAATACGACTTTTCTGAACTGCACGAAAGTAAGGATACTACTGTGCAAAACATAAATTAAAGATATAAGCAACTCTGGTCACTAAAATGGAAGTAAGATAAACCAAAATGAACTATCAAAAATAAATAAGACACGCAACAATAAATATTAGTAAATAGACATTCACAGCAAAAACTTTTTTTCCGTAGAAAAGTAAATACAGGGTAAAGGAGACAATTTAAGCAAATCACTGTACAATGCAACAAGCAATCATCTACAGAATTCAAATGACCCACTAAGCAGTCCTGATATTCATATATATTCACAACTTTGAAATGTCAAGAAACAAAACCATTTTCAATCTATCCATATATATAGCATATAACAATAAACAAGTGCAACTAGCATAAGAAATCTATTAGCAGACGGAAAGAACATACCCAACAGGAAGAGGGATTGCAACTGAACCGGTGAATTCTCCAGGGGCAGAAGCTTTCAGGTTAGATCCAAAAAGAATGTTGCACTCGCTGAGAAAAGAAACAGTGCAAAATGGCCTCACAAAATCATGGCTATCTATATGTGGTGGTATGCAATCTCCTGGTTCATATATATTTACAATGCAGCTGTCTGGTACACAAGTTGTAGGCAGAACTTGCCATCGTACCAATCTCTTAATCATAGTCTTAAAGAGTTCAGGCATTGGATCAGAAACAATGGTCCGTATGATGCCTGGTGGATTTCCATTCTTATCCTGCCATGATAGATTTTACCATTAGATTTACTGATGGGTGTTCACAACGCCTTTTTATATGGAGTGTTCAACAATGCTTAAATGTACGAATGTAGTTCACAAGATGGAATTTTCAAGAAAGAAAAAAGTACCGTAGCATAATTGTAACAGCATCCAAACTGGATTGTTACTCGGCCTTTACCACGCATCCATTTTTGGGGTTCTGTATATGTGCGCTCTGTGATGAGAGGAAATATAACTGCATTTAGAAAAACTAAAATAGGAAACCAAATATAGCAAATAAACAACTGCAAGTTACATGAATAACATAATAACATTCAAGTATCAAGAGACGAAAACATTATGTGTAATACTATATTATACAGTTGAAGATATATGGAGTATAACAGTATCACACAACAGCCCACAAAACAGGGGTAATGACAAGTGCATATTACATTCTACATGTTGCATTTCTTTATGGTTTTCAACAAAAGGAGATCTTTACTGAAATGTGAAGGATCAAGTTCATTTCAGGATTTGTCTGAGCCAAAGTTGAGGACAGCCCACAATACTATTAATATAGAAATGTGATAGAAAATTGATACAGGACCAAAAGAAATACCGTATGATGTGCAAGTTTGCTTGCTTGAAAATTCTGATGGGAAAAACTACAATTGATGTACATACAAGAACATAAAATAAGGAAACCAGAAAAATGTGTGGACAACACTAAATGATGCTGAGTTAGTAATGCAGGAATCTTAAGGCTTATGATCTATAGAAATATGTAAATATTGGTGTAGCAGACACATCTGAATGGTTTCCAAGGTGTCCTGTAGGCCTTAGGTCCGTCCCCAAAGGCCAACGCCACACGACACTACCAAGTCCCATTACGCCTTGTTGGCCACGGTTCTTAAAGCGTTAAGGCAAGGCATGGCGACCCACCACCCTCTTATCAGTTATCAACTAGGCGGCAAAGTGGGCAAGACAGACTGCAATAATAACAGATAAAGAAGAGAAGGAAAAGAAGCCATTCACGCTATGACCATAACAACAAATGAGCCCCCAGTAGCAAATTAAAGCCCAACCCAAAGCCAGTTCTCCCCTCTGGCTTCCACTTCAGGTATACCGACATACCGTGCCCCTCAAGTCTGCTCCCCTCTCCAGTACCCCGACACCATCACCCAGCAAGAGCAGCGACGAGCCCGCCACCCCAAAGTGCCTCCACAGGCCACTAGTCAAATGGATCCCTGCTGCCGCCCCTTCCAGATCACCACCACCATAGTTGAGCAGGGGCAGATCTGCACTGGCTATCATCCTGGAGCCAGGGGGGCAGAGCTGTGCCAGCCATCGAGCCAGAGCCTATGAGGATGAAGGAAGCAGGAGGCTGGTTCTCGTCCTGCTTTTCCATCCTTCCTCATGGCCCCTCCTCTTCTCCTCCCCTCTTTTGGCTGGGCATCAACGACGCCCTGACCCCAACAAGCACCTTGTCGCCTTAAAGTCCATGCTGTCGGCAAGCGGTCACAAGACTCCACAACATCTAAAAACCATGCTCACGGGTGTAATGGAACTAATAGGCATGTGTCATTCAATAATAAAAATGTTTTTTCCTATGTTACTAGCAGCTATAGGTTTTTCGATAATAATCATACTAGAGGGGATAGTTCTGGTACTACAGAGTTGACCTCATATGGCAAGATATAACTGTGGCACTTCAAACATTCCTCCAAATCCTGAACTAAAGTTGACTTTATCCAAACATTCCTACAATGCCTAGCCATTATGAAAATGCAGTGAATCCAACCCCAAACTTCTGGACAGATCACACGTCACGAATTAAGACCATTAAAAATCAGTGATTTAGACTCACCTCCAAGCTCCCCACGCTGCCCTCTCGCCTGGAGGTCATACACGCATTGTACAATCCGCTTCTGCTCAGCTGAGCTGAACACGCCGGCATGAAGCTCGAGGCCAGCGAGGATGTTGACGGGCCGGCCATGAATTCTCTCGAGGCACAGGAAATCCTTCTTGCGCACAACGCTGCCGAGCCGCCTCTGCTCCCGCTGCTCCCTCGTGGGCCGAACCTTGGGCCTCCCCGCCTCGTCCCCATCCTCGGCAGCTGCGGCCGCGTCATCCTCCGCCGCCGCCGCGGCGAGCTCGTCCTCCTGCGCCATGTCTGCCCACGACATCCTCGGCTTCTCCGCCGGCGCCGGCGCCGGGGCCGCCGGAGGCGGGGGCGGGGGCGGATCCGAATCCCAACCGCTCGGCTCGAAAGGAAGGTTCTGCGGGGGCGCCGGATCCGAGTCCCACCCCGACGGCTCAATCTGATCGACGACCTGCTGCTGCAACGGCTGCGGCGGCGATTCCTCTGCTGCGCGGGTTGGTTGGTTGGATGCACGTCAGGCACAACAACTCACCAAGAAAACCCTAGTAGCGAAAGCGTACGGCCGCACAGACGGCGGTTACCTCGCGGGAGGAGGGAGTCGACGCGGCCGCGGAGCGAGGAGGCGCAGGAAGGGCAGAGGCCGGCGGAGAGGAAGGGGAGCCAGGTGGTGAGGAACTCCCCCGCGATGGCGAGCTCCTCGGCCGTGTACCCCTGCACGAGCGCCATCGGGTCGGCGGCTCCGGCGCCGTCGCCGCCGACGCCTGCGCCGGAGGAAGAGGAGGAGGGCGCCATGGCCATCGCGTCGCCGCCGGAGAGTGAGACCACCCCCCGCGCTCTCTAGTCGCTGACGAGTGGGCCCCTCGCACGCCGCCGCCTCGCCGGCTCCCGATTTCGATTCGATTCTGACCGAGCCTTTCGGGGGAAGGGTTCTGGGTGCGCTTTCGTAGGGATAGCCTAGCGTTTTTGCCGTACGCAGTAAAAAAATGGAAGGCTCGGTGACGGGTGGGTGCCGGCAAATCGTAGCCGTCGCTCGCAGGATGGGACGGCCAGAACGGACGCTTTGATTGAGCGACGGAAAGAGGAAAAACGGGGGCGGGCATCGGGGGTTCGGGGCGTGTGGCGGGCTGACGCTTTGGTCTGCCTGCTTCGTGGGCTGGACCCGTTCCGGGCTTCAAGGTCCAGGTAGAGAAGCCGTTTTCTTTTCGAAGAAATTCGAATATCTTTTTTAGGAAGAAATTTGAATTGAAAAGTCTATTTAACGACCCGTCCCATCTACGACGGGCCAGCCCATTAGTTTCTCATGTAGCCTGGCGTGAGCGCTACGACGAGTCCGCACGCACACCAACTCTCCCATGTCCGATCCCTCTCCTTTCTGCATCGCCCCCGGTCTCCTCCGCTTCTCGCCGCTTTCCCCTCCGCCCTGCGCCGGCCCGCCCCTCCCGGCCGGTCTCGTGAGGTGAGCTCCACCCGCACGCCCCCTCCCTCCCGTCCCTGTCATTGTCCAGCCAGTCGCATCTGTGGACGTCCTCGCTCCCTTATTCTCCTCCCAGCGTGCTTCGATGCCGCGATTGCCCCGGTGTGGGACTGTGGGAATAGGGCTCCTCTCAAAACCTATCAGCGCAATATGCAGATCGGCCGCTGATGCAGCTGTGCTATGCTCGCAGATGCCAGCGCTCTCAGCAAGCACTTCACGCCACTCATAGCAAGCTAGCAATCTCTAGTTCCGTTGAAAGGATCTAGCTTCCTGATCTTGAGCGCATGTATTCCCTGGTTCGCCCAAGAGACATAGAATTTGTACTCCAATACAGAAATTAAGTGTGCCGTTTTGTGTCACATTTGTGCCTCCTAGTCCTCGATCTTTCTTTCAGTTAGCATTCATGTGTCAACCTGCATGGGTAGTAGAATGCATTCCTGAATCGATGCAGTAGTTGAATTTCAGTTGTATAATGCAGTTATGAGCTCTGGATTACAACTTACAGACCCATTGTATCGTTCTTCCCTAGGAAGTTGAATTTGCCCCCATTTTCAGTTATTAATCTAGTTTTGTTTTTTCAGTATTCGGTCGTTTTTTTTAATATTATTTAGTTTCAATTTTCAGTCAATTTTTTTAGTTTCAGTCTTCAGTCACCCTTTTAAGCAAGTGTTCTAAATCTTAAATCTTGCATATTAGTTGCCTCACCTACAATATATAAGTTGTGACAAAAATTTAACCATTGCACACATAAATTGCCACATAAGAAAAGCCCATACACATGCTGATTGGATTGAGATCATGGGTTGCAACAAGTATTAGTAATTTCAGTATTTTTTTAAGTTTTAGATTTCAGTCACCCTTACAGATTTGAATGTATTTCTAAATCTTGCATATAAGTTGTCTCACCTATAACATATAAGTTGTTATAAAAGGGTAGCCATTACACACACATAAGTTGCCACAAAGAATTTGCCCCCATTTTCAATTTTCAGCCTAGTTTTCTTTTTATTTTTTAGTTATGTTTTTAGTCTAGTTTTTTTATAAAAATATAGCAAACTTATAAATTAATCATGTAGCAACTTATGTATTAAGGGTATAACAACTTATGTATTAAGCATCTAGCGGTTTATGTTTTTAGTTATTTAGTTTTTTTAAAATTATAGCAATTTATGTATTAATTGTGTAGCAACTTATGTATTAAGGGTGTACCAACTTATGTATTAAGGGTCTAGCAATATTAGCATAATAAAGTTTTTCTATTTTTAGTTTTTGTTTTCAGTTTACTTTTTTTAAAAAAATATAGCAATTTATGTATTGTAGCAACTAATGTATTAAGGGTGTAGCAACTTACGAAAGGATCTAGCAACTTTAGTATAATAAAGTTTTTTTTATTTTTAGTTTATGTTTTTAGTTTATTTTTTCAAAAAAATATAGCAATTTATGTATTAACCGTGTAGCAAATTATTAATGATGTAGTAACTTATTTATTAAGGGTCTAGCAACTTTAGTAGTATAAAGTTTTTTTATTTTTAGTTTATGTTTTTAGTTAATTTTTTTTAAAAACATAGCAATTTATGTATTAATCGTATAGCAACTTATGAATTTAGGTGTAGCAACTTAGGTATTAAGGGTGTAGCAACTTATATATTAATGATGTAGCAAGTTATGTATTAAGAGTAATATAAAGTCTTTCTATTTTTAGTTTTTATTTTTAGTTTATGTTTTTAGTCAAGTTTTTTAAAAAAATATAGCAATTCATATATTAATCGTATAGCAACTTATCTATAAAGGACGTAGCAACCTGCCAATTTATATATTAAGGGTCTAGTAACTTTATTAGTAACTTATGTATTAAGGGTCTAGAACCTCATCACGCTGAACATACCGGTGTAGACCAAATTGAAAACGGATGCACCGTTCAAAATTTATAACTATTTTAAGAAATGTTTTGCCTCTTTTGTGGCACCATGTACGCATGGCAATGAAAAGAGAGAGAGGGAGGGAGTGGGTCTGACCCTGCATGTCAGATCTTACAGATGCGTCAGCATGCATGTATGGCAATGAAAAGAAGCGGGGCGAGGTCGAATGGGTTAATTTGCGTCTGATCCTGTCGGGATGAACAGATGGTGGGCGGGCGGGGGAGTTGGTCTGAGTTAAAGATGGTATGGGTAGCAGGCACCCATATCCGTACCCGCGAAATAAAATTTTATCCGTTAGGTTATCTATAATTGTGTGCGGGTAGAAAAATGCTTTTATACCCGTACCCCACGGATAATTTGTACCCGATGGATAACCCGTATCAGAATGTATACCCGCTACAAACCAAAGCAACATAAATATATTATATTTTTTGAATCATATATCGTCAATTCTTTCTTCAAAGAATTCAACAATTATAATATAGAAATAAAAATACTCTAGTTAATAGTATAATCATCATACATATATCATATATATATATGTGTATTTCATAGTAGTTAATGAATAAATATATGTTGCCAAAACAGGTATAAATTAGCCGCGGTACACGAGTGTGGGTAGTATGTTCCTATACCCGTACCCGCATACCCGATGGGTAGAGAGTTTTACCCACTAGTCTATCCACAGATGAAGAATTATTTTTATACCCGTCTCTTTATCGGGTAAAACCTATCGGATAGTTGGGTTTCGACTACCCATTGCCATCTTACTCTGAGTCTGACCCCGTCGGGACGCACAGATGGTCGCGCGCGTATGGTTGGGTCGCGCGATACCCCTTGTGCGCGACGGGTCGCGCGTTATCTGGCTCCAATTTGAATATCGTAAGATGAAAAGTTTGGTGATTCTATAAAAAGATTAAATGTTTGGTAGTTTAATAAAATTACAAAAAATATATTAATATTTATGATAAAATAAAAATCATTAGATTAGTTATGAAATATATTTTTATAGTAAAATTAGATGGATACATAAATATAAAAATTATTCATTATAATCCTGGTCAGATTTATAATAAGCTAATTGAATTAACACAAAATCACATAGTTGTATTCTTTTAGAGTATAGGAGGTATCTTAAGATGAAAATCACATCAAGTGATGAAGTCAAAAGTTTCTGGCGTTCTTTTTTTTTTAAACAAAAAGTCTGTTTGGCGTTCGGTTATTGTCGAGCACTTGGACACGGCGCAGACATTGGCCTGGGCTAGTTAGTGCTGTTTCATACCACCACTCGGGCCCAACGTGGCCCATACCTCTTTGATCTCTGATCTCTCGAGTACAGTATGGTAACTTCGGCGGCGCTCCGCCGGCTCCGCACCTCGGGGCGGCTCCGGCACGCCGTTGCCGCCGCCGCCTACGTATCTTACGGCAGCGCTGCTGCCGCGTCCTCCGCCGTGGGGATCGAGCGCGCGCAGGACCCGAACGGCCTCATCGCGGAGCTGGCCGCGGCGGGGCGCGTGTGGGACGCGCGCAGGCTGTTCGACGGGACGCCCGACCGGGACGTGGTGTCCTGGACGGCGCTGGTGTCGGCGTACGCGCGGCGCGGGATGCTGCGCGACTCGCGGGCGCTGTTCGACCGCCCCGACGCGCGCCGGAACGTGGTCACCTGGACGGCGCTCCTCTCGGGCTACGCCCGCGCCCGCCTCGTCGACGAGGCCGAGGCGCTGTTCCAGCGGATGCCCCAGAGGAACGTCGTCTCCTGGAACACGATGCTGGAGGCGTACGCCGCGGTGGGCAGGGTGGGTTATGCCTGCGCGCTGTTCGACCGCATGCCGGTCAGGGATGCCGGCTCGTGGAACATTCTGCTGGCAATGCTGGTGCGGTCGGGGAGCGTGGACAAGGCGCGCGAGCTGTTTGGGAGAATGCCGGAGAGGGATTTAATGGCTTGGACGACGATGGTTGATGGTGTTGCGCGGAGTGGTAAGGTTGATGAGGCTCGAGTGCTGTTTGATAGCATGCCTGAGAGGAATGTAGTTTCTTGGAATGCCATGATCTCTGGGTACACAGGAAACCACAGGATTGACGAAGCACTGGATTTGTTCATGAAGATGCCTGAGAGGGATATTGCTTCTTGTAACATTATGATTACTGGTTTTATACAAAACAAAGATTTGAAGAGGGCGCGGGAGCTCTTTGATGAGATGCCAGAAAGGAATGTTGTCACTTGGACGACCATGATGAATGGTTACTTGAAAGGCAAACAGAGTGAGCTGGCATTGGGGTTGTTTAGTGGTATGCTAATGGAAGGTATCAGACCAAACCAAGTGACATTTTTGGGTGCACTTGATGCGTGCAGCGATCTCGCGGCACTCTGCGAAGGGAAGCAGGTGCATCAAATGATATGCAAAACAGCATTTCAGTTTGATACTTTTGTGGAGTCTGCCCTGATGAATGTATACGCAAAGTGTGGTGAAATTGGATTGGCAAGAAAGTTGTTTGATCTTTCAAGGGAAAAGGACTTGATCTCTTGGAATGGAATCATTGCGGCATATGCGCACCATGGTGTTGGCATAGAAGCAATCCGCTTGTATGAAAAGATGCAAGAAAATGGATATAGGCCTAATGATGTCACCTATGTGGTGTTGCTCTCAGCATGTAGCCACTCTGGGTTGGTTGAAGAAGGGCTTAAGATCTTTGAATCCATGGTAAATGATAGGTCAATTGCAGTGCGTGATGAACATTATACTTGCTTGATTGATCTTTGTAGCCGAGCAGGACGACTTGATGACGCTAAAAGATTAATTCACTATCTTAAGATTAAGCCTGCATCAGATTCTGTCTGGAGTGCCCTTCTAGGTGGGTGTAATGCACATGGAAATGAGAGCATTGGCAATTTGGCAGCTAGAAATCTCTTACAAGCAGAACCTGATAACGCTGGAACCTATACTTTCCTATCCAATATCTATGCTTCAGCTGGTAAGTGGAAAGAAGCAGCAGAAATTAGGTCAGAGATGAATAATCGAGGACTAAAGAAACAACCCGGTTGTAGTTGGATAGAGGTGGCAAATAAGGTTCATGTGTTTGTAGCACGTGATAAGTCCCACAGTGAATCTGACTTGATCTATGGTCTGGTGCAAAATATCCATCACATGATGAGGATTGTTGGAACTGTCCCCATTGACCTTGTGGATTTTGATGAGCAAGTAGTGTCTATTTAGTTACAAGATGAAGTATTCCATTTCAACTGTCTGAATTCAATCAAACAAAGTAACCTCCAGCATTCAATCTAAGGGCAACCCTATGAAAACATCAGGCAGCAATTCTGCTTACATCCCTTTGAGCTATATGTTTCCTGTATTTCCTGTTTGCGCTTATATGAGCTGAATTTTGATGTTAGAAATTTGAACTGAAGAGCAAGCCATTCCTCTTGCAATTGATTGGCAATTCGCCAGAGGAGGATCTCTTGACATCAACACTAGCTGCAAAGCTGAATGCATATGCTGCTGAGCTCTGCCCTGCAAATATACAAAAAAGAATTAGCTCCAAGATTGATGGCTCATCTTGAGGTAAATTTAGTTTATACTAGCTCCTGGACTCGGATCTATTTGTTGCAATGTAGAAACAAGAGAGTTATGTGATTTTGCAGAAAAAAATATTAGGAATAGTTCAGTTTTCACCATTGCCATGATGGCCTCAGTCATCCTTTCTTCACTTTGCTCACAAAGATTATATAATTGTTCATAGCATAGCATCTTCATTGACGTTGTGATTATCGAGGTTGTGTATTAACCCATATGTAATACAAATTCATAGTTCAAACTTCGTAGTTGTTTGTTGTAATTCTAGTGGTTCATTTATGAAAATATAGGTATGTGACTCTTATTTGGCAGAGCTTATGATTGTCATGTGCATGTGCATGTGACCATGAAATTTTGGTTTTATATTGATTGAGGTGTATCAGTTTGTCTCTAGATAGAACAATGGCCGATATAACGATGTGACTGTGACCGCAGAAAAACAAGAGATCGGTATTATTCATTAACATTAAAATTTATGCATGCACTTTTCCTAAAAAGGTGATTGCTGAAAAGATAACTCTCATCTTTGTTGACTTTGCTTGAACTAAGGACTAAGGTGACCATCAATTTTTTTTTATTGAAAAATCCTTTGCCAAACTACCTTAGTTCTAGCATTATGTAGACAAGTATGAATACGTTTAGGGGCAATCTAACATTGCATCACACCTTCCATTTTTTGCATGGTAATTATGAAGCCCATGACCTTCTTCTGAAACTATGTTATATATAGACTAAAAAACGAGCAGTATATGGCAGATCTAGCAGAAAGCAACATCAGTAAAGGCGTATAGCTGCCAGGGATTTTTTTATTTTAATATTTAACCAAAAATACTAAATTATAATAAGCACGTGCCAAAGTAATTTTTCAAAAAATAGCTCTTATCATTATTTCAGAAGGCACGGCGTGACAAATAAGACGGTCACACCACGTGTATTGCGGCAACTCAATGAACTCGTTGGTGTCTGTCCCAGATGCTTTCTACCTGTGGCATCGATGTGACATGGTCTCATGGAGGTTGAAACCAATCTATTTGCCACGAGCAATAGACAAGTCAGGCCTTTTTTTTTTGGGGTGGGC
>CM041644.1:562998-617367 GCA_023333625.1 Bothriochloa decipiens
CTTGGACATATATTGAGTTTGTTGCCTTAATAACATAATAAAACTGGTACATACAGCTAAAAACGAACTAAAGTATATCCTTAAAGTAACTAAAGTAATATCCACCAATATAGGCCCCTACTTAGGGGCTACTACTTTCAGCAGAGGCAAGGCTGCGGCGACGGTGGTGGATGTGAGCGGTGAAGTCATCGGCAGCCAGGGCAGCAGTCGAGGTGGCGCCTGGGGGAGGGGGGAGAGGAGGAGTAGGGGTAGCGTGGTGAGAAAAAAAAGAGAGAAGAAAGAAGACATGGTCATTAGAGAAGGACGAAAGAAGACATGGTCATTAGAGAAGGATGGAGCGCAGACGCTAATGGTGGTACTACGTAGTAGATAGTGGGAGGTCCGTGAGGACGCTGATAGCCTGGCCAACGATGTGGCAAGTGAAAAAAGTAAGCTACGGAAGAAAAACGCAAGCGGAGGGAGGAGGGAGAAGAAACTGTGTGTTGCTATCAATCATCGTGTTGATGTCACTTTGAATTATTATTGTTACTTCGAATTTGAATTATCGTCTCTGATTTAGTCTGTTGCTTCCCGGAGCAAGGAAGTCAACTCCTTTGCTTTTGCACGGCTGTATCTCTGATCTAGTCCTTTAATTAATTTCATATAATTTCTTCCTTCATCCGTCTTCTTGTGTCATCTCAGTCCGTGCTCAGCTTATAAGTAATAACTACTGAAACATACTGCAGATCATCATTACCTCCAATTGGACTCCGTCAACAATAATCAGACCCTGTGCCATTTGTCATAAATAGATGCAAGGTTTGGCCTACTGGTTTTGACTTAAATATCGGAGGGAACTGTACAAACGATAATCACTGAAATTTTCAAACATTTGTGAAATTTAAACGAAATCATTTTTTTCGAGAACACAACTTCAAGAAACAAGAGTGCCGAAAGAATGGCTTACACAACATAGCAAACTTAAATGAAATATCATCCAAATGAAAAAAAATGACGATATATGTGTTTACTGGGTCACTGGTAGGACTCAAAATATAATCACCAAAATTCAGTGGAAATTCTGAATCCTGTTCGGATGCCACCAGTGCCATCCATGGAAATCGGTCATTCTATTGGAAATGGTATGATAATATCATCACCTCTACCATCAGTGATTGTAACGCCAGCAAAGGTCTGGTTCGTTAAGACCAGTTGCGATGACTGATGATACCAATCACAATCGATAGGTTCGTGTCACAAACTAGTTGTAATACCAATCGGGTGATCATCATGCAACCGACTCGTAATACCTCTATTTAATATTTAGGGATAAACTGGCATCTAACTTCTAAACTGGTTTATACCTCTATTTAATATCTAGGGATAAACTAACACCGTACTTCTAAACTGGTTTATTCCTTAACACAATATGCATTTAGATACTATATAATCTCTATTTGCTTGTGATAAATTTATTAATTACTCTATGTATGTTTTCATCCTTTCTGGAATGCATCTCATGGATTTTTTAATATGTATTTTGTTCAAACCTTAGCTTAAGTATTATTATATCTTGTTGCATTCACTTTTCTCTAGCTATGAATCTATTTTTTGTCTTTTAACTTTTAATCTTATTGGTTGTAATTTTTATACATGTGTTAATTTCAAACTCTAGTTCTTTTGTATCTGACTACCCAGTCACTGACTCTTTAAATAACTTTTCACTTGTATCTGTACAAAGAATAGGTAGGGCCGTAGGGGCCTAACCTACGTACTGTTCCCATAAAAAAATTGCATTCGACTAGAGGAAGTCTTTTTTCATATTGTCGAAAGTGCATTATTGAAAAAACACCAGTACACGACGCCAACAATATATAGGTACTACAGTGATGAATCAGTGACTGTGGATGATAGTAGAACCATATTTGTGCCACTGGAAGAAGAAAAAACTATCTTGGTTTTTCCTTTTTTTTTACAACAACCTACTATCTTGGAGTTGTGACCGATATGGTCACATCATTGATACTGCATGACTCAGGAGCTGTGGGTGTCTCTTCATTTCCCACCCTCACATTGAAATATGCTGGCTGCTTAGGTTCAGCCATAGCCGTCTCGCTGCTTAGGGTTAGCATTGCAACAACCTCTGCCATGGTCGGTCTATCAGTTGCATTTTCTTGTACACATAACAATGCAATCTTAATGCACTTCATCATTTCTGCAGAGTGACTCCTGGGAAGCAAATATGCATCAACTAGATCAATCCACCGTCCATCGTCCCATAATTGCCATGCCTGTATATGTGCAATATGGTCATAAGTTCAAATCAAATAAACAAAACGATTGCTAACTAATGAACTCTCATGTCAGTGTCTATAAACTCACATATCCAATGAGATTGATGAAATCACCACATTGATGGCTACCGGAATTCCGTTTTCCGCTAATGATCTCAAGGACAAGGACACCAAAGCTGAATACATCAGACTTGATAGAGAAGATGCCTTCCGAAGCATACTCGGGTGCCATATAGCCACTAAGACGGCAAGGAAAACAAGACCAAGTCAGTATATGATGTTGACTTGCAATATAAATATTAATAAATAGATTTGTTTTTATGAAACTTACTATGTACCAACCACTCTTCTTGTAGTGTTTCTTTCACCGTCATTTGAGCTGAATATTTTTGCTAGCCCGAAATCTGAAATTTTTGGATTCATTTCTTGGTCTAGGAGAATGTTACTTGGTTTAAGATCTCGATGTATGACACGCAGCCTGGAGTGCTTATGTAGGTAATTAAGCCCATGCACTATTCCCTCAATTATGGCTAGAAGTTTGGACCAATCCAGTAATGTTCTTTTATTTTCATCTACACATAAAAAATAGTACATAT
The DNA here is from genome assembly GCA_023333625.1 of Bothriochloa decipiens. Taxonomy (NCBI): domain Eukaryota; kingdom Viridiplantae; phylum Streptophyta; class Magnoliopsida; order Poales; family Poaceae; genus Bothriochloa; species Bothriochloa decipiens. The sequence continues at coordinate 565,868 of CM041644.1, forward strand.
TAGTAGAGAACACCTGGAAAACAATCAAATTTTTGTACACCTCAGTGACTCTATACTGGTGGGGATGATAGAAGCAAAATCTTGAGGAAAGTTTTGTCAATCTGCTGCGTTAACAAATGATATCTAACTAAATTAAAAGTATGCAAATGTATACCGAAGATGAAGAAATCCAAGCTCTTGTTTGGCAAGTATTCATAAACCAATATTTTTTCCTCCTCTTGAGAGCAACATCCCAAGAGCCTAACCAAATTAGTGTGTTGGAGTTTGGCTATGAGCTGGACTTCATTTTTGAACTCTGTGAAACCTTGCCCTGAATGTGAAGCAAGTCTCTTGACTGCTACCGCCAGTCCGTCAGAAAGCTGGCCCTGGGAAAACAGAATGATTAAAAAGTTAGCATCTTCCAACTCTACTTTATTGGTAGGCTTACATATTTCCCTGCCTAGGGTGAATATACCAGCAGGATAGTGACATAATCCATAACTTTTTCCTAATTAATTTACCTTGTAGACAGCGCCAAAGCCTCCTTCTCCAAGCTTGTTTTCATATGAGAAATTATTTGTGGCCTCCAGTACCTGTTTAAAATCAAACATCGAGAACTCTGAATTCTTCCCGTCCAAAACTAGGTCTCCTCCCTGCAATTCTTGAGATCCTGCTTGTGGCCTTATCGCTTTACCTGGGTATAAAAATGAGAATCTTTCTTTCATGCATATTTAGTCATAGCTTATATGAGCATATACAATTTGTTGTATTTAATTTATACAATATGATGGAGCATAATTTCAGTATGTAACAGATGTTTAGATAAACATACCTTTCCTGTACCTTCCGAACCAACGGGAGCAGAAAATGAAGCAGAGAAGTACTGCTGCTGCTAGAGGAACTACAACAACTGGAATCACCCAGAGTTTGCTCTTGCGCCCTGATCTCCACATGATAATAACAAGCCAGTTAATTAAGCCTCCACCGGAAAACGATGATGTTTATCTCTGACAGAATCTTTATTATTTGTTTGATGAGAACATGCATGCCCATAAATTACAACCATGTACTTACTCGCCACTATAGCTGGACCTGGAGCTGGCGCCGGCACCGGTGGCGGTCCGAGACGAAGCATGGGTTGGCTGTCGTAGAACTGATAGGCATCGTACCTGAAATAACAGCGTATCACGTGGATCTGCGCTCCCATCCGCAGGGCCATGGTGGAGTTGACCATGTCGACGAGGCGCCGGAGACACGCCAGGCAGTCGCCGGCGGACAGGTCCGGCGTGCACTGCGCCGTGGAATACACCGTCGGGAAGGTCGTGCCACTGTCCATGACGCCCGTGGCGAACCGCCTGGGCGCCGTGCCGGCCGCCCTTTCCACGGTATCCACCAGCAGCTCGTGGATGAGGCCGGTGATGAGGCGGACGTCGGCGGCGTCTCCGGTGACGTTCTTGATGTTCCACAGCACAAAAGGATCGTCGAAAGCTTGTTCCGTTGCGTTGGAGGGGTCGATGATGTTGTCGCCGGAGTAGAAGAGCGGGCACGCTCTGTAGTTCCTGAAGCCGCCCCAGCACTGTTGGTCCGCCGGCGGCGGCGGGATTGCATTGAACGCCTGGGCGACGCATTCGCCGCAGGCGGTGGCGTTGTAGTCGCCTTGGCAGAAGGCGAGAGCGTACACGACGTCGGGGGCTTGGCCGACGACGGCGGTGGCGAACTGTACGGGGGAGGAGGAGGTGTTTCCGGGGAGAGTGGCGGCCACCTGTTTAAGGTTGTCGCAGAATACTTCGGCGGCTGCCGGAGATGGCCTGAGGCTGCCGCCAATGACGACGAAGAGCAGGACGCCGAAGATGACGTTGTTCATCATGGCTAGGCTAAACCTTACCTGCTTAGTCTTTCGTAAGTTCACTTTCGGCGGGTTAGACGAACATCGGCAGGAGTTCTAGATAATTTATCAGCAACACAATTCGATCACCATCCGTGACGGTGACTTGAAAAAAAAAAAAAGAATGTGTTGATCTCTGCACAGGTGACTCAATGAGTTGCTTTCTGCAGTCAATACCAATACCTTACTTGGTCTTCTCTGGCAAGAATAGAATTATAGCTAACTTGATTTTTCCTCGTTTTAGAACAAAGGTCCACTTGGTATTTTACCGACTAGAACTTTTATTCCTTCAGATGAACTTGTTCTTGTGCGCTTAAAATGACCATGTTCTCTGAGAAACTTGCTTGGCTCTGTTTTGCATTACCTGGCATTTCCAACTATCTAGTACTAGTACGTACATGATGCCTGTTACTTAACTTAAGCGACTATGGGCATAAAACGCAGGGACCACTTTGAGACGTGCCTCTTGGTCAAATTACGGTGAGTTGTGATTGATATCAATGATACGGTGTTTCGAACATTTGAGTTGTACTATATGGTATGTTCAGTTGTCCATGATTGTATTTCTGGCAAACCGGAGGCAGCAGAAAAGTGGCTTTCAGATTTCTAGAAATCCGGATGTGCAACAATCAGGTGCCATTGTCCTGATCTAATCAGAATTTTAGGATCAAACTACGACATAGATGTGCAACATTCAGGTGTCATCGTCACTGACCAACAAGTTAGAGATACCTACAGTTTCCACAAACGACGACCGTCTAGACTCGGGAACTAATAAATTGCCGACCATTGCGTGCCGGCTGCTAGGCCGGGAGAAGATGTTGGCCAGCTCAACCACGACTGGGGGTCTGCAAAGCTATCCAACTATTGCTTTCAGCAGATGAAAAAAAAAAAACCTATTGCTTTCAGCATATCCCTAGCATGCAGCAGCAACACAGATCCAACCAAACTACTACTTACATATCACATAGCATGAAGACAGAGAAGATTGTCATGGCATGTTTTTTCAGTAAGAAGTAGAAGTTTTGTATTAAAGAAAAGGACCAGAGCATAGGCTTAAATTTTGATTTTTTTTAATCATTCGCTTTGCATGGCTAGAAGGAAAAATGTGTGTTCACTTGAAATTCTTTTCCTCTAAAATGAAAATTGAATTGCAATCAGACTTTATCTATGTATATCTCTTATAAAGTTAATCCTCACTACAAGTTCTATCTCAATATGTAATACATCCACATCATCTTTCACCTATCGTATTATTCCATTAAATCTCGATCTTTTAATGCAAGATATCCACATTATTTCTACTTAATTTTATTCGACATTCTTCACAAAATTCGTTGCAACGCGTGGAGTGTCTTATGAATCTTTTTAATTACGGAGCTATATACAGTACATGTAGCGACTCTAAAGTTCCGCTAAATGAACAAAAAATCCCACTAACAAACCAAGAGCCCCGCTAAACGAACTAAGAGCCCTGCCAACGAACGAAAAGCCCCGCTGCACCAACCACAACACTGTCTCGACGGCAACACGTACGATCGCGACGGCCTCCAGGGCCCCATGTACGTCGGCACCGGCTGTGGTTCAGCTAGCAGATCCAGAAGGCAACGAGATCAACGGGAAAAGACGAAGTATGATCGCGGCGGCGGACGGCACCCGGACAGATCGCGGTGACGGCCGAGTTCTCGGCGCGGCGGCGGCTGGGACCAACCGATCGCGAGGAGGAAGCGGAGACGCGCGGTCTCTCCAAGAGAGTTGTTATTTCTACTTTGAAGCTAAATTTAGCATTTGCAAGAAAGAAATTAGGCTCCACCAGCTCTTCTGTCCGGGATTCTAGATTAGCTAACTAGCCATTCCGTCATTCTCGGAGGCTAAAGAAAGCGAGACTCCCCGGCTTGCCATCCGCCTCTGCCCGCGATCCCCGTGCAGAGCTCATCCTTCCTGCAGGCCTATCCCCACCAAGACGATGCGAGCTGGACGTGCGACTGAGTCCCTGCAGCAGCGGTGTGGAGCTCGCTGAGGCCGAACAAGTGCAGCTGCAGCAGTCCCGCCGTCTCCCATGGCTGGCCTTTATGCAGTCGTCTTTGTCTGTATTGGTGGCCTGTGGCCGACGCCGGGCTGTTGACTGGGAGAGAGGAGGCAGCTCAAGGACACGAGCCGGCGCAACAGCTTCAACTGCTGCGGCCGGGACTCTGCGCAAGGCTGTCGAGCCTCGGAGGCTACCGGTGACCTACACTGCACGGCACTTGGCGGCCAACGCAAGCACCGGCCTCTACGACTCCGGCATTGTGTAGCTGGCTAAGCTGCACCGTGAAGGAACGCAGCTAGCTTAGCTTGTTGTGTGTGCGTACGAGCAGGTGGAACAAATGAGCTCAAGTGTGAGACGGACGAGAGTGGCTGCCAAAGTGCGGTCCGTGGGCGATGCCTGTTCGACGAAATGTGTCAAACTAGTAGAATCTTGCCCAGGGACGTGAAAGGTTTGGGCGGTGAAATAGCTAATTTGTTTACAGAGTCTGTTGGAGGAGTCCCAAGAGATAAGTCGAAATGACTATCCAAATTTAGTTATTTAGCTGTTTTCTAAAATCAATATGACTTAAAAAAATTATACTACTCCAACAGACTATCTAAACTAAGACCACTTCAACTGTATGCAAGAACATCCGTCCCTTGGTGCGTGCGGGTAAGACAAGCTACATGCAAGAATTGTGCGCTGGGAGGTGATGGCGAGCGTCGTCCGCTGGCTTTATGTTGCGAGCGAGATATGCGGAATGGACATTGTTTTCTTCTAAAGTAGCTAAATTTAGGATGCATGACTCACATAGCTACTTTGTTGGAGTTGCTCTTATATTTCTTAGGTGTTTCTATTTTAGAGAATGGCTAAATCAAGAAATTTGAAAAATGTTTTTAGCCAATCTCTTGGAGATGCTCTAAAGATGCGCACGGCTATGAGGAATAACAAGTTGATAAAAATAGCAAGTTCAATTGACAAACTGTTGAAGAGTAGATTTTCTTATTTTACCAAATTTTTAAAGATAACAAGCTCAATTGGTAAACTGTTGGAGATACTCAGGAGGACGAAATGAAGGCTTTAGTTTCTTTTATCGTCTCAAATTTCAAATTCATAAAGTAAATAAAGCTTATAGTTGTTTTTTTTATAATGTAAAGCCTTTCGGTAGTCGTTTCTTATGATCGTAGCTATAGCTCTCTTTTAGCATATTGTTTTACCTTATGTGGTGCATTGTTCTTAGTTGCTTTTCCTTGTTGCTTGTATGTTCCCTGTGTACGGTGCTTGTTACGAGTAGAACAAGAACCATTGTGAGCGTTGGAGATCACAAGTTGCAGAATGAAAGATAAAGATGATGTTTCTCTAGGCACATTGCTTTGGGGTGTAAAGCAAGTCTTAAGGCAAGTATAGTTGGGACCATCCTTGATACCTATTCACTATAAACACTAAAATCATGTGCATGTGTCTCTTTAGTATCCTGCTAGGATTACTTAGTTTTGAATACTTCTACCTTGTTAACCTTGTGATATATGCATTTGGGTAGTATGTTGCTAGTGCAAATCTTTAACCATGATCATGTATGCTGGAGTAATGAATAAGTGATAACCATATAAGATGAATGTAATCCTTTAGCAAAAGCTGGGACTTTTTGTATAACTGTGAGGGCTACATGGCTCTGGTTTTAGCTCAGTATGATGACCTTTTCTAGTTAGTTAGGGGTGCCGAGTTGGGTATAAGACAACCTCTATCCTTATGAGTATAGCCTGGAAGGAATATGCCATATTGGAAGGGGGTTCCTACATCTGATGATCTGGCAGTCCTAACTAGTTAGACGAACCTTTGAAAGGCTTCATAGTGAACCCTGCCGGCTTTCCTTGGTAGTGAGCTAAGAGGTCGACGAGCCTCGGGCGAAAGGGTAAATCACAGCTCACAGTGAAAGTGTACACCTCTGATCAGAGTTTAAATCAATATATTGTCTGTGCCCACGATTACGGGTGGCCTGGAAAACTGAGAAAATTTGTTATGTTTATTTAATGGTTTATGTGCAGTTCATTTATTCAGATATACCTGTGATCATGTGGTTATGGGGATGATACTACATTGTTGTTGCTAATTGCTAAAATATGACGTACACTAAAAGCTACTTACAGTCAAACCGTGTCAACCTTTATTGAGCTTCATGAACCCCTGCTATACTTGTTGAGTACGGTTGTGTACTTACGCTTGCTTTACTTTTAATTTTGAAAAATCCCGGATGGGTACCAGATTGCCAGAGTAGGAGGAGTTTAGGCTTGTGATCAACCAGTCAGTTGGATCCAGTGGAGTGGAGTCCTTACATGAAGATCGGAGTTGTCTTTCCACTGATTGCTACATAAGGGTGTATCCTTCTTATAGTAAGTACGTTATATATCTAGCATTGTTTACTGATACCACCCTTTACTTATAGCTATATGTGGGAATTGACTTCTAGGACTTACATATGGTGTATATCTGGTTTTGTTCTTATAACTGGGTATTACAGGGCGGGGCTGGCTAGCGAGGCTGCGGGGGTGGCAGCACGCGCCTGCGCCGCCCACGCGCGAGGGACTGAGGGAGCCGCTGCCGGCGCGCGCTCGCGGGGAAGAGGCGCGAAGGAGCCGCCGCGCGGCGTCGTGAGCCGGAGGTAGTGCCGGAGTGGGAGAAGGAGCGGCGTGCGCTACTGCTGCTGGGGATTAGGAAAGAAGGAGAGGCGACCGTGCCGCTTGCCAGGTCATGCCGTGCCCGTGCCGTGTCATGGGCCAGGGTGGCGACCCAGGCACGACACTGAGCCGTGGGCCGTGCCGTATTAGTGCCCGGCCAAAAGGCCGTACCACAGGCCGTACCGAAGGCCCGTGGGCCGCATGGCCATATATAACGACCCCTTAGCTCAGATCCTTTGTTTTTTTTCTGAATATTCAGAAATGCAAAAGGAAGGCGTTGCCTTCACGCTGAACGCAACATACTAAATGAGAGACGATAATTCAAAGAGACGTTAACACATTCTGATAGTAACATACGATTTCTTCTCTCATTTTCCTCCGCCCGTGTTTTTCTTCCTTACATATCCCTTTTTTCTAGATGTCCCATCGTCCTGTCTGTTATGTCCTCACCGACCTTCCCACCGTTTAGGTGTGGTGGTTGCAGTGTGTATCGGCGTGAGTTCAGATACTACAATTATTAACTCAGGTTACACAAAATCATAATTTATTTTAAAAACTAAGTTAAACTAATTATGTTTTATTTATAAACATATCTTACATTATTAAGACATTTAAATTTTACTTTGCAAACGACATACACATACGAGAGCATCTATGGTCTATTACATGTAGCATGTTTAATCTAATCAAATCATAATTAGAAACACCTAGGTTAAGATTAATCAAATTAACATGTCGTGTATAATTATAAAGATATGAAATGGATATTGTTTTTTTAACTATAAAACTAAGTAATTACAAGCATATTAAATAATTTAATATTTAGCTATATATAGAAAAGCATGAGACATGATAAAAATTAACTCTACTGCGTAGAACACGACGATACAAAACTAACGCAACTTGAACGACTCGATTCGGAATTAAAACGGTGAAACGGCGGAGGATTAAAGATTAGTGGTAAAATCGTAAATATGTCATCTTCTACCTTGGTCTTTTTTTCCTCTGGTTGCAGACCGTGGCCTCCATGGCCACATGGGGCTGCTGCTGTGCGCGGGGGGGGGGGGGGGGCCGGATCGGGCCGGGGTCGGCCAGCCGGGCGGCACGGCGGCGCATGGCCGCGCGGCGCTGGGGCCCAGCGGGCGGAGCAGGGCCGGCCTGTGACCGCGCATGAGCGGCGGCGGCCTGCTGCTCTGCGCACAGGCACGCGCGCGAAGGCATGGCGAGGTGCGAGGCGGCGCAGGGCCACGGGGGAAGGCCCGCCGGGTGGCAACGTGGCCGCGGGCTCGAGATGGAGGACCGACCGGCTTGCTGCAAGGAAGGAGATGATTTCCATGGTGAGTTCGCCGGAAAAGAGAGGAGGTGAAAGGGAACGCGACCAAACGAACATGGATTCGCAAAACGATAGGCGTGCTGGTGTAGAGGAGATCGATACGAACCTCGCAATGGTGACGGTTTCCGCGGAGGACAGAGGAGATGGCCGAAAAAACTCGACGAACGTTCGCCGGAACCCTAGCCGAGTTGAACTTCGGCGATCAATTTCGGGAGCTACGAGTGGCGGCTCGCGAAGGGTTTTCTGATCTGGAATCAGTGCGTCAAGGGCTACACCGGCATATATATTCCTAGGGTTTGGAGCCGGGAGAAAATTAGATATTTTTATTAATTTCAGGAATTATAGAAAAGCATTTTCAGTGCGAAAATAATTCTAGAAAAAGCTGAAATTATTTTAAAGCCCTGAAAAATATTTTCTTAACTCCAAAAATTATGGAAAAATACCCAAAGGTAGATTGAGGCGTGATGAATCCAAATAAAATATTTGGAGCACACAAAAATGATATTTTAGAGCACCCAAAAATTAGAAAAGCTCTCAGATAAATAGGAAAATATACCGAAAAAGTCCAGAAAATTCCCACAAAGGACCGAACAACGTCTAAACATATTTTCTATAACTTAGCGCTATAGACGCAGAAAACACAAGATTGGCTGCTTGGCCATGGCTAGCCATGGTTGGTCCGGGCTAGGCTCTGGGTGAGGATGCTGCTGGGCTGCGGCCTTGGCTGGCTTGTGGCCGCTGTGGCCAAGCTAATGATGGCTGTGGCCGGCCGAAGTTGGCCGTGGCCGGCTGAGAGTGGCCACAGATGGCTGTGGATGGCCAGATGAGGCTAGGTGAGGCCAGGGGTGGCCCAAGCTAGGTAGGAGCTGGCCAAAGCAAGCTATGATGTCTTAGAAGATGGCAAAGCGTTGCTAGACTAGACTGTTGCTGATGGCCAAGTTTGGCCACTGGTGCCCGGCTGCCGCTATTGCTGACCTGGCCGGGGTGGCCATGGTGGGCCGGGGCTGGCCGTGGTTGTCCAAAGCTAGCTAGTTGAGGTCAAGGGTGGCTAGAGCAAGCTAAGGAAAGCTATGGCTGGCTAGGGCAAGCCAAGGATGACTAGAGACTGACCAGGACCTGCTAGAGGTAGGTAGAGAATGGTGTCTAGCTAGAGCGACGGCCAACATTATAGAGGGAAAGGAAAGGCTCTCTCTCGATCTATGCAAGAGAAAGGGTTTTTTCGAAAACGTTTTTCAAAACCTTCTTGAGGCAAACTTGGGTTTTCAAAGCTTTATTTTCAAACATGAAAAGAACCTAGCCGTGTCTTGTTCGGGTTTTAGAAATTCTTTTTCAAACAGCAGCAAAACAAAGCAAGGCACCAAGCACAAACCCATCTTTATTATCTTCATAAAAGTTTTAAAGCCACACTTTTCATCATTTTTATAATGATAACAAAAGAATAAAATCTTGGCTAATTTTAAAGAAATTAATAAATCCTTTAGTTTATTTAGTGTTTTCGGTTCACATCCCAAAATAGAAATTTTGGCGTGTGACACGCCCCCACCCCATCCCCCCCAGTGCCATGCCGCCGCATCTCCCTCGCGTGCCGGGCCGCAGGTGGCGCAGCTATCTCCCTCGCGCGCAGCCACGAGCTCCAACCTGGTGCCATGGTTGGCGGCCCCTCTGCCCCGACGGCAGACGCCGGCCCTGCTCCGCTGTAACACCCTAAAATTTGCACAAATTTGAAATAGTCAATTTGAGTTAATTTTGTATTTTTGGTAAACATTTAACCTAGGCAAAATAATAATTTTTACAAAATTAAAATCAAACCTAGGGCAAGAAGCATTTTTGTGCATTCATGCTGGTGCATAATTTATTTTGTGAAGTTTGAATTTGGTTGGGTTTGAATTGGATTTCAAAATCCTTTCGAAAATGCATGGGAAAATTGGTTTGAATAAAAGAACTTTTTCCCTCCCCTCCTTTCTTTCTTTCTGGCCCGAAAGGCCCAGTCGGCCGGCTCCCTTCCCCTTTTCTCTCTTGGCCCGAAGGCTTGTCACCAGCAACGGCGGCCCACACTCCCTCCTTCTTGGGCCAAGTGGCCGGCCCATCAAGTGTCGCCGCGCGCGCCCGCGCTCCTCTCTCCGTTGCTCCGGCTGACAGGTGGGACTGCCGAGGTCGTCCCCTTCCTCCTGACGTCTCCGATCGGGACTCCGCCGCCCGAGTCCGACTCCACCATGCCGCGCCCTTGCTTGCTTCCCAAGACGACCCGTCCTTAAATAGAGAGCTCCCACACGCCGCCTTGCCCCTCCGTTTCACCCCGCGCAAGCAACAGCCAGCCCGAGCTCTAGCAGCCGCCACGACCCTAGCCATCCGCCATTAGCTTGCCACCGACCCCTTCGAGCTTTATTTTCTGCGCTGGTAAGCTTGCCTTGAGCCCATGTGTCGGTTAGTGCCAGTTTCCAGTTGAGTAGTGGTTCATAGCACTCGGTTTGTGTACACCAGCGAGCTCGCCTCCGCCATCGTCAGTCACCGGCCATCTCCAACTTGGTTGGGTCATCATCTTTGTGCTAGAAGTGATCGCGAGGAGCTCCTGGATTGTTTGGTTCAGGTCTTAGGTCCAGCTGAGGTCTGTAGGGTCGATTTCGTGTGTTCCGATGAGATTCCTCGTCGCCGGCCATGTCGTTTGCCGCGCCAGTCGTCGTCCCCGGTGAGGCCATCGCCTCGGTTCGATCTGAGCAGTTCATCTCAGATTGAACGGCCACAGCCGGCCGATACCCCTTCGGGTTGGAAAACTTGCACGTAACCCCCTGCCTTTCTGCCTAATCTGTTAAGAGCCCTTGGCGTTATTCACTGAATACGTTTTCTTCACCAGAAAGCGTAGTTTCCTTTTAACAGACTTAAAATATGTTTTGTCCACTGGAAGACGTATTTTATCTTTTAACAGCTTCCAGAATACGTTTCCTTCACTGAAAAATGTATTTTTTCCTTTAACATATTCAAAATATGTTTTTCTTTATTTACAGTTTTGCCTCTATTTTCAAAAGCTTATAACTTCTCCGTTTTAACTCCGATTTGGTCCATTCAAGTTGCGTGGATTTATAATTTCATGATCTATGTGTTAGTATCACTTTTAGATTTATTTTCAACTTTTGAAAATTGAGTTTTATTTTAATCTATTACTTTACAATAGAAAATCTTGTAAAATCCATAACTTTCTCGTTATAGCTCCGATTTTAGTGATCTTTACGTGTGTGTGATCGTAGCAATGAGTAGAATAGTTTTATACACTATTTTCATACTATTTTCATGATGTGGTGTATTGTTCTAATTAAATTTATTTGTTTGCTCGTGTATGATTGCTCGATGCTTGTGTGTTGCTGATTGCTGATCGAGTTTAGAGAGTGAGCCGTTTGTGGAAGATCAAGAGTACTTCTACAACTAGGATCAGCAGGTTCTTTAGGAGAGCTTTGATCAAGGCAAGTATAGTTAGGACCATCCTTGTTACCTATTCACTAAACACACTAAAATCATATGCAAGGGTCTTTTTGCTTCCCTGTTAAGGTTTCCTAGCTTTGATTTCCCGTTTACCTTGATAATTGGGGATGTTGCATATGGATAGTTAATGCTAGTGCTTTATAACCATGATCTTGTAACTTGATTAATGACTATGCAACTAATGAAAAGATGGTTTTCAATAAGATCTAAACTGTAAGTGATCATTCGGGACTTAATGTACAACTATGGGGGCTATATGGCTCTAGCTCTAGTTATTCATAGGACCTTTTCTGGCAAGTTAGAAGATCTGCGAGTTGAGTATAGGGCTGCTTCTTCATTGTGTATTATAACTGGGATGTGCCACATTGGGAGAGGGGTTATCTATATTCAATGACCCTGCAGCCCTAGCTTGTTACCCGAACCTATGAGTGGCTTTATATGGTTTTCAAGTGTCTGGGAGTTGCAAACCCATATGTTTGGAAATCATGACCCGTAGTGTACACCTTTGTGCAAAGTTAAATCGATATATCATCCGTGCTCACGGTTAGAGCGGGCTTAGAGACTTTTATGGAATTAGATCCTTAACTCAAACGGTGCTATATGTTAAAGTTGTTTTACATCATATTATTAACCATGTTTACCTGATCATGTGGTTATGGGAATTGTTACTACCTTAATGCTAATTGCTAAAACTTGACATACACTAAAAAGCTACTTGCAGTTAAACCGTGTCAACTTTCATTGAGCCTCATGAACCCCTTCTATGCTTGTTAAGTACGTATGTACTTAGACTTGTTTTATTTCTTTACTTGAAAAATCCCGGATGGGTAACAGATCAAGACTGGAGTGAGAGTTATCGACACGACTACTAGCTTATGTCAACCAGTTGACTTGTCCCTGTGGTGGAGCCATCATCTGGAGTTATATTAGTTATGTCTTATTCTTGTTAAAGACAATATTATGTTATTCGTGCGCTATGTATAAACTCTGATTTGGTACTATTTATAAATTTGTCAACTTATATGCGCGACATCCTAGGGCACATGTAAGTCTTTTATATATCTTATTTTAGTCCTTTAAAATGATATATGACATCCGTGCCTCCGCCGGCGCCCGCCACCTACGGGTGCGGCTCGCCGGCTCCGTCGTTGCCTCCCCTTCCCTCTCTCTCAGCTCGTTCGCAGGCCATGGGCCGGCACGGCCCGCCACGGGCCGCCGTGCTGGGCGGCACGACACGGAGAACCGGCCCATGTGTCGTGCCTTGGGCTGAAAGTCTGGCCCATTGTACGGACAGGCACGACACGGCCAGCACGGCGGCACGGCACGGTGGCCTATATTAGGGGTCGTCACGTCGCTCACATGTATCTCTGATTTCGTCTTTTTTTTAATTTCATATATGTTTCAGTCCACGCTCACCTAATAACTGCTGGAACGTATCGCAGATATCATTACCTCCAATTGGACTTTGTCCACAATCAGACCCGTGCCATTTGTCGTACGAAGATGCAAGGTTTGGCCTGCTGGTTTTGATACAGATATCGAACAAATTTTAACGAAATCTCAACCGAACAAAAAATAAAATTAATGATATGTATATTTACCGGGGTCACCGGGTAGGACTCAAAAATATAATCACCGAAATTTGGTGGATTAAACATGTGTAGATGCCACCAGTGCCATGGAAAAAGTAGGGTGGCTTTAAGGACGAAAACGATATGAAAATATCCGGTACCGAACCACATTGTTTTTCTACATTTAATCCAATCGAATTTGTATTTTCAAACAAATTCAAATTCAATTCGAAATTCAAAACACCAAATTCAAAATTCAGACCAAAAACGGTTTAAATATTTCCAACCATTTTCTACTTTTAATTTAGTTTAATTCTATATTTTAAATTCGATAGGTCCATCCGAATAGGTAAGACAAGAGCTCAAATGTGGCTGTGAGAGTGCACTGCATGTACTCTCTCTGAAAGGATGCAAATGTAGGAACAGTGGCTTGTACATGAAAACATGCAAATGTGTAGACCTGCATAGGGAGATAGGCTAAAACAATAGTTGTGGAACCCGGCTGCACCCCTTGGAGACGCTGGCATGGCGATCCTCCAGACGACGCCGGCATGGTGCTATCGCTCTCGACGACGGTCGCGCGGTTGAGTACGGCGCCATGCACGAGCTGTAGACCTTTCGCAGTGTGCGAGCTGACTGGAGGAGTTTGGAGCATGCTGCACGCCACCCATAGAGGCACGGACCAGCCAGCTGTCTGGAGCATGTTGAGCGGCCATCAAATGTGTAGACAACTGCGTGGTTGAGCTGGCCAATATCTTCTCCCGGCCCAGCCAGCACGCAACGGTCAATATATGAGTGCCGGAGTCAATACGATTGTCGTTTGTGGAACACTGTTGGCATATCAATTTTGTTGGTCACTGACGACGACATCTATGTCGTACTTTGAACCTAAAAATCTGAGAGGAGGACAATAGAGTTGGAGACTCAGCTAATAAATCTTCAAAAATGTATACGAAGCCTAAGGACAATGCTAGAAAGCCTTAAAGCAAAAATAGGTGCAAATAAACACACACAAAATACGAATTAAAACCATCGGTACGGGGTGGTCTGTGGTCTCCTTTCTTGTTTTGGGGTTTTCTTTGGGGCAAGTGGAGTTTGTAATCCTCTCTTTTACTCTTTCTTCGTCTAATGAAAATCATGGCAAATCATTAGTAGAAAAAAGAATCCGAACCAAACCGTCTGGACAACCTGAAAGTTTTGAAAGTATGAAAAGCAGGTAGATAGTAGATGCCTATAAGCATGAAACTTGTTCTCGTGCTTAAAATGGCCCTGTTGTGCTTGGCCATTTTAAACACACAAGAACAAGTTTCAGCGAAGGAATAAAGTTCTAGAGGTGAAATATGGAGTGAACTTTTGTTCTAAAACGGAGATAAATCAAGTTAGCTAATTCTGTTCTTGCCGGAGAAGACCGAGTAAGGAATTGACTACAAAAAGCAACTCAAAGTCACCGTTGCAGAAATCAACAGCTGAAAATTTTCTATTATTTTTGTTTTTCAAGTCAAGTCTTTGATAGTGATGAAATTGCTGATAAATAAGGATACCTACCCAGTTGATCGTCTAACCGGCCCGAAACCGAAAAACTTAAGCAGGTAAAGTTAGCATAGACATGATGAACAAAGGCATCTTAGGTTTCCTGCTCTTCGTCGTCCTTGGCGGTGGCCTCAGTCCATCTCCGGCAGTCGCCAACGTATTCTGCGACAAGCTTAAACAGGTGGCCGCCACTCTCCCCCAAAACACCTCCTCCTCCCCCGTACAGTTCGCCACGGCCATCGTCGGCAAAGCCCCCGACGTCGTCTACGCTCTCGCCTTCTGCCAAGGCGACTACAACGCCACCGCCTGCGGCGAATGCGTCGCCCAGGCGTTCAATATAACCCCACCGCCGGACCAGCACCAGCAGTGCTATAACGACTTCTTCTTGTACAATGCGTGCCCGGTCTTCTACTCCGGCGACAACATCATCTACCCCTCCAACGCCACAGTTCCTTTTGTGAAGTGGAACATCAACAACGTCACCGGAGACGCCAACCATGTCCGCCTCATCACCGGCCTCATCCACGAGCTGGTGGCGGATACCGTGGAGAGGGCGGCCAGCACGGCGCCCAGGCGGTTCGCCACGGGCGTCATGGACAGTGGCACGACCTTCCCGACGGTGTATTCCACGGCGCAGTGCACGCCGGACCTGTCCGCCGGCGACTGCCTGGCGTGTCTCCGGCGCCTCGTCGACATGGTCAACTCCACCATGGCCCTGCGGATGGGAGCGCAGATCTACGTGATACGGTGTTATTTCAGGTACGAGGCCTATCAGTTTTACGACAGCCAACCCATGCTTCGTCTCGGACTGCCATCGGTGCCGGCTCCTGCTCCAGCTCCAGCTATAATGGCGAGTAAGTATATGGTTGCAATTTATGCGCATGCATGTACTCATCATCAAACAAATAAATTAAGATTCTTCGTTAGAGATAAACATTGCTGTTTTCGGATGGGTGCTAAATTAAGTGGTCTTTTATTGTCATGTTTGACATCAGGGCGCAAGAGCAAACTCTGGGTTATTCCAGTTATTGTAGTACCTGTAGTAGCAGCAGCACTTCTCTGCTTCATCTTCTACTCCCCTTGGTTCAGAAGGTACAGTAAAGGTATGTTCATCTGTTACATAATTATTTTTAAGACATCACAGGAGAGGTGAGAGTCCCACCTAAATAAATTTCTTCCATTGATTCCAATGGACCGGTGCATGGAGGGTCCAGGACGTCTTACAAAAGAAATTTACATTGGGGGGGCCGCCCCCGTGGCAGGGTTTGGGGTTTGGAGGGATTACAACAGCACCATCAACAATACTTGATAAGCCTAGTCACAGGCCGAAAGACATCAACCGAACGTCGATTTGCGTCCACCAAACAACATACTCGCCGCTTTCACCGTAGACATTATGCCTCCTCTTCCGTTACATAATGAAATTATGCTCATCATAGTGTATTAAATAAATCCAGCTAACCGTATGTTCATATAAGCTATGACTAAACAGGCATGAAAGATATATTCTCATTTATATACCCAGGTAAAGAGATGAGGCCAAAAGCAGGATGTCAAGAATTGCAGGGAGAAGAACTAGTTTTGGACGGGAAGAATTCAGAGTTCTCGATGTTTGATTTTGAACAGGTACTGGCGGCCACAGATAATTTCTCTGATGAAAACAAGCTTGGAGAAGGAGGGTTTGGCGCTGTATATAAGGTAAATTAATTAGGAAAAAGATACATATTTGCCATTTTCTCCTTAATTTATTGGGACTTGCTTAGCAGTATATATAACAACCACAACAATATGTTGCGAACGTTTCTTTCTTTCAGTTTGGATCTTTGGAATTGAGTTTTCATTGTAATAAATTATAGTTTAGGCACATATATGAGATAGGCTAAATGATTTTTATAACTTTAATTAAGTTAGAGAGTAGAAACATAGCATGGTGATCTAAAAAATCTATTTTCATCTCCCACCCTATGAATTGAGGTAGTCGTATATGTGGACTTCAGAAAATTTTAGAATCTTAAATTTCAAGCCAAATAGCCTAATTTAAGAAATAGATTGCAATTCCTCCAAATGAAGGGATCCAAATGGGCCAGAGAAAAAAATTACTTTACGGATTTACGTCACTATCCTGTATTCACCCTAGACAGGGAAATATTGAACCAGTCTACCAATAGAGTAGAGTTGGAAGATCCTAACTTTTTAATTATATTCTGTTTTCCCAGTGCCAGTTTGCTGAGGGATTGGAGGTAGCAGTCAAGAGACTTGCTTCACATTCCGGGCAAGGTTTCACAGAGTTCAAAAATGAAGTCCAGCATAGCCAAACTCCGGAATTTGGTTAGGCTCTTGGGATGTGTTCGCACACGAACACGCCACGTGTGCCCCCAGCGACGAGCGCGATGCGCAAGACACGTCGCAAGGGGAGTCTCGTCGAGAGCGCGATACGCAAGACACACCGGCGAGAGCTCTTGGAACCCGACACCCCACGCTCCCGGGAGGGACCCCGTCAGGGAGAATGGCAACGATGGGCTGCCCTAGGTCGGCCTGACCGCCCCTAGGACCTTGTGCTCGCTGTCGCAACGAAGTAGATAGCAACGAAGAACAAGAAGCAAAACTCAAGAGAAAACAATAGATGCGAAATAATGTAGTAGATTGATATGTCGATTGTGTGTTGTCAATCGGCCATCACCCCTAATATATATAGGGCGGCTGGTCTTCCCTGTAGGTACACGGTGAAAAGAAAATAGAGACCGAGTCGAAGTACACCTTCAGCTTATGATCAGCCAATCATACGTGTGAGCACGTTCCTATCCAATGCATATACGCAGGCCAGTTAATCCTCTCTAGTCTTCCACTTGGACTCTTGCTGCTTCTATTCTGGTTACCATATACGCGTATATACCTGTCCGTTAGCCAGCTTGATCTCCAAATTAGATATGAAAAATTTAACTAGTCCAACCAGAGCCGGACTCATCAGCTTTGTGACCCAACTAACATGATTCAGGTTGCAGAAAAAGTGGCCAAACATATACGCAGAACAACGTATATGTCCATGCAAAATCGATGCACGCATGTTGCAGCAAACTTGATTCAGGTCGTATTCAAGCCAATTCAAACTCTCTGGAAACTTGTACTGCTATACCTGGAAGCCTGAATGACACATTGAGGCTAAATATATCTTTGTCCAAATCTTGCTATCAACGCATGCCCCCCTGTTTTTTGGCAAAGCTTGCATGCCAAAAAATATATATACTTGTTTCTTATGCCATGACTGAGGACGATGTCAACACAACCATCGGCCATGTTTATTTTGTTCTAAGGGTGATAGTTAATTATCGACCATGTTAAAAGTCCGAGGGTGATAACCAAGTACCGGCCATGCATGTTTAAGCCTCTTGCCACACGCTTGGATGAAACTTCTTCAGATATTTGTCGTTAAGTGCATGGGGCAGCAAAGTACCTTGCAATGATTCCACTAAATACGAATTTCCAGGAACCACTCTCACAATCCTGAAAGGACCTTCCTAACTCGGAGACCACTTCCCAAATCTATTATCCTTAGAACCAATTGGTAGAATCACCTTCCACACTAGATCACCAGCTTGAAAGCTTTTTAATTTAACTTTCTTGTTGTATGCTCTTGCCACCCGTAGCTTGTCTCTCTCAATAGACCTCAATGCTTCTAATCTCTTATCGGCGACTTCATCAATATTGTCCATCATTAGATTGTGAAAATCCACCGCCGATAAGTCATTTTGCTTGGCTAATCTCAAAGCACCCAGATTTACCTCTACAGGCAAAACAGCCTCTTGCCCATATACAAGCTCATATGGAGTTACCATAGTAGCACCATGCCTTGAGATCCTATTCGCCCAAAGAGCCTCGGACAACACCTCATGCCACCTTCTAGGATTATCTTCAATTTTCTTCTTGATGAGCTTGATCAAAATTTTATTTGTAGACTCTGCTTGTCCATTAGCTTGGGCATAATATGGAGAGGAATTCAGCAACCTTATCTTATACAATTCAGCAAAATCTCGAACTTGGGATGATATGAATACTAGGAATGCATATAAAATGGATATGGACTATGATGATGAGCATGATTTCTTGCACATGACTTCCACAAAGTCGTCAAAATCATCCAAGAACATATATTATGAGCACATGTCATCAATTGCATTCTCTCCTACAACAACTACTACACAAGCATTAAAATGGAACAGCACACCACCATCACATCATCCATTCTAACATGTAAGTATCATCCACTCATATAAGCATCAATCCTAAACAATAGCTTTAACAGATTATATACTTTGCAAGAGTAGAAAGAAGCATTGTAGATAGCATAAACTGATAAAGCAAAGCATTAATAAACACATATATAAATAAGGGTAGAACTGCATCACATATTTATACTATCCAAAAAATTCTAAAAAAAATTACAGAAGATAAAGCATACCAATTCTAGGCTACCATCCAAATTTCACTTCATTTGGATAAGCCCATCATTCTACACAAAAATCACAAGGCAGCACAAAACAGGGGACCTAAAAATACTTTGTACTATGAAGTATATCAAACCTCATGTTTCACTACATCAAGAGCTACCTTATGGCATGTAAGTAGCCCACAAAAATTATCAGCCCCAAACTAGGTCCACAAAATGCATTTTTGAATTATTCCAAGAATAGCCCTAAAATCACACTTGAACTACAACCTCATATTTTTACACAGCAAGCATACACAAAATATTTATGATAGATAGAGCAGGCCAACAAAAGACTAACCCAATAAGAATCACATTTTTCTGAGCTATGCACAATTAGTTATGCATTTCCAAAGATATCAAGCATTTAATGTGAATAAATCAACTTAAATAAAACTATACAGAAAAGTTCTACAAAAATGTCATATCATATTTTTATCATGTAGATCTGCTCATAAGAAAAATTTGTCAACTTATATCACTCAATTTGGATAAAAAATGAGCAAGTTATGATTTTCCAAAGATTTAACAGAAATCTGAAATCTATTTTCTAATTAAACCAGAAATCAGAAAAGGACGGACACTTTGCAATTAGGCCCCTCTACTCTCCTGAAATCAATTCAGGATGGATCTGTAACTTGCTGTGCCTGGCGATGTTTCACGAAGGACCTCAACCTTTGTTGAATTTTGGGGACGACGTCCCTGCGCGGTGAAGAGCATAGGAGCTCGCCGGCCCGCGGTTTCCGGCCACGGCGGTGGGTCTCCGGCGCCATTGAGCGGTGGAGAAGCACGAGGGGGTCCATGCGTGCCCGCTAGTGGCCCTAGCCTGGCCCGAGGCGGCCCGCGGTGGCACGGCCATGCGAGACGAAGCGGCCGACGGCGGCCGAGGACGTGCCGGCCGAACCTGGCCACGGCGAGGCCCAGCGACGGCGACACTAGCTACTACATGCCTGGGTGACTCGAAAGGACAATGCCAGGGAGAAAAATGGCTGCCGGAGGCGCATGGCCACGGCGACGCACGGCGGCGGCCATGACCGGCGTGGAGAAGCGGCCGATTCGGCCACTACCTTGCCGATTTCGAGCGGAGGAGGTGTCGCGAGGATGGAGTGGAGCAAGACGGAGAGGATGGCGTGAGCAATATGGAAATGGCGCGGAGGAATGGTGGCTTCCCGGCGACCACGGTGCAACGGCAACAATGGTGCCTGCCCGATGCTGCGCCGAGAAAGAGAAAGGGAGAGGGAGAGAGAGGAAATGAAGAGAAGGGGGGAAATGGAGTGGGTGAGGGCGCAGCGCGGCGCCTTAACGCTGCCGGCCGGGCCGCGGCCGCCCACGGACGCCGGTGCGAGGATGCCACGTGGCGCGAGAGGCCTGAGCGGGTCGGCCACGACATTCAGAACTTCAATTTTCCTGACGGCCACATGTAAGCCGTTACAGAAAATCCATTTTTATGACCACCAATGCAAACTTCTCTGCCCTATTCCTCCCAAACCAAGCTGAACTAGCCAAAACTCATATTTAAGGAAATGTAGCTCTAGAAGAGTAAAACATTTCATCTTTAACAAGAAAGGCCAGATTCTTCCTAGATTTTGAAATACAAAATTCCAATTGAAAATACCTCAAATTCATTTTAAATGAAAAACAGCCCCCAAACCTGCCTTTTTCAATCTTTTTGAATATTTTCCAAACATTTTCATGAAAAGTGATAATAACAACTTTTGTTCCTTATAAAATTCT
This sequence comes from Bothriochloa decipiens, assembly GCA_023333625.1. Lineage (NCBI taxonomy): Eukaryota > Viridiplantae > Streptophyta > Magnoliopsida > Poales > Poaceae > Bothriochloa > Bothriochloa decipiens. The sequence continues at coordinate 586,540 of CM041644.1, forward strand.
GGACAAGAATGATTAAGGGTGCATAGACATGCAAATACTCTATCAAGGATTTTTGAAATGGTCAAAGCAGAGCACTCATGGTCCCGTTGTTGGTCAACTATCACCTAGAGACATAATTAGGCAAAGTTGTTAACATGAACATAGGTTCATTTGGTACCCTAATAATCTCTAGATTATTTTAGTGAGCAATCATCAAACACTTGACCATGGTTATCATGTTTTTCACAAAAGGACAAACAAAACTTCAACCCTCATAGCATCACATGCAATGTAAGAATAATATAGAGATGATGCCAATGCAAATGATGATTAGGCTAATGCAATGCAAGTGCTTAAGCATGCTTAACATCGAGGATGTTACAAAGAAGACCCTTGATCCAAAGTTAAAGTTTGAGGAATGCCAAATCTACGGATAATGTGCTCAGTTATGAAGTGAATTACCTCCACGTGTCATTTTTTAGAGGTACTGCTTCAGACCACTTGGTAAAATAATCAGTGGCAACAAGCACAAACTAATGCCCCTTTGATGATGGAGGATGAATCTGTCCAATAAAGTCCAATCCCCAACCTCTGAATGGCCACAGCTTGATAATAGGATGTAACATAGTAGTGGGAGCTAACTGAATATTACCAAACTTTTGACAAGCTTCACACCCCTTGTATTATCTGAAGCAATCATTAATCATCATCGGCCAATAGATATCAGCACGCCGCAGCAACCATTTCATCTTGTGTGCTAACTGATGTGTACCACATATGCCTTCATGTACCTCTCCCATAGAAACTCTTGCTTGGTCCTCATCCAAGCACTTCAAAAGAATACCATCAACAGTTCAATGATAAAGATCATTGTCAATCAATGCATATTTGGAAGCCACCCATCGAACCATCTTGTCCACCCTCTTGCTAGGATCCTGCAAGTAATTAACAATGGGCCTCCTCCAATCTTTGTCCTCACCTGCACAAGGTTTTAAATTAGTGGCCGAATCAGTGGTCTGTGGTTCGGCCTTGCCTATGATAGCAAGACAAGACATCGGCTCTTGAGAGATGTAAAACACGCCACGCTGAACGTGATAACCGGATGCCTGCTGTGCCAACTCATTTGCTCTGTAATTTTCATGTCTAGATATATGAGTAATACTAAATGAATCCAAGGTAGCAATAATATCTAGACATGTTTCGAGGTAAACATTAAGTGATCGATCGAAACATTGAAAAACCTTGGATATTTGCTGCACCACTAATAAGGAATCACCAAAAGCTTCAATATGTGTAGCACCTATAGCAACCAACAACCACATCCCGAATAGCAAAGCTTCATATTCAGCTTGATTATTTGTGCAAAAGAATTCTAAGCGGCATGAGGCCTCAAAAACAACACCATATGGAGAAATATAAACAACACCAACACCTTGGCCATTGTTACAGACTGAACCATCAAAATACAATCTCCATGGTACTAAAGAAACAAGGTCCAGATCAGTACTACACCTATCATCAATCCGATGCTCAACAATAAAATCAGCAACAATTTGGCCTTTCATAGCTTTCAAAGGTTTATAAGCCAAATCATATTCAATTAAAGCATAAGCCCACTTACCAAGCCTACCACTAAGAATTGGTCTACGCAACATATATTTAATGACATCGGTTTGACACGCTACTGTGCAAGCACTAGATAATAAATAATGTCCCAACTTTGTGCAAGCAAAATACAGTGAAAGGCATAATTTTTCAATAAAAGTGTACCTTGTTTCAGCATCCAATAAACGCCGGCCCAAGTATGCAATGCAACTCCTTTCCTTCGGTTTCTTGTGTCAAGACAGCACCAATTACCCCATTATCCGCTGCAATGTAAAGCGTAAATGGTTGTCCATGTTTGGGCGCTCTCAATACCGGTGGAGTAACCAAATATTGCTTGATCATTTCAAATGCTTCTTGCTGTTTTGCTCCCCAAGTAAAATCAGCATCGCTCTTTAATCGAAGAATAGGTGTAAAAGCATCAACTTTCCCCGACAAGTTAACTATAAATCTCCTCAAATAATTAACCTTGCCAAGGAACTTTTGCACATCTATCTTGCACTGTGGAATCTGAACTTTCTGAATAATCTCAATTTTTGTGGGATCTACTTCTATGCCATGTTCATGAATAATAAATCCTAAAAACTTTCCAGCCGATACACCAAAAGCACACTTTAAAGGATTCATCTTCAGATTATACTTTCTCATTCTTTCAAAAGCTAAACGCAAATCGGCCAAGTGTGGTTTAATGGCATCCGATTTGACAACAATATCATCAATATAAACCTCTAAAATGATGCCAAGCAAATTATGAAAGATTAAATTCATAGCTCTTTGATATGTAGCACCATCATTCTTTAAACCAAAGGTCATTACCACCCACTCAAATAAACCAACAAAACTGGGGCATCGAAAAGCCGTTTTATCCTCTTTGGCCATAAAAATCTGGTTATACCCCGCATTGCCGTCAAGAAAACTAATGACCTTATGTCCAGAAGCATCATTAATAAGCATATCGGCTATAGGCATAGGATACTCATATTTGGGTGTCGCTCTATTCAAATCTCTAAAGTCAATGCACACCCTCAATTTTCCAGACCCTTTCTTCTCCATGGGCACAATATTGGAAATCCAATCAGCATACCTGCAAGGTCTAATAAAATTAGCTTTAAGCAACCGATTGATCTCTTGCTTGATCTAGTCATATATTTTGGGATTGAACCTTCTAGCTGACTGTTTGAAATGTCTAAAACCACTCTTAATGGGCAGCTGATGTTCAACTAACTCCCTGCTCAAGCCAGGCATCTCATGGTACTCCCAAGCAAAGATATCAATGTACTCTTTTAACAGCCCGATTAACTTTAACTTGTAATCGGCTTTTAGATTTTTGTTTATAAAAGTTGGCCTTGGAATTGATCCATCACCAATATCTATCTCCTCTAATGGATCAGCAGATGTAAAACCTTGTCCTAACTTATCCATATTTTTTGGCTCTTCTATGGACTCTTGCATATCTTTCTCTTGAGACCAATAATTTTTAAGACGCTTTTGCAACCAATCTGAGCTACTAGGATCCATGTATTCACAATATATTTTTGAGCCGATCACCACCAATCGGCTTTAACATGACAGGCCCAAAACCATTTTTTGTAGCACTAAAGAAATCAAACTCTGGAAGTCAGTGCGTCCTACAAACAAGTAGCTTCAGGATGTTGCCAATCCACTATAGCATCGGCTAAAGCAAGACAAGCCGATGTATCTGCATAAACTATCTCCACCTCGTCCTCAACCCATTGGATTAGAAATTGGTGCATGGTAGATGGCACGCACTGGTAAGCATGTATCCAATCGCGGCCTAAAATCACATTATAATTACCTTGCACCTCAGCAACAAAAAACGCGGTGGCCAAAGTCTTGCTTCCAACCGTGAGCTCCACATAAATAACTCCTTTGGTCTCTATCTGTCCCTTGCCTTCAAAGCCATTGAGCACCATATTAGTTTTCTTCATATCCTCATCTCGCAGCCCCAATTTCTTGAAAACTGAATATGGCATAAGGTTGATCACAGCTCCACCATCAACAAGCATTCTAGCAACCAGCGATCCATTAATGTGACCCTTGATGTACAACACTTCAAGTGTTTCACCGGTTCTTTGGGCTTCTCGAAGATGGCATTCTTGGGACCAAAATTCAGCTGGGCTACCTGTCCTTCCTCATCAATAGCACGAAACTCAGTAGGTAAGTAATAAACCATATTCATATCCATGCCTCTCTTGCTGGGTGATGATTCAAAATCTTTCATTTCTTCATCATATCCCAAACTTTCCCTATTGGGTGTTGGCTCAAAATCCACCATTTCCTCATCGTCTCCCAAACTGAATACCGACGTCTGTGATAAGGGAGATACTGTAGGTGACACAGGTGAGGTTGGAATAGCCTCAGACACTTCCTGAATTGGAGTCATAGCTGCTGGAACAGGTGAAGGTGCTGCTGGAACACTTGTTTTGGATTGATGACGGGCCGAATTAAGTTGAAGCATTCATCCCTGTACTTCTCCCTCTTCTCCTCTTCCTTTTGCTGATTTCTCATGCACTGCAACCTCCTTTTCTTAGTCTTGGACAAACCAGGAGGACACCACATTGGCTGGGTATATCTAGGATCAATTTTCTTGATGCCGCTGGTGCTTGCTTCATGATCATTAGCTGCTGAACCTGACTGTGCAACAGCCACAACACTACTAAATTTAACCGAATTATCAATAATAATCGGTCTTTTACCCAGGTCCTTGATCTCTGTACCTTTAGTACTAATTTTAATAATGCCTGCATTTGTAGAACTTTCTTCTTCTTGCTTGCTGGTTCTGAAATTCCAGCACTTGGTGACTTAGGACGCCATTCTTGTTCCATGCTCCTTTTCTTTGGAGAGATTTGTAACAGCCGATTAGAACCACCATCCAAATGACCTCTTACAGAGTGATTTAACCTCTCAAACACAGGTTTTCTAGGTGCTACCCACCCTGGATGAAAAGCATATGGAGCCATTGGGGGTTGCTCCCATCCTCCATAGTAATCTCTCCCATAATATGGCACATAGGGAGGTGGCGCCATCCAAGGTACAGGAACCCATGGCCCGTATGGACCATGTTGATGCTGAAATTCATTGCGTGGAAGTGATCTTGGACGCTTCAACTGTGATGGCCGATTAGAGCTAAAATCGGCCGCTTGCTTAGCATACTTGGACAGCAACAAATCAAATGTTGGCTTGATTTTCTTCTGCTGCACCTTTACCTCATTCACCTTCCACTTGCCAACCTCTGGACTTTTGGGCTTGATGAATTTTGCACGACCTTCTTGCTGCACTTGCCCCCCAGGTACAGAAGCTTTCATAGTGATTTTCAACTTCTCCTTGCCATTGGGGGCCTTCTCAAGCACAACCTTTCTTCCCAAGACTTTGTCATCAGCATGTATGATCCTAGGTTCACCAATGACAAAATTTGATTTTCCTTTAGCAGCTTCGGCATGTTCAGGCCGAAGTAACACCTTCTTGCCCTCCAAATTCAAAGTATTCATTGGGAAGGGAGTCTTATCAACTTGCATTTCAGCAAAACTCAATTGTCCATCATTTATAGTCAATTGGATCTATCGCCGAAACACATTACAATCGTTAGTAGCATGCAAAAAAGAGTTATGATACTTGCAATAAGCACGCCATTTTAGCTCCTCAAACGGTGGTATAGTATGTGAAATTTTAATGTACTTATCTTGCAGCAATGCATCAAAAATCTTATCGCATTTAGCAATATCAAAGGTAAACTTCATCTCTTCTTCACGATTCTTGTGAATCGGCTTAAGAGCACTACAAGCATATGGTTTGGCCTTTGAAGGCCAAATGAATTCAGCAGCATAGACATCAACTTCATCATCCAAACCAGAATTATAATCAACAACATGCATGCAAGGATAATCAGTTTTAGTCTTATAACTATCTTTAGTATCTTTGCTTTGGCTCTCTACAGCCAAAGCTCGCTGCAAGACTTGGTTAACAGTTAAGAATTCAAAGCCTTCTAATTTTTCTCTAATGTGAGGTCTCAAGCCATTAAGCACAAGATCAGCCAAGTCTCTTTCTCCTATCACAAGACTATAGCATTGATTTCTAACATCGCTTAATCTTTTGACATAATCTGAAACAGATTCATCATGCTTGTGCTTAACCGATGTAAGATGTGATAACTTAAGTTCATTATCGCTGCTGTAAAAATGATCATGAAATTTTTATTCTAGCTGCGACCATGTAGTTATAGATCCAGGAGACAAAGCAGCAAACCATGAAAAAGCTGTACCAGTTAAAGATAAAGGAAATAAATGAACTTTCAGCCCATCTATAGAACCTGCTTCACCTAGTTGAGCAAAATATTGACTAACATGCTCCCATGTAGTTTTACTATCCTCACCATTAAATTTAGAAAATTCAGGAACCTTATAACCTTGAGGATAAGCAATAGCATCAAAAGAAGATGGGTATGGATTTTGATAGGTACGCCCCCTAATCTTCGGCTCAACTCTGAAGGACTCAACAAACATCCTATGCATGTCTTCTCATATTCCAGCCATAACTTCTTCTAAATTGGTTGGGAGTATTCTAGGTGATGGCGTGGGGTTTACAGAAGTGTTGCATGTATTGGAAATCTATGGTGTTGATATCGGTGGTGCAGAATGTTGTGGCATGGTTTTATTTGGCACCGAAGTCCCAAAAGGTGGTACGCTAACGATGGGATTAGTATATGTAGGCATTACCATTAATCCACTCCTAGGTTTAGCTTGCTGTCCAGAAAAGAAATCCAACGACATGCCATATTGAGGTTGTTGTGGCAATTCTGATGAATTACTATGCGTTGTTGGGTTAGGGTTTACCTGACTAGCAGAGGGCTGAGTTGTATTATCTTTAGCTTTCAACATATTTAACATAGAATCATTAAGCAAAGTATTATTCTGTGCAACACAGAATTGCAATTCAGCCAACTGTTCTGGAGAAAAAGCGCTACTTACAGGGTGTTGTACCTTTTCTTTGCCTTGTAAAGATGGGAACGTGATATCACCAACCACTGTGATGTTGCCTTGATGATCCTTGTTGAAGTTGGTGAGAAATATGTTCATATCTTCCTCATCACGCTTCTTCCTGTACAATTCATAAGCTTGGCGATGCTCTTCAGACAATTCATCAAAGCTAGGCTTGATGATGTTGTCTGGGGTGACATCTGCGGGTTCGGGATGCTACCAGACATGATGGTCGGCGGCGTAAATGTACTGTGATCTTCCTTCCCCAGCGGAGTCACCAAAAAGTGTGTTCACACACGAACACATCACGTGTGCCCCCAGCGACGAGCGCGATGCACAAGACACGTCGCAAGGGGAGTCTCATCGAGAGTGCGATACGCAAGACGCACCGGCGAGAGCTCTTGAAACCCGACACCCCACGCTCCCGGGAGGGACCCCGTCAGGGAGAATGGCAACGATGGGCTGCCCTAGGTCGGCCTGACCGCCCCTAGGACCTTGTGCTCGCTGTTGCAACGAAGTAGACGGCAACGAAGAACAAGAAGCAAAACTCAAGAGAAAATAGTAGATGTGAAATAATATAGTAGATTGATATGTCGATTGTGTGTTGTCAATCAGCCATCACCCCTAATATATATAGGGCGGCTGGTCTTCCCTGTAGGTACACGGTGAAAAGAAAATAGAGACCGAGTCGAAGTACACCTTCAGCTTATGATCGGCCAATCATACGTGTGAGCACGTTCATATCCAATGCATATACGTAGGCCAGTTAATCCTCTCTAGTCTTCCACTCGGACTCCTGCTGCTTCTATCCTGGTTACCATATACGCATATATACCTGTCCGTCGGCCAGCTTGATCTCCAAATCAGATATGGAAAATTTAACTAGTCCAACCAGAGCCAGACTCATCAGCTTTGTGACCCGACTAACATGATTCAGGTTGCAGAAAAAGTGGCCAAACATATACGTAGAACAACGTACATGTCCATGCAAAATCGATGCACGCATGTTGCAGCAAACTTGATTCAGGTCGTATTGAAGCCAATTCAAACACTATGGAAACTTGTACTGCTATACCTAGAAGCCTGAATGACACATTGAGGCTAAATATATCTTTGTCCAAATCTTGCTATCAACAGGATGTTGCTCTCAAGAAGAGGAAAAAATATTGGTTTATGAATACTTACCAAATAAAAGCCTGGATTTCTTCATCTTTGGTATACATTTGCATTTCATTAGTTTATATATACAATTTGTTAACGCAGCAGACTGAAAATTTTATTGAAGGATTTAGTTTCTACCATTCCCACGAGTATAGAGTCATGATATGTATAAAATTTCAATTATTTTCCAGGTGTTCTCTACTAATATGTATTTTTATGTGCAGATGAAAGCAAATGAGCATTACTGGATTGGCCCAAACTTCTAGCAATAATTCAGGGAATAGCACATGGGCTTCATTACCTACATAAGCACTCCAGGCTGCGTGTCATACATTGAGATCTTAAACCAAGTAATATTCTCCTAGACCAAGAAATGAACCCAAAAATTTCAGATTTTGGACTGGCAAAAATATTCAGCTCAAATAACGTTGAAGGAAACACTACAAGAAGAGTGTTGGTACATAGTAAGTTTCATAAAAACAAATCTATATCTATATTGCGCAAGTCAACAACATATACTGACTTGGACATGTTTTCCTTACTGTTTAAGTGGTTACATGGCACCGGAGTATGCTTCGGAGGGCATCTTCTCTGTCAAGTCCGATGTATTCAGCTTTGGTGTCCTTGTTCTTGAGATTATTACTGAAAAACGGAACTCCGGTAGCGATCAGTATGGCAATTTCATCAATCTCATTGGATATGTGAGTTCATAGACCTGAGAGTTTAGCAATCGTTTTGTTTTATTTGATTCGAACTTACAACCTGCGACCATATTACATACAGGCATGGCAATTATGGGAGGATGGAAGTTGGATTGATCTAGTTGATGCATCTTTGCTTCCCAAGAGTCACTCAGCAGAAATGAAGTGCATTAAGATTGCACTGTTATGTGTACAAGAAAATGCGACTGATCGACCGACCATGGCAGAGGTTGTTGCAATGCTAAGTCTAAGCAGTGAGACGGCTATGATAGTGGCTGAGCCTAAGCAGCCAGCATATTTCAATGTTGAGAGTGGGAAATGAAGAGACATCCACAGCTACTGAGTCATGCAGTATCAATGTTGTGACCATATCGGTCACAACGCCAAGATAGTGTTTTTTTTTTCTTCTTCCAGTGGCACACACATGTTTCTGCTATCATCCCAGTCACTGATTCGTCACTGCTAAATATAGTTAATTTTATTTTTCGTTTGGATGTGATTTTATTTAAGTTTCCACTTCCTCTGTGGTTCATTTAAATTTTACAAATCTTTGAAAATTTCAGCGATTATCTTTTCTACAGTTTGCCCCCATATTTATGTCAAAACCAGTAGGCCAAACCTTTGCATCTATACATCTGACAAAAATGGAGCAGGGTCTGATTGTTGACGAGTTCAATTAATTGGAGGTAATGACCACCATCTACTACCATCATTAAGGTCTCCGCCCTCTCCTTCCCTAATGACCATGATTTCTTTCTTCTCCTTTTTTTTTTCTCACCAGGCTACCCCCAACAGCCCAATCCTCCTCTCCCTCCACCCCCCGGCTGCCAATGACTTCAGATCTCACATCCCACCACTGTCGTCGCAACCTCGCTTCTGCCTACCAGATGTTCAGCATTGCACCCTTGGTGGAGCCTCTCCGTTCACTACACTTTGAACCACCTCCACTCAGGGACAGGGTTGACCGTCACCAGACCCCTTCACCCTTGTAAGGCCTGATGATTGACAGATTGAGGTCTTCGCGAAAATCCTAAATTCCTAACACTAATCCCCACTACTTTTCCGCCCGCGTTGTGCATCCTATTCTGAACGGGAGGAAGAAGAAGACGCAACTGATGGTTGGCCCAATCGTATTCACGCGTAATGTATAAAGATTTTTGCGAGAAATGTTATGGTTGACGGTTTAAAGCAAAAAGCGTCGACTGACTTCCTATAACACCTGATTTTTTGAACTTTAAATCTTAAATGAATTTGATTTTATATCTGCATAGATATTTTACATTTATAGGCCAATTATAAATGTTTTATGAACTACTTTTAAAAATATGTAGCACGTTAGAAAACCCTGTATTGTTGTATTCATGCTGCTGCACAGTTTTTGGTTGATTTGTTTGAGCCTGTTGTTTAATTCTTGTTTTGCTTTCTAGCTACTAACATGCTCTAACTTGTTCCCTCTAATCCTAGACTAACAAGACCTAGTCTAACTAGCCTAGGCCAGTCCCTAGTGGGCCCTGGCTAACCCCAGCCTCTCCTGGCCAAGTGTGGCCAGCCACAGCCGGCCATGGCCAACCTTGGCTAGCCATGGCTGAGATCAGCAGCAGCATGGCCGGCCAGCAGCGCAGCCAGCTGCTGGGCGCAGCCCAGCAGGCTGCCAGGCCGCAGCCAGCCGCGCGCCCGCGTGGGCGGAGTCCAGCAGCGGCCCAGCCGCCAGCACGCTCACGCCGTGCCCCTTGATGGGCCGAGCGGCCCAACAGGCCGCCGCGCACCGCCCGCGTCGCGCCGCGCCGCCTACGTCAGCCCTGCGCCAGCCGCTTGCGCCAGCACCGCGTCATCGCACCCAGTCGCTGACAGGTGGGCCCACCTAAGTGGGCCCACCTACAGAGTGTCGTCTCCCTCACGGAGACGGACACCGGGGCGGGCCGAACTCGCCCCCGTGCGCCGCGCAAGCACGCGACCCAAGGATCCCCGGCTACCGCTATAAAGGGTGTCCGCCGCCTCTCCGCGTTGTTTTCCGAAACCCTAGCCCGCCGCCGCCCGGGTTCGTCTCCACGGAACCCTAGCCGCCGCTGTCTTCCGCCGAATCGCGCCGCCGCCGTTGATCTCCGCCACCAACCCGTCTCCGCCGGCAAGAGCCCCGCCACGAGCAGCACAGTGAGGTGAGCCGCCCGCCGGTGCCCTTAGCGTGTCTCCCCGTGCCCTGCATCGCCTCCCGGCCGAGCTACCCTAGCCGGCAATGGCGCCGCCACGCGGACCGCCGCCTCCGGCCATCACCCGCCGCCACTGACCCCGCAGCCAAGCCCGCGAAGCCGAGCTCGTCTCTCCCGTACCCTCCGCGCCGTCAGCCGTGCCCCCGGAGCGCAGTCCCGGTGAGCTTCGGCGAGCCGTCGCCGTCGGTGGCACAGCTCCGGCCGACCCAACCCCGCCGGCCCAATCCTGGCTATTGGATTGGGATCCAACGACCCAGATCCAAGGATGACCCCCGATCAACCGAGGGTCAACCCGGTCAACCAAGGATGAGGTGGCAGCCACGTGGGTGCCATGTAGGCGCCACATAAGCACCACGTGTGTGCTGACCGCGTCAGCGCGGTCAGACCGCCGACAGCCTTGGCACTTTTGCAGAAAAGCCCTGCTATTTTGCATATTTATGATCTAGTCCTTTTTAGTTCAAAAGTAATTAGATTTCAGTCCTGTTTTCTGCAGATTAGCCCCTAGTCTTGTATAGGCCATAACTTTCACGTTTTAACCCCGATTTTAGCAAACTTATACTTTTTGGAATCGTCTCGACGAGTAGAATATTTCTATGCTATTGTTTGCTACTGATGAGATGTTTTGGTGTACTGCTGTAATTAAAGTATGTTTGCTTGCATGTATTGCTCGTGTGTGATGATTGTGGCGTATAGAGAACGAGACGTGGGTGAACGAGGACCAGCAGAACCCGGAGGACTATGTGTAGTAGGACAACAACCAAGGCAAGTGCAGGCATTCTTTTGAACATATTGCGCCTATTCATATTTAAGTAAATACATTGCATGTGTCTTAAATTGGCAAACCATAGGACTTACTAGTCACTTTACCCAAAGATATCCTATGGGGGTATTAGTTGTTAGGTTTTAGGTTGCTAGTGCTCTATCTTACCTTTCACTATTTAATGAAGATAAAACTTGCTTTTTAAAATATGTTGGAGCCGCGGGCTCTTGGCTTCGGTCGTCGGAGAAGTTGATGCTGATCCGCATCGTTGGTTGGCTATAAAAAACGGGGAAAACGGATGCTAGTGGGACTCGTGTTGACGAGGGTATCCGTATCTCCTCCTTCTTGTGGTCCTTTCATGGAGCGGCAACCTGGAACTTCCATACATCTCCAGGCTAATGGGCTCTGGCTTAGTCTGTTAGCAGGATCATCATAGGCAGGAGGGTAGCTTACCGACGGGTAGCATAGCAATGGCGTGAGGGGTGTTACAAGTTCTAGCATGGGAGTTCTGGTTGATCCGTAGACCGGGCGACGGCTATTAGTACGTCTCTCATGTGCTTGGGACATCGCGGATCGGGTTACCACTGCCTATTACCCTATGAAGGACCTCGTTGTGACCTCTGCCGGCCTATCTTGGTAATGGGCCAAGAGGTTGGCCGTCTCAGGCATAAAGAGTAATCACAATCTGGAGTGAAAGTGTACACCTCTGCGCAGAGTTAAAATCGATATATCGTCCGTGCCCACGGTCATGAGCGGCCCAGATCCTCGCACGATTAGCCAAATGGATTAAATTGTTAAATCATGGTGATATTATTGAGGAGGTGGCATACCTCGGTTTGTGAACAGGATGGCAGTCCTGTGTTGCTTGAGATGGCAGTCTCAAGGTTCATGTTTTTAATGGATATATTCTTATATCTGAGATGTTAATGACACATTAATTGCTACTTAAACCTTATAAATGGTTGGGTGTTTCAACCAAGATGATTAGAGAATAGGTTGCAATAAGTTAAATCTTAATTGTTTAACTTTAAAATGCTACCGCAGTCTACCTTTTAGCTTTACCTTGTACTAGTCTTGCATGTCATTACTTTCCGTCTGTATTTGCTGAATTTCTACATGAAACTCACCCTTGCTATTTCTAACCAAAGGATGCTCGAGTGATGACTCGGATGGTGGCTTTCCTGAGAACTATCCGGGATACTAGGCGTCGTGATGCTGCCATCGACCTTCCTTTGGCGAGATAGAGTCGCTACGTCTATGTCGTTTAGTTGTTATTCACTTTGGACGATGTGATTTATATTCCGCTTTACTCTGATGACAGTTATGTAATAATGGTACGATGTAATTGTTATACCATGTTTTATTCGAACACTGTGCTTTTAAACCATGTAATTTATCGTTCATGTATGTAAATTGTTCCTGGCGCACATAAGCTTTTGCCTTGGTTTTATTCTTTCAAAATTAGGACGTGACACTTCCTATTGAAAGCAGCAGACAATGACATGGAACATTTTTCTCTATCTTTTCTTTCTCCTCTCTCCTCTTCCTATGCTTGGCCCCACCGCCCACCGGGTCGTGTTTGGCGAAGCTATCAAACTATTGCTTTCAAATATTGCTTTCAGCGTATCGCTAGCATACAACAGCAACACAGATCCAACCAAACTACTACTCAGAATATCACATAGAGATACTGACATAGAGAAGATTGTGATGATGTATGTTTAACGAGAAGTAGGAGTTTTATTTTAAAGAAAAGGGCCAGAGCGTAGGCTTAAAATTTTGATTTCTTTAATCTTTCACCTTGATTCTTGCATCAGGTGCTTGGATTGCCTTGGCCCTGTTCAGCTGGTGGAAAAGCCGGCAGATTTCAGCTGAATCAATAGTATTATGTGAGAGGAAACAAACCGAAACAAAGTGAAATATGTCGGCTGAACAGGGCCCTTGATTTTAGCAAAAAAACCTTGCTACCCTAACAGAAACAAAATGGCTCGCATCTAACAAGCTTCTCATGAAACACGCTCCAGGCAAGGCGAGGTGAGTGTACCAGACAAAACTTCTTTAGCTATATAGGAGTAATAAGTAAGCCTAGGTATACAGTGGGTGTGGGCCGCCGGGGTCGTGCTAGGGGCCGACCTGGTCGGCACACAGCCGCGTGTTGACCACACCCCTCCCCTGGCCTTCTTCCTTCTCCTGACACCATCCAACTCCCCTGGCCTTCTTCCTCCTCGCGACGCGCCCGCACGGCACCGCCGCCTCGCCGCCCACCACCCCTTGCCGCGGGCGCGCTAGGGGTCGCCCGCCCTGCTCCCACCGCCACCGCCATGGCGAGGCTCCACGGCGAGCCTGGCGCCCCCGCCCTAGGCCTGGCCCGGCCGCCTCCCCCGCTGCCAGGGCACCCTAAGCAGCCCGCCGGCCATCTCCAACCGCATGTATTCCCTTCCTCCCCTGGGCGGCCGGCCATTCTATACTCGGGGAGGAGATGGAGATGGAGGGGGCAGTGAGGGCGCGGCAGAGGCGGTGGCAGTGTCGAGTGGGGCGTCGGTGCAGGAGCTGCGCCAATGGGCTTGGGTCGCGTTGGGCCGAAATCGTGTATAGGGGAAGAAGAAGAACAGTGCCGACCAGGATGGTCGGCGTGCGGCCACGTGCCACCCTGGTCAGCGCGGAAGATTTTCGGGGCCGCCGTGGGTGTGGTGCTCGGAGTATTTGAATTGAAGCATAAAAAATACTGTGGTACACTTGATACGAAATAGCTTTTGCAAATATTTGGAGCTGTTTTAACCGTTCAACCAAAGAGGCCTCTCCTTATCTTTATTAAGCCCAAACATACCCTTCAAGCCCATTGTGACCACTTGTTCGATCCATACGGCCCAACTTCCTACCAGCCCACCACCACCAACCGTCCAACCCATCGAGTAGTCCCACACCGACAAGCATCACCCACCCGCCGGTTGGTCACGCTCACGCACCTGCTCGATCCCGATCTCCGGCAGACGCCATGGCAGCCACCTCCTCCGCCGCCGTGGCCGTGGCTGCCGTCACAGTTGTGCTCGTCCTCCTCGCTGCGGGGGCCTCGGCCGTGCGCCTTCCGGACCGCGGCGGCGCCGTCCGGGGAGCGGCGCTGCCGCGAGGGGGAGCGCCGGCCACGGCGGTGTTCGCGCTGGGCAGCTTCTGGCGGTCGGAGGCGGCGTTCGGGTGCCTCCCCGGCGTGATCCGCACCTCCGTTGGCTACGCTGGCGGCTCCAAGGCCAACCCCGAGTACCGCAACCTCGCCGACCACGCCGAGTGCGTCAAGGTGCCGTTCAAGTAGCCTCATGTGTAGTGTAGTCGTGTGCTTGAAGAAATTGGGACATGTGTGGCCTTGGCGTGTCGGCTCGCTTGCATCCATGCTTCATTTATGTTTATTTTTGATTTATTTTGGAAGTACTCTTCACAGAAGTGTTCCCTGAGAAATGATGATTGGCATTGACGGATTGTGTCTCTTGAACCAATTATAGGTTGAGTATGATCCCCGGTTGATTCACTACAGGCAGCTTTTGGATGTGTTCTGGGCAAGTCATGACCCACGGGAGGTGTTTGGGCAAGGGCCAGATGTTGGCAACCAATATAGGTAATTGATTCATCTATCATCTCCGTGTGGCGAAATTGGTCCTTTTTTTCTTGCATGACTTGTGGTGGCCCTTTTGCCTAGTAAGTTTATGATCATCTTTACTTGTGTCCTGTGCCATTGTGAGATTAAAGCCATAATTTTTTTCTTTGGCATGACTTGCTGTGGACTTTTTTCTAGTAAGTTTGTGATAGTGTTTACTTGTGTCCTGTGACATTTTCAGACTGAAGTCATGATCCTTTTCCTTCAATCATGTTATCGTGAAACTGACAATAAGTTTGATTGACAAACATCCTGTGCCCAGTTCATGTTAGGCAAATTTCAGTTACAGTGATTGCATGATGCTTTGTCATATTAGTCACAATTTTTTACTTTCAAATCATGGTATCCTGATTTATAATAGATTGGGCTGACATGCATCTATTTACGATATGATGTATCATGCCACTAGCATTTTGAGCAAACGATTTTTCACGAATAGTGAATGAGCACTATGGCTGTTATGTGATTGGATACGCCCAAAAGGCATGAACATAACTGTAGAGTCATTATGTGGTTGCAGGTCTGTTATCTTCACTAATGGAACCATTGAGGCCAGATTGGCTGCTCTTAGCAAAGAAAAAGAACAAGCTAAAGATCGCAGCAGTGTTATTACCACACAGATCCAACCATTGGGGGCGTTTCATCCTGCTGAACCAGAACATCAGGTAGCAATTCCACTATACTTCTCTTTGATGATCCAAATGCAATTCATTATGCTACTTTTTATTTTCTGTTTGCATTTATACGAGCTGAGTTTCTATGCTAGAAATTTGAACTGAAGCGCAAGCCGTTCCTCCTGCAATTGATTGGGAATTTACCGGAGGAGGAGCTCCTGAGATCAACACTAGCTGCAAAACTGAATGCATATGCTGCTGAGCTCTGCCCTGTGAATACCCAAAAGAGAATTAACTCCAAGATTGATGAGGTCACAAAGAAAGGATGGCCCATCTTAAGGGACATTTAGCTCGTACTAGCTCCTAAACTCAAATCGATTGATGCAATGTAGACGCAAGAGAGGTGCACGATTTTGCAAACAAGATTTTTAGGAATACTTCAGCTGTTCACCATTACCTTTTTGACCTCAGTCATCCAGTCTTCACTTTGTTCACAAAGATTATATAGTTGTTCATATCATCTTCATTGAGATTGTTAGATGTTGTGTGTTACTCCATTTGTAACCCATATTCATGTCCAATCTTACTGAACAGACAATAGTTTGTGAAAATATAGATAATTTGTTTTTCTTCAGTAGAGATTGATGGTGCATGTAAATATGACCCTGAAAATTTGTTTTTGTTTATTAATGAAGAATTTTGTATTCATTTTGTTTTTGAAAAAAGGCTAATATGACAAAAAAAATTATGTCAATTGCAGAGAGAAAAATAGTCTTATTGTGCATTTTGACATAAGTTACTTAAAATCACACTAATGTGGTTCAAATGTATTTATATTCCTCGTATTTGCTAGATTTAGTAGTTGATAAAAGAGTTACAACAACTAAACATAGAGTTGCGTTGTTTTGGTTTAGAGCCCAGCTAAAACATAGCTACTTCTAAAATTCGGAGTATCTACCTCTAGAATTAGAGTGCTATAGTAGACTTGTTTGGTTTAGAGCCCGGCTAAAATTCAAAGTAGCTACCTCTAGAGTTCGGGACTTGTTTATAACCCATATGTAATTTCAGTATCATTAGGAGATTGGATATCTAAACCATCACTCTCCATGTGGCAATCCAAAAATACGCATTAGCAACATCTAGGCTCAGTTCGCTTTAAAATCTCAATTTAACCTCATGGTTTGTTTTGGTCCAAGATGCTTGCATCTCATGTCGTTGCGGAAGTAACTTGCACTATAAAACATCAAATGTTGTGATGGCATGGGGTTATATAACAACTCATATACGTAAATTTCAAATAGTTAACCAGTAGGGTTACCTAGTATGCACATTGAATGAGTAATTTTTTTTTTTCAAAAGCAAACTCAGAGGAATGGAAAGCTAGGGACAAATTCCAGTTGAAGCAACAATACATGATATCGAATGGTGGAACTCATGAGTCGTGAGGTGGTTGATTTTGGTACAACTTCCTGTGTACCCTCATCGTTATATTGTTCTGCATCTCAGTACAGGGAAGACATGGAATTAGTGTTCCTTGAGCTCCTGCAAAAGCTATTTTGTTTAGTAACTAAATTTCTGACTCAATGGAAGAAACTGGATGTCCTAGAATTATAGCTCATTGCAATGTATTCTCTTTCTCTCATAATAATCTGATGCTTGTCATGTTTTCCCTACATTCCATGTCATAATGTCATTGCAAGCAAACAGTTTGTGAAAGTATCACTCATCACAGACACCATCACTTTGCTTGGACTACCCTGCTCTCCACTCTTCGCTGAAGCTGCCCACTGCAGGTTCATATCTGTAGCAACCACACATTATAGAGGACGAGAACGTTCAGACTTTAGAACAAGACAATTCAGAGTTCGGAACACGTGGAAGTTAATGGCTACAAAACAAGACAGAACCCGAAACAAATGCGGAAACCTTGCATTAAAAAAACATAATGAAACCTTATGTACTGGTACGATAAACTAACATGGCCTTACTATTAAAAAACATGGTCCCGCACTTTTCATTTTTCGCGTGGTTATGATGTCAATAGCCAGCTGAAATTGTGTTACACAGAAAACAGAGCAGTATATGCTTTTCTCTGACTTCTAAAGGTATTTTGGAATACTGACAGACTTGACCCCATACACTCGATCTGCCATTTGGTTGGATCGAACTCTGAACGGGAAAGAAATGTGAAGCGGGTCTGAAACTCTGAATACTTTCTTTCAAATTCCTGAAACTCTGAATATTTTCCTTCTATAAATCTAGAACCTGCAAACAGGCTACAAGCAACCAAATGGGCCATTAATTGATGATTTGGGACATGCGTTCTGTCACACGGGACATGAAAACGGAGTATTTCTGGTGGTTATGGTTGTTCTCATTTCTGAAAGCTTGTTTCTTAAAGTTAGTTGACAATCCTGGTATCCTTGTAACCTGAGACCAGTGATGGTTTAGGAGTAAGTAGAGTATAACGGCGGCCATGGCCTATTGGAACCATACTGAGTATAATCCTGTGTTGCATAAAGAAGTAACTAGTAGGGATGGAAATATTTTTTTTTCTTGTCACGCCTGTATTTCATTAAGCAGGAAAGAGTTTGAAGCGATACAACCGAAAACGAAACGAGCACGGCAACTTGAAGTTACCGATTTCGAACAGTACCCACCTGCCAAACCTTCTTAGCGATAAAAAATGATTTGTATTAGTATTTCGGAAGGTCATCCGTAAGATGTGATCTCATCTGATCAGTCATCTGTTCTTCACTTTGATCACACATATAATACACGTAGTTGTTTAGAGATCTTGATTTTCAGATTGTCACTCAATGTTATAACCTGAACTCATTGTCCGCGTAGTTGTTCAACTTTTGCCACTAGGTATTCCGTTTGTGAAAAATATAGATATTGAATCCTCATTCGGCGGAGCTTTGTGTTTGTTATGACTGATGGAGGATAGGATAATTCTTATTACAAAGCTATACATATCTTGGAACAGTTTATTAGTCAGTCCGTAAAATGAAATCTAAAGACAACCAGAACTAAAATCAATTCCACATCTGTTGTATCTTCAAGAATCTCCACTTCATCTCCGCTGTTGGTGTATTGAATAATTTGATTACCTTGACATGCAAACAAATCCTTTTGACACTTAAATCCAACAATGCTCACAGTCAAAATTCATGTTCAGTTTTCTCTAAAGGCTCAACTCTTACCTATAGTGTAAGTTTCTGTCGGGACTATCTGACAGAATAGTAGATGATTGGACTTATATTGCTCATAGTAAGAGAAACACGCACAGATGCTAGTGATAGCCCAAATCGGATCGACTAGGTAGATCAAGTCGGGTGGATTCATCATGTAGGGTAGAGAATAATCAAATTCCTAGTTCGTGATTTACCGGATCCGAGAGAGACAGAGAGAGGGAGAGGGTAATGGGACGCATACCGAAGCCCTCAGTGGGTGGTGCAGTCGGTGTCGCGGTCGGTGGTGCAGCGGACCCCATCGCGAGCGTTGGTGGAGGCTGCGCACGGGCAGCAATGGCCGGTGAAGGAGATGGAGACGACGACGTCCTTGGCGGCGGCGCAGACGTCGAGGTGGCGGCGCTGGCGTCGGTAGGTCTTCCCGTCGCTGGCAGCGATGCCTAGATCGGCTAGGGTTTCGGAAATGTAGGTGAGGAGGACTGGCGGCGCGACGAACTTTGGTCTACGTGCCCTGGCCTCCACCCCTCTTCTTTATATAACGCTGTGCGACGGGGGCCCACCAACCAAGTCTGGTTGGGCGCCCCCTATCAGGGTGCAAGATCGAGGCCCAGCAGGCCGTTGGGCCAACTGGCGTGGGAGATCAATCTAACATTCTCCTCCTTGATCTCTCATCATTCTTAAAGTTCTTTAATTTCTTTCTTCGTCATTCTTATCGTTCTTAAAATTCCTTCTTCATCTTTCAATTCTTTTCTTTCTTAATTCTGTTTTATCTCATTACAGATTTGCATATCGAGCGTGTTTTATCGTCACAGCAATTAGTGCCATTAGACTAACAGTCACGACATACTTCTCCATTTTAAAATAAAACTCTTTTCTGGGCCCTTCTTATTCGGAAATCATAGGCTTTCCCTTAAACCCATGCCGGCTAAGTGTCCTCTGAACACATTGGGTGGTAAGCCTTTTGTGAGCGGATCCGCTAGCATTCTCTCTGTTCTTATATGCTCAAGACTTAATACATGATCCCGAATTTTATCTTTCACAACATAGTACCTTATGTCAATGTGTTTGGCAGCACCACTTGATCTATTGTTGTGAGCATATTCTACCGTTGGGTTGTTATCACAATACAACCTCATTGGTTTATGTATATCTTCTATTACGTTCAGTCTGGGTATAAATTTCTTTAGCCAATTCACCTGCCTCGAGGCCTCATAGCATGCTACAAATTCAGCTACATTGTCGAGTTCGTAATTATTGTTTGTTTGGAGTTTTTTCACGATATAGCTCCTCCTGTGAGAGTAAATATGTATCCTGACATGGATTTTCCTTCATCTCCTGCATAATCAGAATCTAAATACCCCTCTATCTGCAGGGAATCAGATCTTCTGTATGTCAACATGAGGCCTTTCGTTCCTTGCAAATAACGCAAGACTTTCTTCACTAATTTTTAATGTTTAATTTCTGGATTCTTTTGGTATCTGCCAAGTAACCCGGTAACAAAAGCTAAGTCAAGGCGAGTACATGTTTGAGCATATTACAAACTTCCAACAGCTGAAGCATACGGTACCGCTTTCATTTGATCAATTTCATATTGGTTCTTGGGACACTGGTGTTCCCCATATCTATCGCCCTTGACTATAGAAACAGGTGAGGGACTACACGCATGCATACAAAATTTCTTCAAAGTCTTCTCTATGTATGCCTTCTATGATAATCCTAAAACCCCTTTTCTTCTATCTCGGTGGATTTTAATTCCTAAAACAAACGTGGCCTCACCGTTAGTTTGAGGACAAGAATTTATTCGTTTTCATTAGTAGATTAACATCACTACTAGCAAGTAAGATATCATCTACATATAGGATCAAAAATATGTATTTTCCATTCTTAAACTTTGCATAAACGCAATTGTCCTCAACATTTTCTTTAAACCAAAAACTCTTAATTATTCTATCAAACTTCAAGTACCATTGTCTTGAAACTTGTTTCAATCCATAAATCAATCTTTTGAGGTGACATCTCAACTTTTCTTTTCCTTCTACGACAAAACCTTTCGGTTGTGCCATATAAACATTTTCTTCTAAATCCCCGTTAAGGAATGCCGTCTTCACATCCATTTGGTGCAATTCTAAATCATAGTGAGCTACAAGTGTCATTATGATTCTGAAAGAATCCTTACAAGAGACTGGAGAAAAGGTCTCATTGTAATCAATCTCTTCTCTTTGTGTAAATCCTTTTGCCACAAGTCGTGCTTTATATCTTTCAATATTCCCTTGGGAGTCACATGTTGTTTTATAGACCCATTTACAGCCTACCGTTTTGGCTCCTTTAGGAATAGGTTCTAAGTCCCAAACTTTATTGGTACTCATCGATTTCATTTCATCCTTCATAGCTTCTAACCACTTTGATGAGTGGGAACTCATCATGGCTTCTTCATAAGAGGTGGGATCACCCTCCATATGAAATTCTTCTGTGTTATAAAGTTCATAATCATTAGGAATAGCTCTCATTCTTTCTCTTTGAGACCTCCTAGGGGCCTTTGGCACTTGTTCTACAATGGGTTGTTGCTGCTCTTCCTCATGTGCGACGTTTGGTTCTATAGGCTCCTGAAGGACAGGTTCGCCACGTTCGTTTATTGTCGGCACAGGAGAACTAACAACAGGTGTTGTCACTACAGTGTCTTGCACTGTTGGTGCAACAGTAGCAGATAGTACAAAAAATGGTTCTTCAACCATCGGAGTGGGCACATGTACCCATTTCTCCTCAAGGTTAATCTCTCATGCTACCTTGCTCCCCCTGATCATGTCATCCTCTAAGAACACAACATGTCTTGTTTCTACAAACTTTGTATGTCTATCAGGACAGCAGAAGCGATATCCTTTCGATCTTTCTGGATAGCCAATGAAATGGCAGCTGACTATCTTGGGGTCTAACTTTCCAATGTTTGGGTTAAAAATCTTTGCCTCAGCTGGACATCCCCATGCACGTAAGTGATTAAGAGAGGGTTCTCTTCTTGTCCATAATTCATATGGTGTTTTCGACACCGACTTGCTTGGTACTCGATTAAGTATGTGAATGGCGGTTTTCAACGCCTCCATCCATAAACTAATCAGTAATGTGGAGTAACTTATCATACTTCTTACCATATCCATTAAAGTACGGTTTCTTCTTTCAGCTCCATTCTGCTGAGGCTCCCCTGGCATGGAGTACTCGGTGACTATGCCACTTTCCTATAGGAACTTTGCAAAAGGTCCAGAAACTTAGCCATATGGGGTATATCGCCCATAGTACTCTCCACCCCGGTCTGATCGTACTAACTTGATCTTCTTATTGTGTTGATTTTCAACTTCAGCTTTAAATATCTTGAATCTATCCTATGCTTCCAATCTTTCTTTAATTAGATAAATGTAGCCATAATGAGAGTAATCATCTATGATTATTATAAATAAATCATAACCATCCACACTTTTCATAGGAAAACGACCACAAATGTCTGTGTGGATTATTTTTAAAATTCCTGTGCTTCGTTTGGCATTCTTCTTTATTTTTTAACATATTTTCCTTTAATACAATCAACACATTGTTCTAAATCAGAAAATTCTAAGTGCGGAGGAATTGATTCTTTAACCAAACGTTCTATTCTCCCTCTCAAAATATGGCCTAAGCGACAATGCTATAATTTCGAAGATGCATTATCAATTCTCTTTCGCTTCTTGCTTACACTCATAGATGGGGAATCATTCACATTCTCATTACAGACATTGTTCACATTCTCAGCAAGAGATAATAAATAAAGTTTGTATTGTCGGAAGGCAAGACCAACACATTCTTTATTAACGAGTATCTTACATTGGCCATTTCCAAAATGGCAATCAAAATGATCATCATCAAGTTTTGAAACACTAATTAAATTTCTATGCAAAGAAGGAATATAGAGTACATCTTTAAGCCTAAGTATAAAATTATTCTTTAATTCTAAAGAGAGTTCTCCAATGGCTTCAACGTTGGCTTGCACTCCATTCGCAACTTTAATTGTTCTTTCCCCTCTTTGCAGGAGTATCTTTCTATTTAATCCCTGTAAAGAATTTGCAACATGAGTAGTTGCTCCAGAATCAATCCACCAAGTGGTTTTCACATAATTCAAACACAGAGATTCATCTACAAATGTAATAATTTTCTCACCTCTCTTCAGCAGAGACTTTAGGTAGAGTGAGCAATCTCTCTTGTAGTGTCCCCTCTTGAAGCAATACTTGCATTGATCTTTTTCAGCACCATCATAGGTGTCATGTGGCTAATTCTGAGGATTCATAGGGGCCTTTTCCTGTGGCTTGGAAGAAGAGGAGGCATTATCCCACTGGGGTTTCCCCTGTGGTTTAGGATTCTTAGTCTGAAAGTGCTTTCTTTTTTTCTCCCTCATAAGGTTTGCAGTGTCACCCTGTAAGTTCTTAATTCTTTCCTCCTCCTGAACACACAAGCCAATGAGCTTTTCAAAATCCCAATCTTCGGGCTGCATGTTGTAGTTCACAACAAAGTTTTCATATTCTTTGGGCAAGGAAGCAAAAACCAAATGCATTAGGAACTTATCAGTAATTTTCAGTTTCAAATCCATTGATTGAAGCTTAGATGCCGTAGTACGTATTTCACAGATGTGCTTCCTAATGCCACCATCACTGTATTTTAAAGTGACGAGTTTTTTGATTAGTGTACTTATTGTGGCCTTGGTAGACCCAGTAAACTGATTCTTCACCTTTTTCAGGTATTCTTAAACAGTGGCACATTCTGGGATTGATCCCCTAATGGTTTCATCAATAGTGGCCTTGGCCACCAAGAGACACTTGTGGTTGGAGCCAACCCAATTTCTATGTTCAAGTTGATATTTCATCACTTTATCTGCATGCTCACGCTCATGAGTAGCGAAAGCAGCATCAGCTTCATCAGCTCTCCTCACCAGTGCCACTGGTTCAACAGGACACGGGTGGAGGATTGCCATATCAACTTCACCCAAGGCAAGCTCCACTTCATACTTCTCCCGCCAAACTCGATAGTTGGTCCCATCGAGCTTCGGGATGTTGTTGACGTTCACAAAGAATTTTCCTCCTGAAATTCATATCAAAGAGAGTGAAATATGTTCATAAATAAAATTGCATGTCTTAACTCAACGTTGGTCAAATTAAAACATATACCAAAAAATTCATCTATACAAAAATTCTACATCACCGTTGGGCAGAAGTAAAATTATTGCATAATTCTCATGAATCAAACATTATAATATTGTTATTAACAACGTTGGTCAGAAAATAACAACACTATAATTCATCAACAAAATTACCAGAAATTCATATTCTCTCTCAAAATTAAATTATCCCGTTGGTTCAAATTTAATATGAGAGCAATAATTCAACATTCGTAGCGGAAACATTAATAAATAATCATTGATTCAATTTTCAGAAGCATTATACTGCATATAACAATTCAAAGCAATTCAATTTTATATAAAAAATTTATCCCATTGGTTCAAAATTTTCTAGAAAATTTAAACAATAATTCATCAAGTTTTCAATTCTTCTCATAATATATCAAAAAGGTGCTTCTGAAAATGAAAAAATTAAATTCACAAATGGTACTGTTCATTGTAGGCCGGGGCAGTCGATCTGGCCCAACGGCCAAAACGGCCCGCGGCCTGCTCCAGCGACCGCGCGCACCGCGCGCCTGGCCAGTCGGCTCATGGCGGCCTAGCAAGGGCAGCCCGATGGCTTCCAGCCGTCTGATCCAGGTCAATCCAATCCGACGGTTCAGCGCGGCTTTCGGGGAAACAAAAACCCGAGCTGCTCTCGAGCCCTCCCAAACCCTAATCATTTCTTTCTCTCCCCCGTTTTCTCAGTGGCCGCAGCCGAGCAGGAGCCACCACCCCAGACGGACCATGGCGGCCGGAGAGAGATGACCCCATCGCCGGCCCCCTCGCCGGTGCGTGCGCCCACCGAAGAGTGGACGCGCCGCCGTCAAGCGGGCTAGCCGCGGTGCCTGTTCGTGCGCCCGAGGCCGAGACCGGTGGGCGTGTTCTTCTCGTGCGGTGGCCATGGAGATGGCCGGCGCCGGTGGCCGGATGACCAAGACCCAGGTAAGGGATTCTGTGACTCCCCCAATCTATTCGTTAGTGTTAGGGTTTCGGTTCATTTCTCCTCGATCTGAATCTTTCTAGGGTTTCGTGGGGTTCGACGGTTTGGTTCTTCCTGATCCGTGGGGATCGGTTGATACTCTCTTTCCTTGACCCAATCTAG
Source organism: Bothriochloa decipiens (assembly GCA_023333625.1). Lineage (NCBI taxonomy): Eukaryota > Viridiplantae > Streptophyta > Magnoliopsida > Poales > Poaceae > Bothriochloa > Bothriochloa decipiens. The sequence goes on from CM041644.1 coordinate 611,673, forward strand.
GGTTAGTGATTCATGACTTTGGGGTTCGTTTTCATCCCAATTCGTTGGGATCATTCCTTCCTGTTCATGTGGGTGGGGTAGAGGTAGGGTTCGACAGTGCAGTGCGGTTTCATGTTCTTCGTACCCCTTCCCTTTCCCTCCCCCCGATCCGCATTTGATCGGTTTTCTTACCCCGAGAACGAGATCTAGACCTAGGTAGGCCTCCTGATACCATTGATAGCCCAAATCGGATCGACTAGGTAGATCTAGTCGGGTGGATTCATCATGTAGGGTAGAGAATAATCAAATTCCTAGTTCGTGATCTACCGGATCCGAGAGAGACAGACATAGGGAGAGGGTAATGGGACGCATACCGAAGCCCTCAGTGGGTGGCGCAGTCAGTGTCGCGGTCGGTGGTGCAGCGGACCCCATCGCGAGCGTTGGTGGAGGCTGCGCACGGGCAGCGACGGCCGGTGAAGGAGATGGAGACGACGACGTCCTTGGCGGCGGCGCGGACGTCGAGGTGGCGGTGCTGACGTCGGTAGGTCTTCCCGTCACTAGCAGCGCTGCCTAGATCGGCTAGGGTTTCGAGAATGTAGGTGAGGACTGGCGACGCGATGAACTTTGGTCTACGTGCCCTGGCCCCCACCCCTCTTCTTTATATAGCGTTGTGCGACGGGGGCCCACCAACCAAGTCCGGTTGGGAGCCCTCGATCAGGGTGCGAGATCGAGGCCCAGTAGGCCGTTGGGCCAACTGGCGTGGGAGATCAATCTAACAGCTAGTACAGGGTATATTTAGCATTGACAGACTGTCGTCTCTGATGAACCATTTATGACGAGTACGATCCCGATTGATTAACACAAGTAGCTTTTGGGTGTGTTCTGGGCAAGTCATGATCCACGGGAGGTGTTTGGCCAAAGGCCAGATGTTGGCAACCAGTATAGGTAACTGAGTTGCATCTCGTGTTGTGATGGAAGTAAGTATTCATACAAACACACACAAATGATCGGTGGTATGGGAGTTATATAACAAGCCAGACACCAAAAATGCAGTTTTAGTCAAGAACATGGTATAAATCATGAGCGATAAAGTCATGAGAAGTAGGTTAATAATAATGAACATGGAGCATGACTTCTCCACAAAAGCAAACTAAGTGTGAAGAAACTGCAGCAAACTAGGGGGGCCAATTTCTGTTGAAGCAACTGAAAGCAGGTGTGGTGTGTGTTATAACTTATAAGGACTCTCTTGACTCTTTTAGTCTATTTATTTCATTTCTGCCTTTAAATCACGTTGTTTTATCCAATGTCCGGCGGGAGGAGAGATTTATGCTAAAAATCAAGTAGCTAGCGAGTCTGCAGTTGCTGGCCTCACATGCTCTCCCAAAAAAACTAGTCTCTCTGCTCTCATACCCGTGTTTGTCGGTCAGTGCGACCCATAGACGATCACTTTAGAACATCCATTGTTATATTATTAAATTAACAAAGACGGGCATCATAACTCGACCTTGTTAATCAACTACGAGTATTTATTATAGACTGTCACGGTAGTGTTTATTCTGCCCATATTCGGTCAGCTGGTCAAGTCATTAGTCCCACTGGAGATGCCCTAAGTCAAGCATTCGTTCTACCATGGTTAGTACCTGATTAGCTGCTACGAGATGGTCGTCATCTTGAGTGCGTGCCAGGTGCAAGTGCAACGTTGGCCTGCCCTTCCGGCGCTTCCCTCACAAAGGGATTTCAGCACAGGGTCATCCTTTGTACACTGTCTCACCACAAGAATAAACAAGATAGCATGTAAACCCGCAGACCTTCTTACGTTAATTTTCAAGCCAAAGCGGAGAGTAAACAGTTACAAAATTTCTGCATCATCTGATTCCAAGTGAGTAAGATCACCCTGTGACAAAAGCTTGCTTCTACAATTAATCAAATTGTGGCTTTCATTCTAGCAATTGCAAGTAGAGACAATGTTTGTTGTTGGATCAGAGGGGATGCGGTCAGCTCATGATTACACATGAAATCATTTGTTACTGGACAGACAGTGTACTATATACACAGCTCCACAAAAAATGCAGGATATCGTTTCACAAAACTAATGGCTACTCCTACCAAACACAACTCCTTAACAATCAGAGAAGGACGCGAGTCAAAGATCTGGAAGATGGTTAGGGCTGCTTCTTGATCCGTTTTGAGGCAGTTTTGGCTAGAGCATTGCATATCTCCCTCTTTCTCTTCGCGTTTTCATCCATCTTCCCAGAGGCAACATTGGCCTGTCGTTCCAGCACTTCCCTCACAAAGAATTTCAGTCTCCATAGGGTTGTCTCGCTCTGCATCAGGGAGTATAGTTAAAACAGACAGGCAAAAAAATAACCAAAATGGTGGGAGGAGCCGAGGAGGGTGGTATTCTTTCCTTAATTCTAAGCCATGATGCAGTATAACCAGTTATGTCTATGGTTGAAACACAAAAGAAAGGGTGTGGGCAAGGGAACACATAAACCATTACCTGGGCATCCATATCAAGATCCACTTCTTCTGCTTTAGTTTGGAAGCTAGGATTGTCTTGTGCAACAATTTCTAGCGCCTTGTTAAGATCATCTGGAGATAAGTGGCAGAGACCTGCACCCAGCTTCCTCTTCTCATCTGTGGTCATTTTCCTATAATATCAAAATTTCAGAAAACATATGGTCCAGATTCAGATACACAAGTAGAATGTCATCATCACAACATAAAAAATAATAGCATATAATCAAATCAAAAAGCATAGAATGAACATTATAAGATATACCTGCATCCGTGAACCACCATTTTCCGGATCTCCTCCAGCTTCCTATTGATCTGATTTAGCTGGGGAGAAAAAAAAAGGAGGAAGTACTGAATATCCATGGGAAATAGAATAGGATACTTCAAATCTAATACTGAATGAGGCAACGAAGATGAGTCAACATTTGTACATATTGCATCCAAAACCACAGCATCAAAATGTTATTAACATCCCAACACTAACAGCGTAAACGATCATCATACCTCATCATCAGTATCTTTTGCTAGTTTTGCGATTGCAACTTCTCGAGAAGTATTTGTGGCTGCAACCCCCTTTGATTCCTCCTCCTTTTGTCTTTTCTCCTACAAGCATATGTAGATAAAAATATAATGCACAAATAAAAGGTTCTGACAAGCTTTTATTGGCTATGCAGTGTGTGTCTGAGAGAGAGAGAGAGAGAGAGAGAGAGAGAGAGATGTGTGTGACTAAAAAACTTTACCTCACTCTCAACTTTGGGAAGAAAATGGAGCCACTTCTCTTCAAATTTCTCAAGCAATGATTTAGCCATCAAGTGGATGACATTTTGATCATCATTGTACTTCATCGCATTGGCAAAAATTAATCGAACATCAGAACATATTTCTCGAACATTGGTGTAGGTACCATCCTTCCTTTCCATTTTTTTCTGGATGGTAGAGAAGTCCATAGGTTGGGTAATAATCTGTTAACAAGATAAATTAAATACATGAAAACCACTACAAACAAACTTTACTGATACATAAATAAATAAATAATAATGTCTCTGCATTGGCTGTTCAAAAAGGACATGATAATAACACAACCAAAGCAGCTCTAAGCATCTAACTAAGGTGCATCCAACCAGCTTCCAAGGAGAAGCTAAATACAGAGAAACATATACAGATAAATGCCAAGGCTTCCACAATCTGAAGAAATACAGGGAAACTAATAAATGATGCAATCCTGTAATAGATAAAAGAGGTTAAAGACACAACCTTGTACTTCAGGAAACTGAACATAAACTGTTGTATTAATTCAATGTTAAAACTCTAAAAAGGGAGTGGGAATGTTCCACTGCTAAAGGAAAAGCCACTCACTACAATGGCTTATATCCATTGCAGTTATATACTTATATAATTATATACCTGTGCTTGCAATTTAAAACAAACGGAGGCCAAACTGGATCAAGGTAAAAGCCAGTGTACCTCTTCAAGATTATGTATTGCTCATGAATCCAGGATAACACTAAAGACATACAGCAACATCAGTAGTGATTAATACTTATACTAACCTACAACAATATGCCCTTGTAATCAAAATTACTACTCCATTAGGAATCAACTATATACAGAAATAAATGACAAAAATATATTAGCAGGCTTAACCATTACTTTGTGATAGTCAGGAATGTGCAGGGTTACAACATCCACCGGCTCCAGAAATGGCCATGCATCTTTATGAGAGGTGATCTGTAAGGATGAAAATCAAGAAGATTGAGTGCAAATGGCAAAAGGATAAATGGAAACTAGAGGTCAGGAACTCAGGGAGACACACAACAAAATCTCTATACAAAGCTTTGACTTCTGGTGGTGTGGTGAATCAACATACAGTGGATGTAATGTATAAGACTGCAAAGAACTTCTAATGGTGAAGATTTTTCTGTGGATGGCATTCCATGGTAGGATCCAATCAGCAGTCCATATTAAGAAAACAAAGTAGACTTTAATGACTTTTATTCCACCTGGCATGAGATATAGAAAGACAAAGGTTGGTGAGTTGTCGTGCAGGTTCTCTGTGGGTGCTGTGGAACACAAGTAATGATCTGGTGTTTAACAACAAATTGATCAAGGAGCCAAAGGCGATAGTTGTCTTATTCAAGCTGGTGGCCTTGCTGCAGAACTAGACGGTGATGGTCTCAGAGAAGGATAGAGAAAGAGTGGTGGAGCTTATCAGAAACATGGTAAATGGCATTGACCAAATTTAGAGGAGTGCTGTTTGCTCTATTATGTTTTGAGTTTTTGCTAGGTTGCAGGAGTCTAGTGATGTTTTTGCATTAAGTGCTGAAAGTAAATGTGGTTGTGGCTGTATATTTGTGGCATTTTTGCTGGTAGGTTTTTAGAGGAGTTTGCAGAGTGGTGGTTTAGATTCTGGTGAGTACTGAGTTAGTTTGTGTCTTTCAGATTTTAGACATCTTCCATTATAAGCTAGTGGCTGCAGTAAGCTGTGCCCATGGTTTTGGTCTAAAAAGGGAAATTGGGTGGGACCAGTGGAGAAGAAAATTATAAACATTGTCAAAACTATCTGCAGGCTAAAGAGATATCAGGTATTACTCAATTGAAACAATTGACAATATGATCAGTCGACAACAAAGACATCTTTATGCCACAATAAAGATGCTTTTGAGCTGCATATGTGATCTCATCAGTATCACTTTCAAAAGCTGCAATGGTTTAAGCTGCAACAGTAAACCGTTTCATCAGGTCGTTTACTGTTCTAAATTGGCCAGACTTTATATAGCATGCTTCGATGCAATAATACAGAACGAACCCAACAAGGACTGACGAGCTAAACAAAGGAACGTGCAGAGATTGTTCATGCCAAGATTCAAGAACCAATTCGAGAAAGGTTACCTCTTTCAAAAGCACGCCGAACTGGCGCATAAGGTCGGGCATCCCCTTCGAGTATGCCCCATACCTGCCACCACCGCCGCCCTTCCGCCCGCCGCTTCCGTGCTTCTTGCCATCATAGAAGTCCACCACCTCTTTCACCCGCTTCTCCAGCTGCAGCACACATCGCAAACAACCCCCAATCTGAGAACTACTGCGCTCGAATTGTCGCGTAAACGAACAAGAACACAAATTCCCCCAAATTCGCCAAACAAGACATTCTAATCGACGCTTCTCCCGCACTAGAATCGTGTTGTCGTCGCTATACGAGACG
>CM041644.1:653321-708767 GCA_023333625.1 Bothriochloa decipiens
GTTTGTTAAGCAAGGGGTCTGGGATACCTGTTTCCAGGGTATCGACAAATAGCTTTCCAAATGATGATTTGGAAAGTGAGGCTAAAAAACTCTTGAAGATGCTCTAAATGTAAATGATGATTTTGAAAGTGAGTTTAAAAAAGACACATGCACATGCTCTAATAAATGATGATATATAGAGAGTTAGTTTAAAAGAGGACTCTTGGAGATGCTCTTAAAATAAGAAACTAAAGAGGTGGGAAACATATAATAGCTTCATCCCACCGAAAGTGCTCTCCTCAAATATAAATACCCTTTAAAATAGTTAGTTATATAAAGTTTTCAATTTAATACAGGCGTCATTGCTTGCTAAGGAAAAAAAAAACTAAATAGAATTGGCCCATATATTCACCAAAAAAACTCACAATGGCTTTGGCACTAGCTAGTTTCATGCGTTTATTATTTGGCTGCAATTTCATAAATCAACCAAACCCGTATGTAGGCAACGGCACTGGCTTAGAACCGCTAATGGTGGGACTGTCGGTTCTTCTTTAACATGGAGATGGTCAGATGGAGGCGTGTGAAGCAGTGGACAGGGTGCAAACTACTCCATGGGACCCAGCCGGCCGTTGGTCTGCCCATGGGACCTGTCGGCCCCCCAGGGGCCGATCTGCTTCCCCAGCGTCCATCACGGCCGTACATCATATCATATACTGGCCGTCCCGCGCTCGCGGCGGCGCCGCAGCCGCTTCCTCTCCCCAGCCTGACCGGCCGCCGCCGCTGCCCAGCTGGTGCCCTCCGAGGTAGGCTTCGGTGGCCGCATGCAAAGTCCACCTCTCTAGACAAGCCTAGCAACCATCGAGCGGCGCGCGACGCGGTGGCCACGTTTCGAGGCTGCGACGGCGAGGAGCTGTCTTCGTCCATTGGGGCTGTGCGCGAGGCGAGCCACGCGGCGGCGGCGTTAAGCGGCACAGGACACCTGCGGCGGCGAGAACGGTCGAGGCGCGGGCAGGTAATGCCCATCCTCTTCCCTAGTCTGCAGTCGCCGTCATGGCCGTCGCCGTGGACGTCCCCTCCTGCATCCAGCTCCTCCGCTCCTGCGGCGCCGCCGCGGGCCGGCAGCTCCACCAGCTCCTCCTCAAATCGGGCCACGTCCCCTCCTCTCTCCCACCCACCAACTCCGTGCTCCTCATGTACGTCCGCGGCTCGCCGCTCCACTCCCGCGACGCCCAGCGCCTGTTCGACGAAATGCCCGCGAAGAACTGCTTCTCCTACAACTCCCTCATCACCGCCCTCTTCAAGTCGGGAGACCACCGCGCGGCGCTCCGCGTGTTCCGCTCCATGCCTGACAGGAACACCTTCTCCTGGAACGCGGTGGTAGCTGGCCTGGCTGGTGCTGGGGATCTTGTCACTGCGAGCGAGTTGCTGGAAGAAATGCCCATCAAGGATGCCGTGGCTTGCCACGCGGTCTTGAATAGGTTTGTCCGCTGTGGCTGAGTGGATGAGGCGTTTGCTCTGCTCAAGAGGATAGGTTCGCAGTGCAATCCTGATGTGATCTCGCCAGCATGGAATGACCCCTTCGTGCTTACCACAGTGGTTGGCGCCTGTGCTGATCGGAAGAAGTATGAGATTGGGAGGCAAGCTCATGCTCGGTTGGTGGTTGCCAAGACAGAAATCGATTCAGTACTGGCTTGCGCATTGATTGACATGTATTGCAAGTGTGGGCATTTGGACTCCGCTCACCTTGTTCTTGATAGGTTAAAACATGTCGATGAGATTTCACTGTCCGCACTGGTCTATGGCTACGCATCTTATGGACAGTTGCACAAAGCGTTATGCCTTTTCGACAAGGTGGATAAACCCAGCATTGCTTTATGGAATTCTCTTATCAGTGGCTGTGTCCCTGCCTATCATGGAGATAGTGCTTTTCTTCTTTTTTTCAGGATGTTGCGGTCAGATGTGTTGCCTAATTCTTCAATTTATGCCATTGTTCTGAATACGTGTGGCTTTTTAGGCATGCTGAAGCCTGGGCAGCAGATGCATGCTTGTGCTTTAAAGAGCGGGGCTGTCAATGACTTGATTGCAGCGAGTGCTCTCATCGACTTCTACTCAAAGTGCAGCCTCTGGGCAGATGCCTGCCAAGCTTTTGGTGAACTTAGGCATCATGACACCATTGTGCTGAACTCTATGATCACTGTATACTCAAATTGTGGCCAAATAGATGAGGCTAGAAGAGGTTTTGATATGATCCCGAGCAAGAGTGTCATCTCATGGAATTCTATGAATGTTGGGTTCAGCCAAAACGGGCATGCTCTTGATGCAATGGAGCTGTTCTGTGAGATGCATCAGCTTGGTTTGCAGCTTGACTGTGTAGCTATATCCAGTGTTCTGAGTGCATCAGGCAGCATCTGCTCTATAAGTTTTGGGGAGCAGGTTTTTGGTCTTGCTATTGCACTTGGCCTGCAGTCTGACCATATTGTAGCCTCCTCGCTCATTGATCTGTACTGCAAATGTGGCAACTTGGCCAATGGATGCAGGACATTCAGTGGTATTTATAATCCAGACGAAGTCTTGTGGAACTCAATGCTTATAGGTTATGCTTCTAATGGTTATGGACTTGAGGCACTGAAACTTCTAGATTTAATGCAAAGTAGGGGTCTGAAGCCAAGTGAACGGACATTTGTTGGTGTCCTTTCTGCATGCTGCCATTCTGGGCTTGTGGAAGAGGGACTGAGATGGTTTTACCGTATGAAGGAAGATTTTGGCGTGAGTCCATCAGCTGAGCATTATTCATGTGTGACTGACCTGTTGGTCCGGGCAGGTCGACTGGATGAAGCAGTTGAGTTCATAGAGAACATGCCTTTCAAAGCTGATGCAATTAGTTGGACTTCTATTATTGGAGCATGCAAAGCCCAGGGCAATGAGGCTCTGTTGCGCAAGGTTGCAAACAAACTAATGGAAACAGAAGTGTCACCGCATTCTAGTTTGTATGTGCAGCTGTCGAGTACACTTGCAGCTCTCGGGGATTGGGACAAATCAGCAGAGATTAGGAGTATGATGCATGAGAGAAGAATTTCAAAGAACGCTGGCTTCAGTTGGATTGACAGGGCGTAGAGGAAATTGCTAATGTCACCTCCCACAGGCATCTCCGTCCCTTTCCTCTGGGCCCTTCCCTATTGGCTTTGGTTTCTTCGATGTGTTCTTCTGCTAGTTAGGAAGTGGTAACAAAGAACGATCCTGTGAAAATATATGCTTTTGGTCATTGCTTAGTTGAACTTATGAGGTAGTTTCTTGGATGAGGATTCCTGAAACATGCACAGGTTAATATAAGCAGAAACATGCCAGTTAATATAAGCAGAAACATGCACATGTTGATATCTGTGAATATTGTATTTTGGTGTAATATAATAGTGTTAAAGCTTCTCTTTGTCTGTGCAGGCCAATGATTTGCTTCATGATATCATTGACATCAAAATTGACCATACTGAAAATGTGCCAACCACCGAACAGGTAAGCTTTTCACAGCGTGGACGACCTTGCCTTCTGCATATAATTTTCTAATGTTATTCAGAGGTTAGTTTGGTTTGGCTATGCTATTCCACACCTTGAAGATTATGGAAGCAAAAGATCAGGATTACTGTCACTTCGATAACAGTAATGATCATCAATATCGATTACTTATGACATTGAGTGACTTTCAGTTCTCTGTTCAGTAATCTGGGTGGCTCTAGGTGCACGCTGCGTTTAGAATAGCATATTTGAGAATTACTGTTGGAAAAATATATTTTTATTGAATTCTTATCAGGACCGAGCAGTGTTGGATTTTATATTTGCCTTATTTTTTAATAAGTTTTGCTGCCATGAAAATAAGCCCCAGTCTCTGCACATTTGTGCAGGGATGGCTGCTGGCTATTTTCCCTTCCCCAGACCCCGCAGTGCGGAAGACTACGGCACTGGGTACGTCCTTTTGCTGCCGTGAAAAACTGATCACCGGCTTTGGACATTTCATATTATATTATTTCTATAAGTTGATTGAAAATCAATCACCAGTTCTCATATTTTGTTTAGATAGCCGATTGAAAATCAGTCACCAGTCCTCATATTTTGTTTAGATAGCCTTAGATATGGTCAGAACTCTAAAAGAACTAGGCAAAATATGTAGTGGAAACTCAATGATAGGTAGAAACTTGGAAACTTGGATCGTGTATCGTTGCATCTGAGATGTGCGGCATACAGAGTTCTTTGGCAGACTTGCATATACCTCCCCATAATGCCTCAGTAGCTTTTCTTGTAGGAACCCTGAACTACATAGAAAATTGCCGCCACCACCATTCAAATCGATCGATCTGAGTTCCTTCCAATCCAAGCTTGCTTCGCCAGTAGGCACCTCGTTCCTTCGGCCATGCCTTCACCTTCCCCGATCTCTCCAACCACGAAACTGCCCCTGCGCCGCTAGGTTCGCCGCTTCCTGCCACACCCACTGGCTAGGGTTAGTGGCAACGCGGCAGTCGGCGATTCAGCAGGCTGCAGCGGCGCCTGCAAAGTGCAACCAAACTCGTGCTCCCCTCGCTCGTTGCGCGTTCAAATTTCGAACCCCTTTGCTCCGCCTCCTCCGCCCCGAACCCTAGTCCGATTCCTCCTCCTCCTCCGCCACCGCGCACCATGAGCTCCGCCGCCGCGCCACCGGCCGCCGCCGGCAGCGGGAAGGAGCTTGCGAACCCGCCGGCCGACGGGATCTCCAACCTCCGCTTCTCCAACCACAGCAACAACCTCCTCGTCTCGTCATGGGACAAGGTCAGTCAGTGGTGGTGGTCAGCCGCCGCCTCCTCTCCCGTTGGTTCCCCCAATTCCCCCGCTCGGTAAACCCTAGCTAGCTCTTTGATCCGGCTGATCTGACCTGGTTTGGGCTTGCAGACGGTGCGGCTCTACGACGCCGACGCCAACGTGCTCAAGGGGGAGTTCGTGCACCCCGGGGCCGTCCTCGACTGCTGCTTCCACGACGACTTCTCAGGGTTCAGCGCTGGAGCCGACCACACGGTGCGGAGGTGAGCGCTTTTTTTATGTGTTATTTGCTTTTTTTTTTTGTCTCTTCCATTCCATGCTTATTCCACACCTTGCTCTGCGTCCAATTTGGGGATCCGGCTGGTGATGTCGAGACAAGTACTGCAGCTGCAAAATTGCATGTGGCTGTGTGCTTTCAGATCACAATTTTGTCATCCATTTGGTGAGACTGATGCTATAGGTCTGCTGTGTCAAGTGTCGTTAGAGAATAATATTATTTGCTGCTGTTGACACTGAGGATTGTCCATAGCAATAACTAACCAAAGAATTTTATAGTGAGAGAGGGATCTGTCAATTTTGTACTGACACGATTCTGTTCTAGAATTACACTTGTGTGGTGTTTATATTTAGGTTGGGGAATATCTGGTCCTGTCCTTCTAGATTTTCCAACTGTTCATGAACTAAATGTAAGTGTTTGCTTTTATGTTTTCTGTTTGATGTGAATAAGTTATAAATGTAAGATGGACAATCATTGTGCCCAGTTTTTTTTCATTGAATGCTACTAGTTCTTTAATTAATAGCTTGTAAATTAACTTAAATTTACATTGCCTTGGATTCACTTATACATGGAAATCTGAAGACCTGATTATTGAATGTTACTTCTTTCCATAATTAGTTTGCATGCAAATACGTTTCGATTTGCCTTCTCTTTTATATATGTGATTGCAAGGAGAAGTAATAGGCCCAAATTATCTATTTCAGGTTGGTATTTAGCTCGTCAAAGGAAGATGTTTTGGGGCGGCATGATGCTCCAGTTCGCTGCGTGGAATATTCTTATGCTGCTGGTACTTGTACTCCTATTGATTTGCTTTTAGATTTCTGTTCTAGCCTTTACATTACTTCTGCAGGGTATGCAGCCTGATGCAGTAAAACGTTGTTATTATCTATAAATAGAACACATTGACGACTACTTTTGTACCTGAATTACAAAAAAAACTATATATAGTTATGCAGTTATGCTTTTGAAAGAATTTAATCCTAGGCCAGGATAGAAGTTATTTTTGCCAAAGTTATGTCTTTGGTACCTTGCTATTTTCTGTTTTCTTTTTCTGGTCTTGGAATATCTGTAGTATTTCAGTTCTCAGTAAATTAACTATGCACTGCCCTCAATTTAATCGCAATCGCTGTCCAATTTAAATTAAATGAAATTTCCTAAGATTGATATGTTCTTCTGTAAATTGTAATTTCAATAAATATCTGCTGGTTGAAGTTAAATAATGAAAAAACCTTTAATGCACTTGGTGTTCTTTTACATATTGTACTTGATTTGTGTGCTATCAGTGACTACCTAAGGAGTTTGAATTAAACTGTTTGTTTTGTTCTATTTAGGTCAAGTCATCACTGGCAGCTGGGATAAAACTGTAAAATGCTGGGATCCAAGAGGAGTGAGTGGGCCAGAGCGTACTCTTGTTGGGACATATGCTCAACCTGAACGAGTATATTCTCTTTCATTAGTAGGAAACAGGTTGGTTGTTGCAACAGCTGGAAGACATGTAAATATTTATGATCTTCGCAATATGTCTCAACCTGAGCAAAAGAGAGACTCTTCTTTGAAATATCAAACACGATGTGTTCGATGTTACCCCAATGGAACAGGTAATTGCTTCCATCTTGATTAGGTTGCTATTTGACAACACTTATTTGGTTTTTAATTGTATATTCTGTTTATATGGTAGAGCAACAGTAAATATATCAATTTGCATTCATGGATTTCCTTTAGCTCTTTTTAGTCTACTAGCGCTACGATTCTGTTGATACTTGTTTGGTTGTCTTTATTTGTGATGGGGGGCTTTCATCTTCTAGAATAAAGATTAGGGGCGCTTCATGACTTGATCATGGCCCAACAAGGCCATGGACCATACAGGGCCATGACAGGTTCCATAAGTTCAGTGCAATCTTTATTTATGAGTTTGAGTTGAGGATTATCGGGTAGGTGTAGGTTCATCCAAATGAACATTGAATTTCCTCTGTGTATTTAATTACAAAATCAAATAATCTAATATGGACAGCACATGGTTAGTGTCCTTTAAGTTGTTGCACATGAATGTTTTTCTTATCACATATTAAGCTGGGGTATTATAATTTTATATGTTGGTTTAACTTCAGTGAATACAGTTTTTTGGTGTTTTCTCTGTCGTATGTCCACGCCTTGAAAATTTCAATTTTAAACTTAACTTTGTTTATTTTTTCATTTTCACTTCTACGAGTAGTTATTATTTTTTATACTGGCTTTTCGTGATCTATCTTCCAAATCAATAGCAGTATGTAAGTAATAATCCAGAATAACTATGCCACTCTCGGTACCATGCTGTGAGAGCTTATCTTGTATTAGAATTCAGAATATTCTTCTGAGTTCACCAATAATTAATTATTTGCATTCTGTTAAAATCGTAAACTAGTGCCTTTATAATGAATTCCTATAGTGATTGTTTGATGCACAAACCTTTTCTTAAAAGGGCGTCACATCCCTTATTTCTATCAATAATGGAAAGTGTGGTAAGCTACAGATTAGCACACTACACAGGGCTTGTTCCATCTAGTTACTACTGGAAACATGTGTGTATTCAAGATCATGCCTGGTAGATTAGGGTATTTGAGAAGTGTTATCCCTGTTTTGAAGAAGGGTGGCCAATTCAAGTGAGTCTCGTTTACATGAAAGCTGCTGATTGAACTACAGTTTGATTGCTGTTAGCTGCTTTCTAATCGTCCGAATAGTATGGTGCGGGCATACTGGTCAGCTTTCAGTTTAGTTTTTCCAGGTTGGATGACTGGTCTGGCCTTTTCTTAATATCTTAATAATTATAGGCATATAAGCTGCTTGTATTTGGTACATTTATTGTTCAATATTGTCTATTTTGTTTCCAAATTATTGTATGATGTATATAAAACAAATATGCATGCTGTATGCTGACCTCAGTCTTCTGTGTCTTGCTTCAGGATATGCTCTAAGTTCTGTTGAAGGGAGAGTTTCCATGGAGTTCTTTGATCTATCCGAGTCTGCTCAGTCTAAAAAGTATGTTTTCTGCACCTTAGCTGCCAACATGGGCGCATGTCTGACATCTTATAATTGCTCAATACTATGACTCAAATGTGCATGTGGTTCCTGTATCATCAATCGAAACAATGGATAGTGAAACTTCATTTGCAAAATGCATACACATTTTCACAGTTCCCCATATATATTTTTTGAAGCTTATAGCAATCTGTGATTGTGTTTACATGCAAACATGCTGACATTTAGTTGGAATGCAGATCAATTTGTTTATGTTATTCAAATTCAAACAAAGATTGGGGCAATCTATGTAGTGTCTGTGTCAACATTTTGTAATGCCAATTCAAACTTAAAATCTGTTAGAACAATGAAAACAAAATCGCCTGCAAAACAGTAACCTTGTTATTTCTTTTTCCTGTTATTTTGAGTCGTTTTAGAAATTTGTGTTTTTCTTACCTCTCAAAAGAGACTATCACTTGGGAAGTAAATTGAGGTTTTTTTCCTGGTATTTTCTAGTTGTTTCCTAAACTAAATTGGATTGTATGGCTGGGCCTCGTTACAGATTGCATTACATATGTACTTAGTTTTATACTACCTGTTTTGTGTTACTAAAAGTAGTGAAATGATGCTACTGTGCACTTACCTTCTGAAAACCTAGACTGAATAGTAGTGGCTAGGGATGTATGTTCTGTTCAACTTGTTTTGGCTCATTGGGTCGACCATCATGCAAAACTTGTCAAAATAACTAGAGGGGGGCACTGAACTAAACTAGCTGAACCACAAAATACTATTGGTACCTTCTTGCATCTCTAGTCGCAATCATCGTGGGCAATTTTTCATGCAGGTATGCTTTCAAGTGTCACCGGAAATCTGAAGCTGGCAGGGACACCGTTTATCCTGTCAATGCAATTGCTTTCCATCCCATGTAAATCCTTAATGTTCCAGTTTCTTGTAGTTTGATATCTCACTAGATTATTAGTTCTCATTTTCTTGTCCTTGTGCAGATATGGAACATTTGCCACCGGAGGGTGTGATGGATTTGTGAATGTCTGGGATGGCATTAACAAGAAAAGACTGTATCAGGTAATCCAACTGAAGAGTTTTGCTTCATTGGGATGCTACTGTCTGAAACGTTTCTTGTATTCATGATTTCCTTACTTTTGGTTGCAGTACTCGAAGTACACATCAAGCATTGCTGCTTTATCATTCAGTAAGGATGGCCATCTGCTTGCCGTGGCATCCAGCTACACTTACGAAGAGGGAGAGAAAACGTAATACTCAACTACTTTGTCTGACAAATCTCTTGTTCACACATGGTTAAGAAACACTCTTTGACTCACCACTGTTTTTGTGCATTTCAGGCATGAGCCTGATGCTATATTTATCAGGACAGTGAGTGAAGTCGAGGTGAAGCCCAAGCCCAAGGTATTGGCCGCCCCCCAGTAGTGTTGTGACCTGCTGGTGGTGGTATCAGTGATGTGGTTAGATGACCCGTGCTTCCCTAAGTTGAAGTCAATTACATTAGTTGACGCAGAGCTTGTTTGTGGTGAAAGTGAAACGCCTGTTTCTTAGTCTGGCCCTTTCGTTTTAGTTGTCCGTGGAACCATTCCAGCTGATTGTATATTCTGAGACAGATTATGTTTTAGTTTATTCGATCCTTCGTTAACTTGAACTTATTTATTTATTATTTGTATCGTAAGTCTGGAACCTGGAGGGAAGAACTATGCTGGCGGGGGGATTATTTGGTTATTCCTGGCTTTGTTGTAGCGAACCTGGAGGGAAGGACTTGAAGCTTGGAAAGTGGATGGAATGATTTGTTCTGGTGCCGCAGGCAAACGGGCAGTTAACTGTTACGCAGATTGTCCTTGAATTGAATTCCATCAAATCTGTGACCTGCTAAGGTGATGGTTTACTGGATCCATGTGCTTAGTTGGAGATGCAAACATGCAGGTTCATTGCCCTAATGTACATGATTTATCATGTGAATATGTTCCCCATAATGATGAAAGACTAACGAACTGGTATCGGAAAATTAGAGTACAATATTAACAAAAACTTCTTCAAGCAATAGGTAATCATTAATCGTTTGAAATATAAAATTTGAAACCACCACAGTATATATATATATATATATATATATATACACAAAATATCATATTGGCGGTGTTAAGGGGGAAGATGTCATTGTTTTGATCCGTCGCAGAGAAGCAGAGCAGCCGCCGGCCTCTTCCGCCGCGGCGACGTCGATGGCGCGCAGCGGCCGCAGTCCTGTCCACCATGGCTCGCCGGACCTCCGTGCCATCTTTGCGCTCGAACTTGCGTAACACGCGCTCCGTCTCGTCGGCCTCGGGCGCGGTCCTGTCCACCACGGTTCGCCGGACCTCAGCTTCTCCTGGGCCCCCGCCGCGGTCACAGGGGCATGCAGGTCGCGCCGCGCCGACGACGATCCTGGTCGCGAACGGGGAGGGCAGCGAGCTCGCTGGGGAGGAGATCCGCCTGCGGCCTTGCTCCACCTGCAGCGCGTGGCCGTGCTCGCCGCGGAGGGAGGCTCTGTGCGGCTGCGGCTGTGCTGGTTGGGAACGAACGAGAAAGTCGGGCGGCGCATGCTGGGACTTTCGGAAATAGCTTAAGGAGCTCTCTATCTTCTAAAAGCTACACAGGTATATACGAAGACATATAGAAAGGGCAACCAAACACGACGGGATTCATCATTCGTGGCGTCAAAGTTATGTGAAGGTAAGATCGGGTTTGTTTGGATGTAGTAGTATTCGTATCCGTCCCCATATGTTAGGTGAAATGGAGTAAAATTTAAACCAAGTTTGTAAACCAAATTAATTAACCATCATCAAACTTATTACTTTGGGATCTTCAGCTACTGAATATCGGCCGCTCTTTCAGTTGTGCCACATCGCTGCATCTTCAGAGGCATCAGTCCCTGCTGCTGCTGTTCTTCCAGAGGTTGCACAGTTGCTCGAGGAGTTTTCTGACATCTTTGCTGAACCATCAGGGCTTCCTCCACGACGCCACTGTGATCACCCCATCCCGTTGGTCCCGGGCGCTCAACCAGTGGTAGTGCGCTAGTACCGTTATAAGCCGACTATGAAGGACAAAATTGAGAAACAGGTCAGTGAGTCTGGTATGGTTCAACCCATTACTAGCCCATTTTCCTCCCCAGTCTTGTTGGTTCGCAAGAACGACAGTTCCTGGCGAATGGTTGTGGATTACCGTATGCTCAACACCCTTACACTAAAGAGCAAGTTCCCCATTCTAGTAGTGGATGAGCTTCTTGATGAGTTTTCTAGAGCACAATGGTTTTTTTGTTTCGATCTCTGCTCCGGGTTTAATCAAATTCATCTAGCGCCTGGTGAAGAGTACAAAACGGTGTTTCAGACACATTGGGGACAATTTGAATACACTGTTATGTCTTTTGGCCTCATTGGAGCTCCAAACACTTTCCAAGGGGCAATGAATGTAACTTTGGCCTCTGTTCTTAGGAAGTTTACTCTGGTTTTCTTTGATGATATCCTCATCTATAGCCGTACTCTTGAGGAACATATCCAGCACTTAAGACAAGTATTTAGTCTGCTGTCTAGAGATCAATGGAAGGTCAAGCTTAGCAAATGCAGTTTTCCTTAATCCTCTATATCATACTTGGGCCATGTCGTCAGCAGCTTGGGCGTTTCTACTGATCCTAGCAAAATTGATTCTATTCAGTGCTGGCCTGAATCGAAGGATGTGAAGGAGCTTCGCAGTTTCTTAGGACTGGTTGGGTATTACCGGAAGTTCATCAAAAACTTCATGGTCCTTGCTAGGCCACTTACTGAGTTACTCAAAAAGGGGACCATCTTCATTTGGACTTGCAATCACTCAATGGCCTTTGCAACTCTCAAAAAAGCTCTTGCTTCGGCCCCGGTTCTTGCTCTGCCAGACTTTTCCAAGCCATTCCAGCTGCAGACCGACGCCGGTGACTTAGGAGTTGGGGGCGGTGCTTCTTCCGTCTAGCCACCCCATCGCTTTCATCAGCAAGGCGCTTGGCCCTCGTACCCAAGCTCTGTCTACTTATGAAAAGGAGTTCTTGGCGATCTTAGTAGCCGTTGAGCAGTGGCGCTCTTACTTGCAACATGCAGAATTCTGTATTTTCACAGATCAGCGTAGTCTGATGCACATGACTGACCAGCGCTTGCATACCCAATGGCAAATCAAAATACAGCACATGCTTGCTGGGCTTCAGTACAAAATTATTTACAAGCCTGGAGTCTCTAATTCTGCAGCAGATGCACTATCTCGCCATCAAAAACCTCTTGCTCAGTTACAAGCCGTGTCTTTTGTTTCTCCTTCTCGGCTGACAAAGGTCGTGCGAGGTTACACTCTCGACCCTGATGAGTCTAGTAAGTTATTGAAGCAGCTCTCTCTCAAACCTGACAGTATCCCTCCCTTCACTCTGGTTGATGGGGTCATCCGACATGATGGCTGTATTTGGATTGGAGGCAATTATGAGTTGCAGCAGCGCATCATCTCAGCTCTTCATGACAGTGCCGTTGGCGGCCATTCTGGGTTTCCGGTAACATTCAGCCGAGTCAAGAAACTCTTCTTCCGGCGTGGTATGAAGCAGACATTTAAGTTGTTTGTTGATTCCTGTTCCACTTGTCATCAGGCTAAGCCGGATCAGGCTCGTTATCCAGGTCTGCTATCTCCTATACTCGTTCCCACGCAGGCTTGGGAAGTAATTTCTATGGATTTCATCCATGACTTGCCAACCACTGGCACTGCTAAATGTATTATGGTGGTGGCCGACAAGTTCAGTAAATTTGCTCATTTCATGCCCCTTCACCATCCCTTCAATGTTCAGCCGGTGGCTCAGGCATTCTTTGACACTGTCTTCCGCCTTCATGGACTGCCAGCCCACATCATTTCGATCGAGATGTCATCTTCACAAGTAATTTCTGGTAGGAGCTATTCCATTTGTCCCGGGTCACTTTGGACATCAGCTCCGCTTACCATCCGCAAAAAGACGGCCAAACTGAGCGTGTGAACCAGTGCCTTGAAAGTTATCTCCGCTGCTTCGTCCATTCATGTCCTAGGCAGTGGGTCAAATGGCTAACTCTGGTAGAATACTGGTACAACACTTGTCAGCATTCCGCATTGGGTCGCTCGCCATTTGAGGTACTCTATGGGAACTCTCCTCGTTACTTCGGTATTTTTGATGTTGCTGCTACCTCTATTACTGATGCGGCCAAGATGCTGGAAGAACGATCAACAATACTTGCGGCCATTCGCCACCTGCTGCGTGCCCAACAGCGCATGAAGCACCAAGCCAACAAACGCCGCTCCGAGCGCTCTTTCCAGGTCGGCGATTCTATTTATCTTCGGCTGCAGCCTTATGTTCAATCGTCGCTGGCACCAAGAGTCCATCAGAAGCTTTGTTTCAAGTATTTTGGGCCATTCAAGATCATCGACAAGATCGGTTCGGTCACCTACAAGCTTCAACTGCCGCCGACTTCATCGATCCACAACGTCTTCCATGTCTCGTTGCCCAAGCCGACACCTACCTCGGCATTGACAATCTCTGCTACACTTCCTGATCCTGATGACATGTTGCAGATTCCAGAACGTGTGCTCAAGACTCGCCTGCATTGCCGAGGTCCAACCACGGTGCAACAGCTCCTCATCAAATGGACCAACATCAACAGCGATTTGGCTACCTAGGAGGATGCTGAGGCCATCAAACAGCATTTCCCGGCTACACCGGCGTGGGGGCATGCCGGTTCTCAAGCAGGGGAGGGTGTCAGCAGCCCCCACCCTGGTGCTCCAGCAGGTCGGGCCGTTAGGAAGAAGAAGCGCAACATGAAGCTCTCTGGGCCTGAATGGGTTTGTAACACGTGCACAGCTAGGCCCATTTCCGACTGAGCGAACCGGCATAAGTAGAGAAGGAGGAGAACTGAGAGAAGCAAACAAAACCAGAAACAACTACTTGAATTTTGTAATTTCCTTTCTTCCAATAGAAGTAGTTATTTCTTCCGCCATCGCCGGCGAACTATCCCTGTTCCCGCTCAGCTCAGCCGACTCGCCGCCGGCGCTGACATGCATGCTAAGATTAGTGCAAGCAACCAATCACACTCTTAACTCTTTGCTCCACTAATATAATAATCCCCACGAGTTACACCAAAAGCCAAACCAAAAAAAACTTTTCATTAACTATTCACTTATCCATTCTAAAATATAGTTTACCTTGGATTTATCCTAAGTCATTTTTTAAAAATTTTGACCAAACTTTTAGAAAAAATTAATATATATAGTTCAAATAACACTGTCAAAATATATTTCATAATTTCATGCTATAGATAAATTAGTGCATCTTTTATAAGTTTGGCAAAATTAGAGAAGTTCGACTTTGGAAAAAAACCAAAGTGCACTATGTAATTTAGAAAATGAAATGTGTATATATTTAACTACAGCCAAATTAGTTTTTCTGGCAGATTTTAGCTTCATTCAACTTAGTTAACCAACAAGTTGGGCCAACTTCTGCTATCAACACGGCATAATATGGACTATGGAGGGAGTATATATAGAAAACAATGTGCCAACTGCGGCCAATCGACATCATCAGTAGGTCAGTTGCAAAGACCGTGTCAAAATATATGCCACATAGATAGAAAACACAGTAATGTCCCGATTGGTCACCAAGTCATCAGCATAATCGTTTTCACAGTGAGCACACTCTATATGCATTTATATACGGATAGTAGGTCGAGTGCTTGTCTCGCAGAGAACGAGCTTAGAATCATTTGGTATGCTAGCTAGGTGCCCTCGCTCGTTCTTTCTTCTCAAAATTAACAGGTGGAATAGTGGATACCGCCAATTATGCATATTTATACAGGTGGAAAAAGCATCATCGCTTCCATATATGCTGGTAAGAATTTCTAGCTGCTCCTCATCTCCATCGTAAATGATTCAATCATGATATGTAAGTTTGGAGGGCATCGATCCATAGTGATTTTCTGTCCCCTCCAAAAACTTTGTCCTCGATCGGTAGCTCTCTAGCTATGAATATTTAGGAATTGACGTGTAGATTACCCTTCTATTCCATTTTACAAATTATTCTCACTAGTGGAGAGTTATTATTTGAATTCTTAGGGTAAAAACACAAAGAAAAAGGGATAAATTAAAAACTGTGACTCAACCTTTTCAGCTGAATTTGTATAATATGCAATATTTTCTTGTTTTTGCATATCTATGTGGTACACAGAAATAAATTGATAGCAAAACGTGAGAGAATAAATTGATGGTTCTTTTTATACTCTGATTATTATCACTATTTATTATTATCGCCCCCATTCTGTTACTAATATTTGATGTTTTGGACATAGGCTTGATATACATAATTTCAATCTGACAAGAATTCCTAATCTCACTATGTTATTACGAAATTCAATAAATAGACAATAACATAAAAAAGATAGATTCATATGGTATTCAAATTTCCAACTTATTAAATATATAATAAGTAGCATACAAAGTTTGGAATATGTGATCACCTTATATATGGTTGTCCAAACCATTATTTCTAGAGGACATCATTGCGAAGCAAAACTATTCCTGTTTCTCGTTCCACAGTAGTAAACAAATGCAAAATACTAAAAATCGTACTCCTATATAAGAAGCTGTAGCTTTTAGAAATCATCACTAGTTTCTTTATGCGAACTAATTAAGGTATCATCATATATCAGGCCCACATGTACGTAAGACATATGAAAATTTGATGGTTATTAGTATTAGTTCATGGCTTCGTGCCTTTTTAGAAAAGAGAATATAAAAATATTTCAGCCTCTACATCGAACAATGCATATAGCTATTTCTTATTACATACACCTATATATATGTTTTCATTTAGTTCAATATGTTTATAGATCGATGCATGAATTGAACAGGTCGATGGGTTCATGTCCTCCAACTTATATTGGACTCTGCCACCAAAAGCCAAAACTAATTAAATCAGACAATTAAATTTAGGAATTGTATGCATTCACCATTCTTATAATCCAAAGCTACCACTATGGCTTTACCATTTGAAAAATATACATAGGTTATGGATGGTGTACTTTGGTGGTGTAGTGAATTTAATTTGCAACTCAAACTTGTGTGGAAAGATCCAAAACCATAATTTTGAGCATTCCTAGTTCCTCGAGTGATGATACTTCCTCCAATTACAAATAAATAAGTTGTCTCTTTGGATAGTGATGCGGTCATGAACACAACACATTGATTTTTGTCACTTTGGGTCGTTTGTGTACTTGTATATATCAATGTTTAGATTTATAATGTGTTTGGCAATTTTTTTAAAAAAAGGTTTGAATATGTCTACTAAACGTATCAACCAGTATGTGGTGGAGAGTGGAGACAAGGGAGGGAGGGGATGTACTGTGGTTGGCCTTCCTCCAAAAAAAAAGTAAAAAATCGCATTTCTGACTTCAGCATGGGCGTCAAGGACACATGTAAATGGATATTAGTTAGGGGTAACAAAAATAATAAACGAGAATATTATCCTGTGCCATTGGTGGATAGGAAAAGGTAAAGGAAAAAGCGATATATAAATGTTCGACGCGTTGGCAATGACGCACGTTTGAATCGTTCTGTCGAGATGATCACATAGGAGTACTAGTAGGATGACATTGACATGGTTAGGTACAAGGAAGGAACTATTCAACGGGCCACCAGCTGTCAAGTTAAAACTAGACCGGAGAATTACGAAGTCAATATCCAAACTCCTGTACGTCATACAGACCTGTTTGATACTAAGAGCTAATTATTACTCCCTTGTTCTAAATTATAAATTATTTTATTTTTTATCTGTTTAGTTATGTATCTAGAAAAAATTCAAACTGATTTATAATTAATTTGGAATAGAGGGATTAATTAATTTAAAATTAGTTAAATTAACTCTAGTTCAGACTAATTTTTGAACGTAACAGTTAACTACTACCTCCGTTCTCTTTTATAAGGTGCACGCGATATCAAAATTTAAATTCAAAATATTTGAATAATAATTTAACTAATAATTTTTAATTATTACAACATAAATTTAATATGATTATATTTGTAATTAAATCTATTATCCAATTAATATAAGTTTATAAGTATAAATAATATAAAATAAATAAATTGATGGTCAAAGTGTAATTAAAGAGACCGTGTTATATTAAATTGTGTCTCTTATACCTAGTAAAAGGGAATGAAGTGAGTAGACAGTACCAAAGGGGCGTTAGTGTGCACAGTGTAGATGGCCGCTAGCATGGCTTCGACCCCGTGGCCCCGCTGGACCCATAGTTCAACAAAGACACACATCACTCACCACTGAAAGCATAGCGCCGTGGGCAGGTTTCATCGAGCCGTTCGCCACGTCGCATGTAATCTTGTGATGGCATTGTTAGCTTACATGGAAATTGACATTGTTTTACTCTCTTGTTTCCAAACCATGTTTAGCAAGCCGAGCTAAAGTTCAAAATCATTCATAAACAATTCGTTTGATTTAGAAAAAATGATTTCAGACAGATCAATTTAAATACGAGCCACTAAACCAGTTCAAAGAGTTTTTTTGGTCTAGCCTATATATACTCACTTTCTCCTATATAAGCATGTGCGCACCCTATCCAAATATGCTGGCAGACCCAAAACTAGTAGAATGATAAGGTATTCTCGGTCATTCGAGTAATACTCTCTCCACCTACTTAAAAATAAATGGTTGCTCTGATCAGGGACCATATGATCTCATCAACAGTTCAACACACCTGACGTGATGACTATCTTGGTACTATAAAATATACGAATACTTCATCAAGACAATCATATTCTGAAACTAATTTTTAAAACAACTCCGGCCATGTTTAGCTGGCTCCACCCTTCTAGTAAAGAAAAGGTTTCTCCCCTCTGCAACTTCTCTTGGAGAACCGTTTTATGAACTAGCATTTTACCTCCTCCGATCCAGTTTACAAGGTGACATCTATCCAAACATATATGGATAGAATAATCAATACTTCACATGTGACGTATACATGATAAGATGCATCTAAAGTCGATATCTAACTCTTATTATTAGAAGTGTCCATCTCTAATTTGGATGAGCTATGACTAATTTTTTTTTGAGGGTCGCTCTCCGCGCAGCTATGACTAATTTTGAGCTGCTAAGCCCTTGCATTCAAACAAAGCCTTCACCTGGTCCATCCGATTACGATAGCTTACAAACTAATCGTATTCCTATCAAATTTACTCAGCTAGATTATTATATATAATATGGTGATTACGTGCAGGTAAAATGCTGTTAATACTAGTTTTAGGGGCCACTCTGATGAAGCACAACATTGCAGTTGATGGTGCTTGGGCTGATTCTGGGACCGGGGGCAATGTTAGACATAATCTGCTGCCAACCCACTTTCTTTACTCAGCATAGCCAATGCAGGGAGTCGTAAGCTGCTCAGGCGAGGACATGCGGTAGGGCATGGCATTAGGCCATCACTAGTGCTGTAGCAGTATGGTAGGAGTAGGTAGAGGTACATCGGTCATCTCTTGGGCTGATGTAAGCATAGTACTAGGAGTAGGTGAGGGCTGTAGACAGTCATGCCTCTTGTACCCTGTAGTGGGTGGAGGTTTGTATATATGTGTTATGCAATACAATGAAAAAGGTAGCTCTTGCCACCACATTTCAGAGTTTCGGTTCAGCCAACGCTGAACCAGAGCGGGTGTTGTGTGTGCGTATGTTCTTGAGCTCAAGCTCGTCTTCTTCCTTGGTTCAGGGAGGACTTCGAGGAGGGATCGAGCAGGTGCTGCTCGTCTCCACGGTGCTAGGTCCTAGCACCAACACGTGGTATCGGAGCAGGTTACATTGCTGCGCTTAACCGTCGGCAATGTCGGAGTCTGGTGCTAGCGCTCCTGGTGCCGGGGCGGCAGATGCAACCGGACAGGGGAAGGAGCTTCCCCTAGCCGCTCAGCCCGGGGTGGAGGTGCGCACAGTGTGGGAAGTGAGCAGCACGGCATGGCCGATGCTCACTTGCACTAACTACGGTGAGTGGGCAGTCCACATGAAGTGGAAGCTGCGCGCCCGGAAATGGTGAGCGGCCGTCAAGGTCGGCAACGCCGGAGAGGATGCGGAGGTGGGCGTCATGGAGGCGCTCATGGCGGCCACTCCGAGCGAGTTCCACGAGGCGCTCGGGGCCAAGAAGACGGCGAAGGAGGCGTGGAAGATGCTGGAGTCGTTCCGCATTGGCTCGGACCGAGCCAAGCATGGGAAGGTCCAGCAGCGGCGCCAGGAGTTCAACGACATCCGGTTCAAGTCCGGCGAGTCGGTGGAGGACTTCGCGCTGCATCTTCAGTCACTGGCGAGCCAGCTAGCCACCTTCGGCAAGCCGCTGGAGGATGAGGACCTCGTCACCAAGCTGCTCTGCGTGGTACCCCCGAAGTACTCGTAGCTTGCCCTGTCCATCGAGACGATGCTGGATTTGTCCACGCTGACGCTCGAGGATGTGACGGGGCAGCTGCGGGCGGTGGAGGGCTGTGATTTGGTGGTGCCGGAGCAGGACAACGGCAAGCTGCTGCTGACCGAGGAGGAGTGGACTGCGCACATGAAGCAGCGGTGGTCCGGGGAAGGCTCCTCTGGCCGCGGTGGTGGCCGTGGTGACAAGCGGCGCGGCAAGGCGCCACAAGGAAAGAAGCGAAACACTGACCCCGAACGCGTGCCGACGTTGCGGGAAGGTGGGGCACTGCGCGCGGGAGTGCCCAGAGAAGAAACCGGAGAAGGAGGAGCCCACCTGGCTCAGGATGACAGCGATGATGAGCACGCGCTGTTGATGGAGGTGTACTATGCGCTGGAGGATGGAAAAACAGAGAAGGCAGAGGAGGAGAAGGGGACTATGCCGCACGATGTCCATCTCAACGAGCTGCGCGCGCGGGTCCATCTTGGCACAGTCGACGTGCTGGAGCAGGTGATGGTGTCCCGGGAAGTCATTTTTGACGAGGTGGCATGGGACAGGAGAGGGGCGGGGGAAGAGCCTGCAGCTACAGAGGCGAAGGAGCTGCTCAGTCCACCCGGAGCAGGGACTCCTGCCCTCGATTACGCTCCGATTAGCTAGACCCCTCCTCAACAGGAAGCCTCGACCTCGGGGGTTGCGACCGTGGGTCGCGGGGTCTCATCTGAAGGCCAGGGCGGCCTCGAGGGTCATGGGGCCTCATTCGAAGGCTAGGACGGCCTCGTCTAAAGGCCGGGACGGCCTCGAGGGTCGCTGGGCTTCGTCCGCAGGCCGGGGAGCCTTGAGGGTCGTGGGGCCGTGACCGGTTTTCGTGGTGCCACGACCGAGGGTCGTGGGGCTTCGTCCGAGGGCCTCTGTGGGGCTTCATTCGAGAGTCGTGGGGCTGCAACCGAGGGTCGTGGGGGTCCTGACCCCGAGACAGGAGGCCTCAACCCTGTGACCGGAGGCTCAACCCCGGGCCGGAAGGCCTCGATTGCGGATCGCGGGGCCTCGATCCCGGCACGGAGGGCCTTGACCCAGGCACAGGGGGCCTCGACCCCACAAAGGGCCTTGACCGTGGGAGGGGCCTCGACTACGGGACGGGGGGCCTCGACCGCTGGTCTGGGGGTCTCGACTACGGGACGGGGGGCCTCGACCGCTGGTCTGGGGGTCTCGACTGATGAAACTTCTCCGCTGTGAACGACCCCGTCTCGAATGGCAACGACGGCGATGGCAAGCATGGAATATGCGAACCCACCATCCAATGTCCCAGATTTCGTGGACGCCTACCACGAAGGAGAGGAGGTGCGATTCCGCCAGATCGAGAACATTGTCGGTGACACAGAGGCGTCTGGTCTGGTGGCGCGACTCCTTGACGACGACCATACTCTGCTCTTGTTGAGTGCAGAGGAGCCGACCACGTTCGCCGTTGCAGAGCGCGACGCAGCGTGGTGGAAGGCGATGCTGGAGGAGATGAAGGCCATCAAGGAGAATGAAACCTGGGAACTGGTCGATCCGCCTGTGGGTTGCCGGCCGATATGACTCAAGTGGGTTTTCAAGGTGAAGCGGGACGAGCGCGGGGCCGTGGTGAAGCACAAGGCGCGCCTCGTTGCTCGAGGTTTCGTGCAGCGTGAAGGGGTTGACTTCGAGGAGGTCTTTGCCCCCGTCACACGCATGGAGTCGATGCGAATCCTGCTCGCCCTCGCCGCTGCTAAGGAGTGGTAGGTTCACCACCTCGACGTCAAGGCAGCGTTCCTCAACGGGGACCTGGCCGAGACGGTCTACGTCAAGCAGACGCCAGGGTTTGTCATCAAGGGCGCGGAGAAGAAGGTGTTGCGGCTGCGCAAGGCCCTCTATGGCCTACGCCAGGCACCGCGGGCATGGAACGCCAAGCTCGACGCCACCATGGCTGAGCTCGGGTTCGGGAGGTGTGCCACGGAGCACGCACTGTACACCCGACGACGGAGGAAGGAGCATCACATCGTTGGGGTGTACGTGGACGACCTCATCGTCACCGACGCGCGGGTTCAGGACATCGCCAACTTCAAGGAAGAAATGGCCTCGCGGTTCCGGATGAGTGATCTGGGTGCCCTGTCCTACTACCTCGGGATCGAGGTGAGGCAGGGGAAGGACGCTATCAGACTTGGTCAGCACGCTTATGCGCAGAAGCTGCTCGAGCGGACGGGCATGGCGGGCTGTAAGGCTGTGGCCACGCCGATGGAGGAGCGCATCAAGCTCTCGAGGCAGAGCACCACGGCGAAGGTGGATGCTACAACTAGAAGAATTCTTCGCGCGTTGTCGCAGGTATGCAGTAGAAATTTGTTGAATTGCAAAGAGAATAATAAATTTAGTTGGTGGAGAAATCAGTTTCGCATTACGCCGGTGCCTCTTCTTGTCAGCGGTGCTCTTCGTGTCATTAGTAGACTTGTGGTGGTGGGACCCCTAGATGACGTGGAGCAAGGAGCTGCCAGAGAATTGAGCTAGTGGGGTTTATTGAAAGACTGATAAAACTTCATCTACTAGGTTTGGTATACATATGCATGCTATATATGATATGTCATCGATAAAATCATAATAGTGAACAGCAGTTTTGTTTTCCTTATGAATTATATTTTTCTTGTGCTTCTTTTGTTCCAAAAGTTTTTCCCTGTTGTAATCAGGGCCATCATATATTCTGAACTTTAATTTAAATAAGTAGCTGTGTAACGAATTCTGATAAAAAAAACTGTTGTTGCATATTTGCATACCAATAAATAACCTGAAAGCAGAGGCAAACCCAGCAGAGAGTATCGTCGGGGTCTTTAACATTGCAAAATGCAGGGATTTTGCAGGTCACAGAACAGTATATATAGCTGTGATTTTCCACTGATTTCCCAAAAATCGTAGGGTCAGCTGGCCCTGCAAAGGGGCCTTGCTCCGCCATTGCCCCATTGCCATATTATTATTGAATGTACGGCTGTACTGTCTCCATTTCAAATATAATTAAGTCGGGCAAGACTAGGTGCATACTCCTAAATACAACTAGGAGGATTCCCCACGCGTTGTCACGGGTATGCAGTAGAAATTTGTTGAATTGCAAAGAGAATAATAAATTTAGTTGGTGGAGAAATCAGTTTCGCATTGCGCCGGTGCCTCTTCGTGTCACCGGAGCTCTTTGTGTCATTAGTGGACTTGTGGTAGTAGGACCCCTAGATGACGTGGAGCAAGAAGATGATAGAGATTTAGGCTAGTGGGGTTTATCTTTATATGAGATATAGATTTAATTGACCATTGATTTCTTTTATTTTACGTGACAACACAATCATCAAACACAGGAGTATATTAAAAAACAAAAACCAGTAGGAAAAACTCTTATGGCATCACAAACTCTACAAATCAATCAGATAATTGTTGGAAAAAGATTATATAAAGTTTATATTTTGAAATACTGAAACGCATATATGATCTACTTAGAAAAATAAACGGAGGAACTAGAAAGGAAGAGTGCTGATCTCTTTTTCTTTTCGCGAAGTGTGCATAGTAGCCATGCGTCGAGATGAACTGACGATGTTGACAATATTTTTTCTTAGGTACTTCTATCAGCTCTGTCTTCCTAATCGTCTGCGTCTCTGCTCTACTGATCCATCGTCAAAAAAGGAAGCTGGCACAAGAGAAGAGAAAGTTTTTCAGAAAAAATGGTGGTCATTTACTATACCAATAAATACTATCAAAACAAATTGATACAGTGATAATATTCACAGTGGAAGATTTGAATAAGGCTACAAACAATTATGACACAAGCAGAGAGCTAGGCACAGGAGGCCACGGTACCGTCTACAAGGGCATCTTAGAGGATAACAAGATAGTAGCTGTGAAGCGCTCAAGGGTTATGAACGTGTCCCATACCGAAGAATTCATCCAGGAGATTATTATTCTCTCTCAAATCAATCACAAGAATGTGGTCAGGCTTATAGGATGTTGCTTGGAAGTGGAAGTGCCTATACTAGTGTATGAGTTCATCCCAAATGGATCCCTCTTTCACCTAATACACGATAACCATAATCGGCAACCCTGTTTCGCTAAAAGTCTGTCTCCAGATAGCCCAGGAATCTGCTGAAGCTTTGGCATACATGCATCTCTCCATGAACCGCCCCATAGTCCATGGAGATGTGAAGTCTGAAAACATTCTTCTGGATGAAAACTACATGGCGAAAGTGACCGACTTTGGGGCGTCGAGGTTGCTTCCCAAGTATGAGACTGAAATTATGACGGTGGTGCAAGGCATTCTAGGTTACCTTGATCCAGAGTACTTGCAAGAACGGATATTAACTGAGAAAAGTGATGTTTACAGCTTTGGAGTTGTCCTTTTGGAATTGATCACAGGAAAGACCGCAATCTACAGTGAAGGTCCTAATGAGGAACTTAAAAACCTTTCATCATCTTTCCTGCGAGCAAAGAGAGAGAACAAAGTGGAAGACATCTTGGACACCAACATAATGTCCGTCGGAATGGATCAATTGTTTCAAGAAGTTGGTGAGCTAGCTAGCTTGTGCTTGAGTTCCAAAGGGGAGGAGAGGCCTTCCATGACCCAAGTGGCCGACAAATTGAAAGCTATATGAAGTAGCTGGAGAGACATGTTACAGGATCAGCGTCTAATAATTGAGAGGTTAAGCACGGATCCGGTATGTCAGTTGATGTTGGGGCTGGATATCGAAACACCACATGTTGACCGTGCCAATACTACAAGTTTTTGAAAATTATTACCATGTGGTAATACATATATATAGTTGCTGAACATGTAATCGACTGAGTATCTTTTTTATGAGATGTTTGTCTATTTTCTTCCTGATTGCATTGAGGATTCCAAGAGTTTTCTTTTGTTTCTTCTCTATATAATTTTTTTATGATAGACGTGCTTGCTTGGATTGTAAGGTGTTACCTGGGGAGTGTGTTGTCCCTCAACACAAGCTTGTGGTGGCGGATTTTCGCTTTCGGGTACGTGTCCACCGGGAAAATCGGGCTAAGATTGCGAGAACAAAATAATGGAAGCTTAGGGGGGAAGCAGCGCAAACATTTAAGGAGAGGATGCTAGATGAGGGGCCGTGGGAAGAAGGAGAAGATGCAGATGACATGTGGCTAAAGATGACAACATGTGTTCGGAAGGTGGCTTCAGATGTGTTTGGAGTAAGTAGGGGAGGCAAACGGGAAGCGAAAGATACCTGATGGTGGAATGATGAGGTGCAAAGGGCTATTAGGGAGAAGAAGGAGTGGTTCAAGCGCCTCCATCATGACAAGAGTGTAGCCAACATTGAGGGCTATAAAATAGCGAAGAGGGTTGCAAAACGAGCGGTGAGTGTAGCAAAAGGTCAGGCGTATGATGACCTTTATCAGTGGCTAGGCACGAAGGAAGGGGAGAAGGACATTTATAGGATGGCTAGGATCCGCGAGAGGAAGACGAGGGACATCAACCAAATCAAATACATCAAGGATGGGACGGATCGACTTTTGGTGAGGGATGAGGAGATCAAGGACAGGTGGAGAGAGTACTTTGACAAGTTGTTTAATGGGGAGAATGAGGGTCCTACCTTGGAGTTGGATGACTCATTTGACGATACCAATAGACGTTTCGTGAGAAGATTTAAGGAGACAGAGATCGGGGAGGCTTTGAAAAGGATGAAGGGAGGTAAAGCGATGGTCCCTGACGGTATCCCCATTGAGGTGTGGAGATGCCTAGGTGTCAGAGCGATAGTATGGTTAACTAAGCTTTTTAACCTCATTTTTCGGTTAAACAAGATGCCTGAAGAATGGAGAAGAAGTATATTAGTACCGATCTTCAAGAACAAGGGAGATGTTCAAAGTTGTACTAATTACCGTGGGATTAAGTTGATGAGCCATACGATGAAGCTCTGGGAGAGGGTTATCGAGCATCGCCTAAGAAGAGTGATAAGTGTCACCCAAAACCAATTTAGATTTATGCCGGTAGGTCGACCATGGAGGCAATTTTCTTATTACGACAGTTGATAGAGAGATATAGGGAGCAGAAGAAAGACTTGCACATGGTCTTTATTGACCTCGCGAAGGCATATGATAAAGTACCGAGAAATATCAAGTGGTGGGCCTTGGAAAAGCACAAAGTCCCAACTAAGTACATCACCCTCATCAAGGATATGTACAGGGATGTGGTGACATGTGTCTGAATATGTGATGGCGACACCAGTGACTTTTCAATTAAAATAGGACTACATCAAGGGTCAGCATTGAGCCCTTATTTATTTGCTTTGGTGATGGATGAGGTCACAAGGGACATACAAGGTGATATCCCTTGGTGTATGCTCTTTGCTGATGATATGGTGCTAGTGGATGAGACTAGGGCAGGGGTTAATAGGAAGTTAGAACTATGGAGGCACACGTTAGAGTCGAAAAGGTTTAGACTTAGTAGGACCAAGACCGAGTACATGAGGTGCGATTTCAGCGCGACTAGGAATGAGGAGGAAGACGTTAGCCTCGATGGGCAAGTGGTGGCCAAGAAGGATACTTTTTGGTATTTAGGATCGATGCTACAAAAGGATGGCGACATTGATGAAGATGTTAGGCATAGAATTTCAGCCGGTTGGTTGAAATGACGTCAAGCTTCAGGCGTCCTCTGTGACAGGATGGTGCATCAGAAGTTAAAAGGTAAGTTTTATAGGGCAACGATTCGTCCGACGATGTTATACGGTGCTGAATATTGGCCTATAAAAAGACGACATATCCAGCAATTGAGTGTAGCAGAGATGCGTATGTTACGATGGTGTTGTGGGCATACAAGGAGGAATAGAGTCCGGAACGACGATATTCGGGATAGGGTTGGGGTGGCACCAATTGAGAAAAAATTGATTCAACACCGGTTGAGATGATTTGGCCATGTCCAACGGAGGCCTCCTGAGGCGCCGATGCGTAGTGGGGTTCTAAAGCGGGTCGATAATGTAAAGAGCGGTAGAGGTCGACCTAAACTGACTTGAAACAAGTCGGTTAAGAGAGACCTTAAGGAGTGGAATATCCCTAAGGATTTAGCTATGGATAGGAGCGTTTGAAGACTAGCAATTAACCTGACTGAACCGTAATCTTTTTTTTTGTACCATTTATGTGTTCTTTGTTTCCATGTCTCTTTTAGATTTCATCTCTGGCCTACCTTAACTTAGTTAGAATAAAAGGATACGTCGTTGTTGTATAATTTTTTTATGATTTATTCCATTCCCTTTGATAAACTCGGCCAGGGGTCAGAGCCTCGAATTGCGCCATGTGAATCAACCATAAACGCGAACATGGTCACTACTCACTACAAATACTCCAGTGTAATAGTAATAGAAAAGACAAAAAAAAAAAGCATGGCGCTAGGGCTGTACCCAAGATAATTTCTAGGCCCTGGCCCAAACATAAAACGGGCCATATAGTAGAGAAATACATATATCAGAGATCTACTTTGAGCTATATTATCAAGAACTATAATAGGAATTCTGTTGAGGAGAGGAAATGATGAACCTTACCAATATCTTGTTGATTTCCACTCCCTCATTCCAAATTATAATTTATTCTGAGTTCGCTTTTAATATATATCTAAGTATATGTGCGTAACAAAAGCAATATACCTAGAGAAGCCACGACGACTTATACTTTGAAACGGAGGGAGTAAATAGCATCGTTCTTATGGTACTTGTCAAAATATAAATCTTGAGTTATATACCTTCATGTTAATCTTTACTAGTCTGAGACGAAATCATTGCTGGTGAGCAACGAATGAAGAATTTCAGATGATGAAGTTCATGAAAGCAATAAATAAAGTAGGCACAAAAGCTCATAATCTCGCCTTGACACAATATGCAGAGTTAACAGGCCTGAAGCCCGAACATACTAATTCCAGTGATTCAGGACAAGTATGAAGTACAGTACATGATTCTGGTAACTGGAGGAATTAGGTCTAGTAGGTTTAGTGCATATAAATGACGGAGGGTTGAAGGTGGTCTGACACACCCGGACCTGGTGATGTCAAATTAAACACAGCAGAACGATGCACGCATCGACGACCAACCGACGACCGCGGAAGCGCAACCATGCTTGCCTGCCAGCCACTGGCGGAGCTAGGTGAGGGCCATAGTGGGCCATGGCCCCCCCTTGCCTCTGTATTTTTCTGAAGCCGGTCTCCTCTGCTAGATCATGACTCCGCATTTACGTGTGCGAGTTCCAGTCCTTTGACTCACACACCGGCCAGCGGCCAGGGACAGATGGTGTACCAGTGCTCCCACAGCTCAGCCGTTAGCTAGACAGCTTTCCTTGCTTTTGTTGCTCTATTTACGAAGTCTTGAGTATTGTTGATTCATCTGTTTTTTTTTTCCTTCCTGATTTTGCAGTCTATAAAATCTACATAGTATGCGTTTTTTTTTTTTTTTTGGATAGGGGCATAGTATGCGTATTAGAAGTGGTTGTTTGAGTAATATTTTATTGTCAATCCAGATCCAGATTTTATGTTGCTTTTTATAGAGTTTTTTTTATACTCAGCTATTTTTATCAATTGTTTTTTATATGTACCGTGATTTAATTATAACTGTAGAGAGAATAGAATGGGAGCCAACAGGAACTTTCGTGTTGATATCGTGTTACATAGAGTACAACTGGGGAGGTTGCGCATCGCCGCTCAGCTCAGGGCACGGCGTAAGCGTGGTGGAGCGCGGTGATCGCGCTCACTGCCGTTGGCAGTTTACATCAATCATATGACAACACTCTATGCTATATCTCAACAATAACTACTAGGATTAATTTCTTCCTAAGTACACATGGATCAAATTGGCCCCTCCTATATTTTATTTCTGGCTCCGCCACTGCTGCCAGCCCGTCCGCCCGATGCCCCGAACCCGCAGGGCTCAATCAGCGCGCGCCGAAAAGGCTACTGACCCACCCCACCAACTTCTTCCTCCTCATCCGCACCCGGTCCCTTTCTCCTCCCTCCACCACCTCGAGCACCGCCCGTGCTGCCGGCGACCTCACCACGACACGACCCCGCCCGACCTTCTCCGCCCTTCACTAATCCCAATCGAGCACCTCGTCGGCAACTCCATGCCCAGCCGCCGACTCCAGACAACCGGATATCTCCCACAACCCGGTCGGCGTCGCCTCACCGCCTCGCTCGCTGGCCTCGTTCTAAGCCCGCCAGCCATGGATGACCACGCCGCTGGCCCCACTGTCGTACGTGGCACCACTTCAGTTCAGTTAGCTGTGCACGCGCGGCCCTGTAATGATTTGGCCCGAACCGTGAGTCTAGTGGATGCGAAGGGAGTCGGCGAGCAGCAGGCCACAGCCCATATTAATGGAGGCCCGTCATATAGCGTGTGTGGCCGGGGGAGGGGCAAAAAATTGTGCGGTCTGCCCACACTTACTTGCACGGAGCGTTGCTAGTGGCACATAGTCCAGTCTCAGCTTCTTCGGATCCGTTTCCCTGGAAAGTCAAGCCAATTGTTTGCTAAATTCAAAAAAAAAAAGTATTGTTTGCTGATTTGTTATAAAAAAACATTATATAATAGTTGATAAACAAGACTCGTGGCTCTACATTCCTACTAAAATTCATGTATATTAGAGGTGTAGCTTGTGAGATATGAATTGATTACAAGGGGGACAGAATCTATGACTTAGCCATTTGACTGTTATCACTACTCTTGTTAGAAGGTTGTGCCCGTAGTTGATGCTAAATTTGTAATTTGATGAATGTGTTGCTAATGGTATAATTGAATTAGAGAAGAATTACAAAGATTTATGACATTAAATAGATATACAATGTTAATGAAAAATCTAATGATACTTTGTTAATATCATAGGTGTTATCATAAGTGACTTTGTCACTTGTGAGATGAAAGGGCAGTTGCATTTCATGATATATCTGAATTTTTTCCCTGCATGTTTTTATGATTTCGAGGAAGTAACAAAGCCTTTGCGACGACGTGCATGTCACGTACAGGGTTGGCCAGCAAAGCAAAGCGTATATAGAATAAAGGAAAGTGACTAGACTCACGAGTCACGATCATCATATTGAGCAATCGTTTTTTGAGGGAAGTTCCTAGCAATCGTTGCTCTGATGAAGTTTTCACAGCCGTGTCGGAAGAAAAGTATGCCCAAAAGCAATCATTCAAGAGACGACGGGGCTCGCAAACTGCAAAGTAAATAAAGTGATCAAGAAAAAAGCAGGTAGACCCTAGCCGCCACGTTTACGCGTCGCCCAGTCAACTGGAGCTAGTCTCAGCCAGCCACTGGTGGCCTTCGTGCTACATGCAGCCATGGCCCATGGGTTTCGTACGTGTTGGAGACATACGCCCATCGAGTCGCGAATCGGGGGACCCGGTGCCGCTGGCTGAGACTGATGCCGTGATGCGACGCCGGCGAAGACCCACCGAAGTCACCGGCTGGTCATGAGGTCTCCGGGCCCCGACCCCGACGGCCCGACCAGACCAAGCACGGGAGGTGCATGGTGGGGCCATGAGATTTGGGAACATCGAACACGGTGGTCCGGTAATCTACTACGCCTGCGTTTATATAAGCTACTACAAGTGGCAGGGTGCTTCAGCCTCTGAGCCTTCAGTGGGGAATCCCAGTTGCTGGCTCGCCGCCGGCAGCTCTCCACAAGTGTCCGCATACTACTGCCCTTCTCTTCTCGTGCACCGGCGGACTCCGCATGCTAGCTAGTGCTGCGTATCCACGAGATTCACGGATGGGTTGGCCATTGCCTATAGGTATGTTTTCCTCATTTTACATGAGCCCTCCAGTTAATTAATTAAGGCTAATAAGTACTACTTCACAAAAAAAAACAGTAGAGCTTGTAACCGTCGATGACAAGTTAACTATTGGTCATTCACAGTTTCCCCAACTATCCTTTGGCTGTTATACTCTGTCGGCATAGGTTGTGTTTCTGTCGATAAGTTGACTTAGGAGTTAGGACCTACTAATTCACGATCCACATCATTGTTGGTCGGACATAAGGTGGACTAGGATTAGTTGTTATCTATGGCTAAAAAATAATCAGCTAAAAATTAGACAACTAGCTGTCAGACCTTACATGTTTGGATCCTTTGCTAAAATTTAGCTCGTACACAAAAATGTCCTTCCTTTTACCTTTTCTTTCTCACCCTACCGTAGAGAGAATAGAGGAAATATATTACTTCTTTGAAATTTGTAGCACTTTTCGCCTGTGTAAGCTAAGTTTGAAGGATTAGTTTTTTTTTAAAAAAAAAATTACACAGTACAACGTAAACACTCATACACGCACGCACACTCACCTCTATGAACACGCAAATCCTGCCCCTAACCATATAAGTATCTTTGAAAGACTGAGCACCCGACAGATCTGGAGATTCATAAAGTCACCACTGACGCCTCGTTGTCGACGGGAATGTCGCTTACTACTTAACACATAATGTCGGTTAATCCTTAGGCAAATCCCAGAAAAAGTCGGTTAATCCTTAGACAAATCCCAGAAAAAAGTGCGAACACCAGGATTTAAACCCTGGTAGGTAGCGTCCCACTAGACTGCCCTGCCATTGAACTACATAAACTAACAAGTATTTGGAGCTATAGCTAAAATTTAGCCCACCCATTAGCCATTTAGCCCTCCTGTCTAGACCCTCAAGGGTTAAAGTTTAGCAAGTAGTTGTTAACTCATGGGATCAAACAGGCCAATGAACAAATCTAATAACAGAGACCATGCTAATCAATCATATCTGGACCTTGGTTAGCACATTTAACAAATTTACGGACCATTTAGGCAATTATGTAACCTAATATATTGGGATCTTATATGGATGTTTCTGAACAAGTTTATGGACCACTACTGCCCTTTTTATTTACTCATTAATAATATTATGTACTTTTTATGTCTGTTTCTATAGCTTATGTTCATGTCAAACTCGGTTCTGACTACTAATCCGAGTAGCAAACTGATGTTAGATTTGTCATTATGACTACTATATGAACTCTTATTTATTTTTTTTTACTAAATTATAAATTATACCATTTTATTATAGAAGCAATAAAGTATATATATTTGACCCACAACTTAACTTGTGACTGAGTCCGAAAACCCTCTTAACTCAAAAACTAGAAATCTTAAACCCAACGTCTAGAACAAAACAAATTACCTCTACATAACAGTTATTGTCTTTTTTTTTACAATCATCTGTTCCAAATTGTAAGTTGTTTTGACTTTTTTTGACATTTATTTTACTATGCATCTAGATACAATAATATTTTCTAGATACATAGCAAAATGGATAAAAAAATTAAAGACACTTATAATTTAGAATAAAGAAAGTTATAAACAAGGCCAAATATGGAATTTCTGGATCGAAGAAACTAACCCACACTGACCTTACCCACAGGAAAGTTACTACTGCTAGTTGTAGCAGTCACCATGATACTGCAGCACATTACTGCTACTGCAGCCTATGGCGTTGGGAGCAATAGTATCGCCAAGCCTGGATGCCCCGACAAATGTGGCAATGTCAGCATCCCCTACCCTTTCGGCATTGGGGAAGGCTGCTTCCACGAAGGTTTTAATGTCACATGCAACGACGAAGATCAAGCTGCATACCTAGGGACAGAAAAGACCTTCAAGGTCTTCGACATCAACCTATCCCACGGCGAGGCTCGTGTTCAAAAGTACATAACATTTGGTTGTGATTCAGACAATGAGTACACAGGCCTTCCAGAGTATGACCAAGAAAGCAGCTTCAGATATGGCCATCCTTTCACCATTTCCAACACCAAGAACAAATTCACAGCGATAGGATGTGCTACTATTGCAATCATCCAAGGAAAGAACCAACATGAATACACAAGTGCATGTGGATCATTTTGCAGTGAGGATAGCATCGAAAATGGCACAGAATGCACTGGCATGGGCTGTTGCCAAACTTCCATCCCAGGTAGTCTTAAGCATTATCATATCTCATTTTTGACATTACAGGGCATGAACTACTCTGCTGTCAAGAATTTCAGCCCATGCAGCTACGCTTTCGTTGCCGAGGCAGACTGGTTCAAATTCAATAGTTCATATGCCAAATCAACTACATTTGGACAACTATATTATGGAGATGGGGACCGCGGGGTTCCTATGGTGCTTGATTGGGTTGTTAACAATAAAACTTGCGGGGAAGCCAAAAAGATGAAAACATATGCTTGCCTAGCCATGAATAGCTCATGCATTGACGCACAGAATGGCCTAGGGTATATATGCAACTGCGCTCGAGGCTATGAGGGCAATCCCTACCTAAATGGAGGGTGCCAAGGTATCAGCAAGCTTTCATCTCCATAGTCACTTTCTCTTTCCTTTTTTTTTTGTACTAATATATTTTGTCAATTATGCTTGCAGACATCGATGAGTGTGATCATCCATCCTTGTATCCTTGCAAAGGTGACTGCGGTAACACATTTGGAAGCTACAACTGTTCATGCCCACCAGGAACCCATAGTGAGGATCCAAAAAGCATGCCCTGCACTCCAGTTCCTAAACTGAGCCAACGTGAAGTAGTTACGGGCCTGAGTCCCTCTGGAGTGAAGTTTATCATAGGTATATTCTTTTTCATAATATATATAGCAGTGCACAAAAAAATTGAATTTGATATGCAAGAGCTCCTTGATAAAAGAAATAGTAGTAGGCAAATAGAATTGTTCTTGCATGCATTTTACACATTTCCCTTAGATTATTTTTTAGATGGAAAGAATACTTACTTTTATTTTTCAAATGATGGAGCAATTAATAACATTACAAATTTAAAACAAAATAATATAGTAAATACAAACAAAAATCATCTTAAATAACATTTGAGAAGGGAGGTAGGCTTTAACATAGTGTGATATCCAATGATAACTTGATAAGTTGTAACATAATTTTTCAGGCATTTCCATCAGCATCATCTTCCTCATTGTTTGCACCTTTGTTATACTAATCAAGTGTCAAAAAAGGAAGTTGGCAAAAGAGAAGGAGAGTTTCTTCAAACAAAATGGTGGTCAAATATTGTACCAACAAATCCTCTCGAAACAAGTTGACACAGTGATAATATTCACCATCGAAGATCTGAAGAAGGCGACAGATAATTTCGACAAGAGTAGAGAACTTGGAACTGGGGGGCAAGGCACCGTCTACAAGGGCATTACAAGGGACAACAAAGTAGTAGCTGTGAAACGCTCAAAGATGATGAATTTATCCCAAATTGAAGAATTTGTGCAGGAGATTATTATACTCTCACAGATCAACCACAAGAACGTGGTTAGACTTCTGGGCTGCTGTTTAGAAGTGGAAGTTCCCATATTGGTTTATGAATTCATCCCAAATGGCACTCTGTTTCACTTGATCCATGGAAACCATGGAAGATCACCAATCTCATTGGAAGCTCGTCTCAAGATAGCCCAGGAATCTGCAGAGGCATTAGCATATTTGCATCTTTCGACCAACCGTCCCATTGTCCATGGAGATGTGAAATCTCTAAATATCCTCCTAGATGACAGCTACATGGCAAAAGTTACAGATTTTGGAGCATCAAGGATGCTTACCAAGGATGCAGTTCAGCTCATGACAATTGTGCAGGGCACTCTAGGTTACCTGGACCCAGAGTACTTGCAAGAGAGAAAACTAACTGAGAAGAGTGATGTTTACAGCTTTGGAGTGATTCTTCTTGAACTGATCACAAGGAAGAAGGCGATATACTCTGAGGGCTCTGAGGCAGGGAACAACCTGGCTTCATGCTTCCTGCTGGCAATGAAGGAGAACAGGATTCGAGGCATTTTGGACACAAGTATAGTGAGTGTGGGAACAGAGGAGCTGCTCCTTCAGGTCACTGAGTTAGCAAGACATTGCTTGAGCATCAAAGGAGAGGAGAGACCTTCCATGGCCCAAGTGGCTGACAAGCTGAAGGCTATTCGGAGTATTTGGAGAGAGGTATTGATGTTAAAGCACAACGACACTGAACCTCTATTCGAGAGGTCAGGCATGGCTTCGGATAACCTATCCCCTAGCATGTACTGGACCGCAAGAATGCTAGGAATGGATATAGAAACACCATATGCAGACTATGCAAGTAGTACTAATAATAAAACAACAGCAGAGTATGTATAGGGTGGCACACATCTATGGTTTTTCACCTATTATAGATGCATTCATGTATGGCTAAGCACCACGTGTAATCGACATGAGCTCAAAGCTACTTTTATAGAACAGTAGCACATATGGTAATTCTACTTGAGATTGTCAACTATTCTTTCCATTCACTAGTACTGTAAAATGGTGGATCAGTTTCAACAGACGCCTATTCGACCATACCAAATCTTGGGCATTTAGGAATTGTCCGGTAACCTAGAATTGTGTAGCTCATCATTGGTGTAATTAGGATAGTTACACGCAAGTAGCTAGTTCTTTATCTTTATTTTGCTCATAATATGTGTGTGTGCATTGTTTTTCCTGATCATAGGTTTTTTTTTTTTTTTGGAGGAAACAGTAGAGTTTGGACCCCTACTGGAATTTTTATAAAACATCAAGAAACAAAGTACAAGACAACTTGAATGAAGAGACCGAAAAATTCAAGAAGAAAATAGCTATAATTACACAAAGTCGTCTAGTCATAAATATATATATGGATGCTAGATTGCTTTTGCTCATAGAGTATAGAGTCTTGAGTTATGGCATCATATTAATCTTTTCTAGTCTGAGAGGAAATCATTGCTGACGAGCAATGAAGAATTTAAGATAATGAAGTTCATGGTAAACAATAAATAATAAAGGGGAAAATTGCTTATAATCTCGCCTTGACACAAGATACAGAGTTAGCAGGCCTGAAGCCAAAACATAGTCATTCCAGTAATCCAGTCCTAGAGGACAAGTAGTGTACATGATTCCGGTAATTAACTAGAGTAATTAGGTGTTGTAGGTTTGTAGTGCATATATATCACGTAAGGTTTGAAGGTGGTCTAACATACCTGGTGATGCCAAATTAAACACAGCACAAGGATACATGCGTCGACGACCAACCGACAACCGAGAGTGAGGCCGGAAGCAACCATGCTTGCCTGCTCGTCCTACATCGCCGATCTCCCAATGACTGATGCCCCCGAACCCCGAGGGTTCTTAATCAGCGCGCCGGGCGCACGGTCTTCTTCCTCCTCATCCGCACCAACAGTCCTGCGCACCAATATCTCTCCTCCCTCCGCCGCCTCGAGCACCGCCCCGTGGCCGCCGGCGACCTCACCACCCCACCCGACCTTCTCCGCCCTTCACTAATCCCAATCGGGCACCTCGTCGGCAACTCCGCGCCCCCGCCGCCGACTCCACCTAACCGGATATCTCCCACAACCCGGTCGGCGTCGCCTCACCGCCTCGCTCGCCGCCAACGGCCACTACTACGGTCAGTCCGGCCGCCGCCCTCCGGCCCTCCTTCTAAGCCCGCCAGCCCTGGATGACCACGCCACTGGCCACACCGCCCACGGCCACGGCGTCTGTCGTGCGCGCCACTTCAGTTAGCGGCGCACGCGCGGCCGGTAATGATTTGGCCCGAACCGCGCGAGTCTAGCAGGCCATGGATGCCAGGCCGCAGACCATATTAATGGAGGCCCGTCATATATGGTGTGTGGCCCAAATTTGAGGTGCTGCCTACTGCGGTCTCTGCCCACACTCGGCCAGGGCGTTGCACAGAGTTGATTCCTCCTGCAGTCCAGAACCGAGGCAGCAGGCATTGTGAGGAAGAATATGCTAAAGCTCATATGAATTCCTACTCCGCACTGTATGTTGCAACCTGTAAGGCAACTCACATTTTTTTTATACAGAGAAACGAACAAAGAATGCGTTCATTGGACAAAAATATGGATAAAAAAACTTAGAATCAAATTATGTGCAGAACATGAACAATTGAATGGCATTCCAGGTTCTGCGACACCTGCTGCATCTCAATCTTCAATGGTGCCACTGTGCACCTGTAGCAGTACTATGCAGCATAGAGTTAAAACTGCTCTTTGGAGCACTGCAGCGATGCAGCTGAACTTCAAACAAAACCTGACTTCGTTTTAGTGACATTGTCATTAGTCAGCAAACCACCCAAGGCATATGCATATGCATAACCATTGAAATTGATGGCATTCCAGTTTCTGCCACGCCTGCATCTCAATCTTCATCAGTGCGTGCAACTGAACTTGGCTCTGCCGAGGTCGATCTGCGCCTTCGTTTCAATGATTGCACTCTGTAGTACTACGCTCTTGGGAGTACTGTACAGTTTGTCAGACTGAAACCCACTCACCACACAGTGAAGCCACTGCCGCTCCACTCCTGGGTAGTCCAGTTGCAGCATCCTTGTGTGGTGGAGTACTGAATGGCTGATCCATCTCTACGGAATTGCCACGCGCGGCACAGCGACGTGCGCTACCGCCCGGACAG
This sequence comes from Bothriochloa decipiens, assembly GCA_023333625.1. Classification (NCBI taxonomy): domain Eukaryota; kingdom Viridiplantae; phylum Streptophyta; class Magnoliopsida; order Poales; family Poaceae; genus Bothriochloa; species Bothriochloa decipiens. The sequence goes on from CM041644.1 coordinate 690,262, forward strand.
GTAGGAGAGTGCGAACGAATCGCCCATACTCATCGCCGACGACGCGGCGGTCCCCGCCGAGCCTGGTCCCGGTGGCAGCGCGGGGAGGCCGAACGGTCCGGTGCCGGCGCCGCGGTGCGTCTGCTCGGGGTCGAGCGCGAGCAGGTTCACCAGGACCATGTCCGACGGCGGCGGCGGGTCCACGTTCGCGGCGGCGCCCCTGGCCTCGAGCATCTCCACGACGCGCGCCATGGTGGGGCGCGCGCCGGGCTTCTCCTGCGCGCACCACAGCGCCACGTGCTCGAGCCGCCTGACGCTGGCCTCGTCCACCGCGGACGAGACCGAGACGAGCCGCCGGTCGAGCACCTCGAGCACGCGCCCCTCCAGCGCCGTGTCGGCGACCAGCTTCGGGAAGTAGGACCACCGCCGGGACCCGCCGCTGGGTCCCGGCTCGGCCTGCAGGTTCCGCCGCCCGCCGAGGATCTCCATCAGCACCATCCCGTAGCTGTACACATCGGACTTCTCCGTGACGCCGGCGCCCAGGAGCCACTCCGGGGCCAGGTACCCCGTCGTGCCGCGCACCGTGGTCACCACCCGGCTCTGCTCCTTCCCCATCAGCGTGGACAGACCGAAGTCGGAGAGCATCCCGCGGAGGCGGTTGTCGAGGAGGATGTTCTCCGGCTTCACGTCCAGGTGGACCACCTTGGCGCGGCAGTCGTGGTGCAGGTACGCCAGCGCCTTGGCCACGTCCACGGCCACCTGGTAACGCTGCACCCACGTCAGGCACCACCCGCCACCTCACCGGTCCAGGGACCCGTTCTCCATGTACTCGTACACGAGGAAGCGCGGGCCGTTGCGGACGAGGCAAAAAGCCGAGGAGGCGGACAAGGCTCACGTGCTGCACGCTGCCGATCGCCGACACCTCCGACCGGAACTCCTTGTTCACGTGCGCCGACCCGTCGATCCGCTTCACGGCAACGGACGTGCCGTCGTCGAGGATGCCCTTGAACACCGTCCCCGACGAGCCCCGCCCGACGACGTACTGGAAGCCGTCCGTCGCCGCCGACAGCGCCTCAAGCGAGAACCGGCTGGGCAGACCGGCGACCTTGCGGAAGTAGCTGTACTCCACGCGCACCGCCGATGTCTCTTCGTCGCCGTCCAGCACCGAGCGCCGAGCCATGCGGTCCGCACGTCCATGGGGGCTCAGCGCGTGGCACAGCAGCACCGTGACGGTGCCCGCCAGTGCCGCCGACAGGATGACCGCCGTCGACAGGTAGAACGGTCTCGACAGGCGGAAGCAGAGGAACAAGGTGAGCTCGAGAGCCACAAGCACGACGGCCGCCGCGCCCGCGAGGATCTTGGCCTTCTTGCCCTCCATGGATCACGCCAGTGCCATCACCGCCCGGCGACGTCGCGCCACTGTTTCTGACTTGACCTTCCGTTCTAGCACTTCGTCGTCATGTTCGGACTAGTTTTGATGTGATGCTTATGCGGTAAATATAGACATGAGAGAGAAGATAAGAACATGCAATGCTTTGACAAATTTAACGACAGCGATGTCTCAACCAACCCATGAGGACTGGTTCTTAACAGTGGCCATTGTCTTGGAGTTGCAAACTACTGACTCGATCAGACAAAGGATAGTGGCACGTGGCAGCCTGGTAGGTAGAAGAACGGTTCGGATGAAGAATTGGGTTACAATGTCAGTGCAGATGGAACCTCGTCATGGCGAATCAGTCCTAAACTTCGTTTTGCGTAGAAGAAACCATCACTTGGTTCACTTCCACGGTCAAGTTGAGGAAAGAGCACACTGATTCACCGGCAAGAGTGACATCAGTGTATAGCGATTTGTGTGGCGTCGGTGTCTGTATTTTGGCCAAATCCAAAGTTGAATGTTTCACCCCGCAACGATTCAACATTTATAAGCAATATCACTGATTCAGCCACGTTGACATTTGGAAACTGGATAGATCAAGGAGACACAATAATCGTTCACAAAAAAAAAGGAGACACAATATTGGTCATTAAAAAAAAAGAGAAACAATTATTATCTTGACAGTTTAACTGAAGCCACTACTTATCTCTACATTCTCGACTGCAGCTGGAATTTCAATAGATCATGGTGTGGCAGACAACAAATCTTCCACCAGCAGATCATGTTGTGAGCAATATTAAGCAACCAATCTTGCTTCAACAGAACTTGTGTTGAATAGCAAAAGTGCAGCGTTGTGTAATGAATTCCATTATTTATATAGGCAAGTTTAAGTAAAGATCATGTAACAAAAACCACGTTATGTTCCAGCTTCCTAGCTGTGTGGCAATTGGCAAACAGGTTGACATGGTCAGGTCTACTGAACTCTATAAGGCCAATAGGCTGAAGTTTTCCACAGCTTTAAAATGCTGTGACAAAATGGTATTGGCAGTTTGGCACCACGTTTTATTGCCATGCCCTGCAGAACCTTAATGATGGTGGTGGTGGTCATCGTCATCGTCATCGTCATGTCCATCTGGGGATCCTCCTTCGCCAATCACATCAAGCTGTGGAAGTAAGATGAAGAATGTACCTTAGCGAAAGTGAGGGCGCATTCATCACAACAGGTATAGCATCTCGTCATGCTAAAACTACTCATGGAATGCAAGCACCTTATATCGAGAGTAAACAGCATACCATGAAATATTGAGAACAGACGGAGCATTCATGTGGTTTGCCTTTCTCCAACCAAAACCACACCACATCATGTTCATCTTCTGCGAAAGATAAGCAAGTGCAGTATAGGTCGATTAGACAAGTTAGATTGCTTTTAGAAAAAAATGGATTTTTTTTCTTGATAAAATACAGGCAAGGATTCGAAATCTGGAAAAGACTAGGGGTGGGGGGAGATATTTAGCAGAATAGTAGTGTACCTCCTTCACCACCAGGGCAACCGACGATCCTTTTGTTGTAGTATGACTGAATCACAGCAGGAGCTTCCTATGGAGGGAACAATGGATATTAGTCCAGACGAACCACACAAGAATCAAAATTAATTTATAACTGAATAATAATGATGCAAAAGACACAAGTAAGCAAAATCATAATTCATATAGCACTCTATAAAGTGATCCATCGACAGGCCGAAGCTAAATGGAACCTGGTATCAGTTGGTTAGCTGTAAAGCTCACAGAATTCTAAACTGATGTAATCAAAGGACAAAGTCACTACAATAACAAAACACAAAGATTCAGTTATACAAAGACCAGCTACACAGCACATTGCCCAAAATCAGGATAACCAACCTCAGAGTCTGAGAATGCAAAAAAAAAGTCAACTAAGAAATGTCAAATTCTACTTGTAGCAGAGCTACTTATATATTGTTTATTCCACCACAAAGAACAGGGGAACATCATGGGTGCTTCAACTAGACCTCTTAATACGAGCATGGCTCACATGGGCATGGAATACACTTTAGAAAGACATATATAACCTTCAGTCATAGACTTTTTTCCAAATTAAACTACAGCTTCAAGATACAAGACTTAAAATCGAATTGAAGCAAAAACAACAACGGAAAGATAAACAGCAGTAAGCAAACCAACAATCACAAAATAATAAAATCAAATAGCAAAATCAAGATGCCTGCAAGTACTTGAATCAGGACACGGCCTACAAACTCAGTTGCCAAACCAAATCCACAACTATGAGCTTGAACTTAATCATCAAGCAGTTCTTAATAGACCAAAATGATTCATTTCCCTCGAAACTACTGCCATGACTGTAGAACACAACCTAAATATGTGAGTTGTGAGTGGCATATTCCCCCCAAGAAACAAAACAACGCCATTGACTTTTCAGCTCTTATCCCAACATCTGATAATACAATATGTGTCTTCTCTAATTCTACGATCTTTGATCAAACAGCATTTCAGTTTAGGCAGACAAACAGATAAATCTAAACAAACATATCATCCACAAGTGCAACTTCAGATGACCACACATTGCCAATTCAGCACACTCTCACGAGTTACAACCCTATCCTGATCAATCAATCCAGTAGTCCCAATTGCTAACGCGCCAAATGAAATGTAGAAGAAGGTACCAAACCGAAATCACCCACCTTGGTGCCAAAGGGACCGACGGGGGCGTCCATGTCAAACCTCTTCTTGCCCTGGTCAGAAAAACGGACCAAATCCAACAAAAATTTAATATTTTTGACAAAGAAATAACCCCGTAGCAAGAAATGAAGCGCCGGCAAAGCAGCCATGCGGGGGGAACCTGGAGCTCGGCCTCGATCTCCTCGCGCTCGAGCCCCGTGGCGATCGGCATCACGTCCTCCACCCTCGTCCTCGTCCCCGCCACATCTGAGGGGAAACGCAAGCCTTCGCATCAAATCGGCGCTACCGCCTAATATTGTGACTCGTGAGGAACACAGGAAGAGTCGTTACCGAGAGTAGAGAAGAAGAGAGGCGCCTGCGCCTGCGCGCGGGAATAGAGGCCAGACCCAGACGCGGCGGCAGCGGAGGCCGCCGGAGAGCGGGGTCCGAGGGCGGAGCGGTGGTGGCGGCGGAGGAGGGAGGTGGCGCGCTTCCACATGGCGGGCCGGTGGTCCGGCAGCGGTGGCACGGCCGGGGCGGTGGAGACGGTGGTTAGGCATAATCCGGCCAACTTGGGTGTTTTCGGGGGACCGAGGCCCGTTTGGTTACACATGACTAAACTAAAGTGTCTAAAACTAATAATTAAATTTTAATCATCTTTGTTTGGTTTCTGAGACTAAAAGTAATTAAATATTATTAAAGTACTTAAATAAAGACTGATTTACCCCTATTACATGTAAAAATTACCTCTATTACATGCAAAGATTAGATTTTAGTCCACTTTAGAAGCTTCTGGTGGACTAGTAGGACTGATACATTTTAGTCTCATTTTAGTCCTTCTGTTTAGGTTTTTAGTCCCAAAGAGACTAAATTTTAGCCTATTTTAGCTTAGTACTATGTAACCAAACATGCCCTTAGATTGGGTGTCGTTCCTCTGGCAAGACACCGCGTGCCTTCGGTCCTATATCCACCGTCGAAATATAATCCATCGGCTTAAACAAAGATTCCATCACTTCTCACGGGCAGGGCCACAATGACATAGCTCCCGCGCCGCCGGCCCGCCGCTGCCCTCCAGCACCGCGCGCCGCCGCCGCTCCGCCTGCGTTGGCGCTGGACGCAGTGCCTCGCGCTGCTGCTGTCCTCCCACGTCACGCGCCGCTCCTTCCGCTCTCCGCGCAGTGCCTCACACTCTCACAGCCCTCCTGTTGGTCACACCGCCGTAGCTCTTCTGAGCTGCACGCCGCAACTCACGCCGACCAGGAGAAGATGAAGGTCGCTCCGACCAGGAAAGATGGAGCTCAGGCCCAGGCTCCATGGATGAACTCTGCAGTACTACACCAAGACCTAGAGGTCCTTGCCGCCATGGAGATGGACTGGGCAGGCATGCTGCCACCATGGTTTCTGATGAACCAATCGTTAGTGTGCTATTTCTAACCAACACATGTGCTTCTACTAAAATTTTATACGCCATTTTAGATATACAGTTGTGCTACTCTGCTGATTTGCTCAGTGCTCCTCGTCCTCGATGCAACTTGGCTCTTCAGATGGACTGTTGCAAATACAGACTTGTAGAACGGCTCGATTCCTCCAGGTAATGGGTGGCACAGTGCAGGGGAGACTGGCCCGGCCGCCAGCGAGCGGCGCGATGCAGTGAGAATGGCGCGACTGCTAGCGCGACATGCAGGAGACCTTCATGGCTGCTGCCGTGGCGCGCAAGAGACTGGCGTGGTTGTCGCCGGGTAGGCGGATAGCGCAGCGCGCAAGATGAGCTGCCTCCCGCTCATTTCTGTGGGGAAAAACTAAAAGATATGCTAAGAATTTATGAGAGCCATTGGATTCTTTTTGAACGGTGGATGCAGGGCCGAAAGGCACGTGGAGCCTTGCCAGAGGAATGGCACCTAATCTCAGTCCGTTTTCGGAGCCTATAGACTGTCGGTGTAGGACCTAGACCCAGTTTGTGGTGCTGGATTTAAATTTTGCAAATTTAAATTTCAGCAAAGTGTCTGGGAAAAAAGCTCTAATTCTTTTTTGTAATATATTTCTGAACTGCTCCGAAACAGCAAATTATTGACGACCAGTTTGCACTTGCAAGTTGCTAAATGCTAACGATATTTTGACAAAATTTTGTGAGAAGACTGGACTTCTCAATAATTAGAATATTCTACATAGTGGACAAATGGTGATGTCGAGGTCCTGTTTAACTCAAAATACCACTATAAGATGACACATGGTTCTTTCCGAATACCATTGACTATTTGCTTCGAAGGAACTAGAGCAATTTTCTTTGTCTTCAAGAGTCTCTATATTTTTTCTAATCGTTTTTTTCTAAAAAAATACCTTTAAACAGTTTTCTCTAATTAGATCTCCAAATATAATCATTCACTGTTTCGGGTTTCTCAGTAGCCACAGAAAAAGAGTAAACCTAGCTTACTAAAGTGCACACAAGATATAGAAAAAAAATTATTGAAGAACAAAAAGACATTGAGAGTGATTTTTATTTAAATGACTCTCCATATGATAGTCGTATAGGATTATTCTAGAGAAATATCCACACAGAATATTGCTTGTATAGACAAACTTCAGTGAGCAGTAACTACATACTACCGGCACTTATAAATCAACTACTATATCATAATTTAATAAAATATATATTTGAAAAGGCTTGATAAATCATGTTAACACAACAAAAGAACTAATGAGCTCATTTGCATCAAAGACAAGTATTGTGGTTATATTTGGAAATCGGGGTGCAAATGGTATAGATATGTTACGACCATATTCGACATGGAATATGTTTAGTGGAGTTAGATCCTCCCATATCTAAGTTTGGATATTCAACGTATGATATCATATCCATATCCGAATATTCAAATCACATATTTATGATATTGATATATAATCGTACATTGTCCAACATAGAGCGTGTTCGACTGATCCGTTTTTGGCAGATTTTGGAAGGTGCTGGCAGAATCTCCTCTCACACAACGCTGTAGAATAGCCAACACCAGCCGACTGATATACCAGCTAAACACGGCCATAGCTGAAACTATTGTAACCTCGTTCATATATAGTCGTTTTACTTCTATTTGGAACCAATAATATAAACACATAAAGGTTTACTAGAAGTTTGAGACATATTCAAACCAACTTTTTTATGAGAAAAGGACTCTAAACTCTCACCGTATAAAGGTGATAACACTCTATCTTTCTTTCCTTCTTTAGGATGAGACATGACACATGTGCCCTGTTACTGACATTGAAGCACAGACAACATAGTTACTAAACAGGACAATCATTCAGCTCTGACCAAAACTTTGGAGCACTGTAACATTTGAAGTGGCCTACCACAGCTTCCAAATTTAGCAACAATCAACTGGCACACCAAACTCAAACAAGATCCAACGGCTGGCATCCATCGAAATCGCCCTTTAAAACGCACAAGTCCATAAACCCTAGCGGACAAAGTAACTTCCATTTCTCACCAAAAACCCACTCCGCAATCCCCACTCTCCGCTCCCGCCTCCACCCAATGGCGGCGTCCCTCCCTAACGGCGCTGGCGCCGCCGCCGCCGCCTCTGGCTCCTCCGGCGCGCGCCCGGTGGACAAGGAGGTGGACTTCGCCAACTACTTCTGCACCTACGCCTACCTCTACCACCAGAAGGAGATGCTCTGCGACCGCGTCCGCATGGACGCCTACCACTCCGCCGTTTTCCGCAACGCGCCGCACTTCCAGGGCAAGGTAGGGAAGGGAACCCCCCCTGAACTGAAAACCCTTCAGAAATTCTATTTTCTCCAGCAATTTTGGGGTTCGGTCCGGTTTGGTTGATTCGGTGGGTGTGGATCTGTCAGGTGGTCCTTGACGTCGGCACCGGGAGCGGCATCCTTGCCATCTGGAGCGCGCAGGCCGGGGCCCGGAAGGTGTACGCCGTCGAGGCGACTAACATGGCGGAGCACGCGCGCGAGCTTGCGCGCGCCAACTGCGTCGCCGATATCGTCGAGGTGATTCAGGGCACCGTGGAAGACATTGAGCTTCCAGAGAAAGGTGATGCTGATTTCTTGATGCTTGTCCTGTGATTACTGAATCGATGTTAAAAGCTAAAAGGAATGAATTTCTGTCTCAATTGGAATGCTACTCCTACCATATGAGTGACAGAGTGTATTGGACTCTATATATCATGTCAAGAGAAAAGTTCAAATTTTTATCTGAACATGGAAATTATGATGTGCAGACTGCTGACTACTCTGTTTCTGTCTATTGTTTGTGATGGAAGTTGATGTCATTATCTCAGAGTGGATGGGCTACTTCCTTTTGAGAGAGTCCATGTTTGATTCTGTTATTTGTGCACGTGACCGCTGGTTGAAGCCAGATGGTGTAATGTAAGTATATGCTGCAAGTTATGTTAAGAAGCACTACCAAAGTTATGTTAAGAAGCACTACCAAAGTTCTTTGTCGCAAGCAGAACACAGATTTACTTAGCGTAAGATCATTCTTTTGCAGGTATCCTAGCCATGCTAGGATGTGGCTAGCACCCATAAGAACTGGTTTGGGTGACAAAAAGAGGGAAGATTTTGATATTGCTATGGATGACTGGAGTCTGTTTGTTCAGGACACTCAAACTTATTATGGGGTCAACATGAATGCTTTGACAAAGGCATATCATTCAGAACATGAAAAATACTATTTGAAGGTATGCCATCCTTATTTATCTTCTAGTTCATGACTGTAGTCTTGGAATGTAGAATTCAGGTTATTTCAGCTTATAAATGACTTGGATTTTGTAATTATAGTAATGTATATGTCTTTTTAAGTATAGTGATGTCCTTTTGTTGCACCTTCCTAAGTGATTACAGTTCTCAATTTAGAAAAACAATGATCCTTTGAACCTGTAGCAGTATTTTGGATGAACTTTTGCTTGCAAAGTTGTACAACTTACATTTATCTCCACTGAAATTTTGAACTCTATGAATTTAGCCTACACATTGAAGCAAACCCAAGATTGTTTATCTTTAAGTCTGGGTATACTTTCAGTGCCTAGTCCTGCACTTGCTCAAGGGAATCAATATATTCTTGTTGGGAAATCAGCTTGCAAGAGTTTTGAATGACTAAGCCTATGTGTTTCATGTTCCTGTTCCACACACTTAAATGTACATATGTTTTTATTCTGCTGCAGTCTTCAATATGGAACAATCTTCATCCAAACCAAGTTATCGGTCAACCTGCAGCTATCAAGGAAATTGATTGCTTGACAGCCACCGTTGATGAGATCCGAGAAGTCAGAGCACAAGTTACATTGCCAATCAGAATGGATGCTAGATTATCAGCACTGGCTGGATGGTTTGATGTCCATTTTCGAGTATGTCAGACTTAACTGCAACCCACTAAATGCTATATGACTGAACTACACTTAGACTTTACTTAAGAAAGTGCTTGCTATGTTTATGCTATTTTCAGGGTAGTGCTCAAAACCCTGGCGTGGAGGAAATTGAATTAAGTACAGCGCCAGATGAGCAGGGTGGAACTCATTGGGGTCAGCAGGTTGGTTTCCTGGATATACTACATTGCGTTCTTGTCATTCCTAGAATCTGCTTCCAGTTATAGCCTGTAGTTACTAACTGTTCAATCCTTTATTCTCCATCTACCTGTAAATATTGACTGCTAACAAAAGAAAAATTGTGAATAGAAGGAAAAGAACTATCTCTTTTCCCTTTTGAATTTATAAGGCAGGGTGCAAACCTTCTCTTGGAAAAGCAAAAGAAGAATAGAAGATAAAAAGGATCTTTTTTTAATGTTGATTTCACCAAAATTTCTCTACAAATGAATGCTTTTGTTTGAGGTGCTACAAAACAAGATTCTCTTTCAGTTCATTTTGCCATTATCGAAATGCATACCTCTCATAAAGAAGTTAACTGGTCTAGAAAAATTGATCAGAATTTTGTTCCTTTTCAAGGTATTCTTGCTGACTCCACCTCTGAGTGTGAATAAAGGAGACAATGTTAATGTTTCTTTCTCGATGGTTCGCTCAAAGGAAAATCATCGACTTATGGATATGGAATTCACCTATGAATTGCATGAGTTATCTGGCAAGAAGCATGAAGCAGTGACAACCAAGATGTACTTGGAGTAGAACAAGGTACGGACTATACCTCCGGTTCGCGTAGTGACACTGACACAGATGCTCACACATGAAGCATGCTGCATTGCTTTGATTTTATAACATGGCTCAGTCTTACCCTTGTTCATTTTGCATTTATGCTTTGGCAGAGTTGAGTAGGCCTGATTCATCATCATTAGATGAAAAGACAGAACCGGCTGCTATGTGCCCTCACCGCGCTGTCACTGAACCTTTGCTCAGAAGCTGAGCATATGAAAGTGCCTCAGGGCCCCTGTGTGCTTGTTATACCCATGATGTGTACATTGAGACCATGAGGCATGTTGACGTGCCAAAGATTCTGTTGTATTGGTAATATCTTATTGTTTGATTGCTCTAGTAACGGGAGGAGCAATTGCTTCGCAACATTTAATGTGGTAGCGGACATTGACCAACATTACAGTCATTAGAAACATTCATTGCAAAGTTTTGTTGAATTCAATTCAGTTTGTCCAAAGGATGATGCGCGATGTGGTGACAGATCCTTTTCAGTGTACCACCTAATTTTGTCTGGGCTATGTCACTTGTTCCTTGCATTTGAGCAATAGCAGGCTGTATGGGACTGCGGGCTGTTGGGCCGTTGTCTTTGTCAAGTGTGATCACAGTGCTCTCTCTGTTGTGATATCTTCAGATTCAGTCTTAGCATACAGCACAAAATAGGGTTATTGTACTATGTGGTTACTGGTTATATAATATGCAAAGTCTGGGTTGAGTTGGTGTCTCTCCTGCGCTGATGAGTGGTGACCGATCAAAGTTCCCGACTCCGAGCCGGGTTGTCTCGCATGCATATGGCGGTTGGCTGCAGCCGAGTTGTATCTGTATGGGAGACCCGAGACCAAAGTCCGAAGAGGTGTCAGCCCCGTTTGGCGGTTCCAGCTGGTTTTGGCGTGGCCGGCCCCTTCAAATATGGAACCCCGACGATGGCCAAACTGTAAACGACATTGCTGCAAGTCTGCCAACAAACACCTCGCCCACCTCGCCATGGGCGACGACACACCCGCAACACCAACTAGCGGCGGCAGCTGCATGCGCATCTACGGCCCGAAAAACTTCGACGACAACTTCCGCATTCACAAAAAGCAAGATGAGATCAGACCCGTTCTTGGCAAGATCGCGAGTATCCACGACGAGGTGAACCTTGACGACGGCCTGTGCTTTCGATCCCGCCACTAACATCCTCATAAACAGCATCATCTCCAACTCCGAAGGTGCCCCTCGACCGCCACCACCGCCGCCGCCGCCGCCACGGAGGTACGCAGGACGCCGGCGGCGACGAGGATGGGCGGAGGAGGACGACGACGACGCCAGCAGGGCACGGGTTGCGCGTGCACACATGGTCCAGCGGTCGTTCGACGGCCTCATCGCCTTCCTGACGTGCCTCTTCCCCCACCTCCCCGACGCGGAGGCCCTGGCGTACCTCGACGCCGCCGAGCTGGACCCGCTCGTCGCCGCCCTCGTCATCATCAGCAGACGCGGGATACAGGACGACTTCGATCTGTGCTCCCCGATCACCGAGGCGGCAGCCGAGGTCGCCTTCAGGTGCGCGGCGGCTGCCGCCAAGCACCCTGACCCGCGGTGGCTCGTGCAGGCCTGGCTCGCCTGCCGTGGAAGCCCTCCGCGGCCCCATGCCGCCGTCACGCGAGGCGCTGGGCCATGCCGTTCTCCGCGCGCTCGACGCCGTGGCGGCACCGGATGTTCTTCAGCTCAAGGGATCGTGGGACCTCGCCAAGGGGCGTCTTGCGGCGGCAAGCTCCAAGATTCATGCAGCGCCGCCGCCCAAAGAGCTGCCTCCTGTCCGAGCAGCAATGAAGCGGATGCTGCTCGCGACAATCCACGGGCTGTACGTGCAGGCGCTGGGCAGGCTGCCCAAGGCGGAGCTGTGCAGCCGGTACCACCGCAGCTTGCTCCTCGGTGGCTACTGCTACGGCCCGCTGGATCCTGTATCTAATATCATCGTCAACACAATCTGGTACGAGCAGAACTTCCCGACGGGCAAACAAGTTTCAGTATCCATGGTTAGCACTCAGATGCTGTGGTGTGTTGTGGCCCGATCACTCTATGGACTAATATCCTTTCTCTGCACTCGACACCAAGGTCTCACGCCTGACGAAGCCGTGCAACGCCAGATCATGACCGGAGCTGACTTGCAAGCGGCTGATTCTAACCTTTCTGCTACCCTTAGTGCAACCGGAGAAAAGCCCCTGAATGTTTCAGATTCCAGTGTGGTCCATAACAGTCCTGCAGCTGAAGAAAGCACTCGAGTTGCCAGCCTTGTTGAAGCATATACTGCCGCGGCCACAGCTGCATTTCACTCCTTCCCTGACTCTGTCCCTCTTGCACACCCAGAGTTCCTTGCACATCATGGGTTTGGGTCTGCCTTAGGTGTTGCGGCATGCGCGTGATGGCAGCCCACTCTCCTCTCAGGATATTAATTTACTCAGCAACATAATAAGTTGTCCCTCGCCTACTAGCAATTCACATCAGCAACATAATATAGCCCCTACAAAAGTCAAGAACATAGTGTATTATCATACGATTCAAAGCAGCCATAAGTTCTGGGGGAAGCATGAGCGAGTCACTACCATGGTGAGAGATGCATTGGACAAATTCAACAAGACTGTTGCGGTTAGTTTTCCTTCCTTACTTTATCTTATTCTGCATTTTTCACTTCATGTCAATGTCATATTCCTCTGTATTTTTGTCAATTAAGCTGCCCTGTTTCCAATCTAACGCTCTTTGATCTTCATGTTTGAAGGATGGTTGCTCGTTTGAACTTCGTATCATCTTTGGTTGCAATGAGTTTGTATCCGGCCCTGTGCACACCAATGATAAAGTTGGAGACTACAATCCATGGACTCCTCAAAAATATTGTCACACCCATATTAACTTTCTGGCAATATGCAAAGACCGCCCATATGATCCTCCGACCATCTTCTTTGCTGAATGTGGCAAAGATGGCGCTGATACCTGTTGGTGTGTCCCTATAATTCCGCAGAAACCAAAAGCTGGTATGCTCTAGTTCTTACTTTGTGATTTTTTTTATAGAGTTTCTTTAATATTATCCTTAAAATAGATCAAGCCCTTTTATTAGCTTTTTGTATATCATTTTTGCAATCTTCATTGCTTTAATACCCTATAATTTCATCCAGAAATATCAGCATAATACCTTAGTGTTATTCCCATGTTATAAAGATTTTCTTATGGTTAACTAAAGAATTTAATTAATTAATCACTGTTGGTGGGTACTATTCATGTTTTGATCGATAGCCCAATGCAATGTCATCATGGGGCATGTATTCCTAGGATCATGTTTCTTACTAGCTAACCACTACTTTGCCACCGCTCTGTACCCTACACCTCTAGCACCTTAGCAATCAAGGACCAATATTGCACAAAAAAAAAAAAACAGAGCACCAGCTAAAGAACAAATGTTGAAGACTTAGTATCTTGTTGCACCTTTTGTTATGATGCAAGTTTAGTTTATTATGCTTGGAAGGTAGTCACATATTAGTTAATTGCTTGGAATTCAATTAATCATTTGACATGTCCAAATTAGTTTGATTCAACCTAATTAGAGTATGTTCTTATATGAAAGAATGCACCATCATTCTTGATCTTACTAATTAGTGTACAAATGTGTTTTTTTCATATGTATGGCAGAACAACCTCGTTGCATGTACTGTGAACATCGAGCTAACAGGATTGTGCATCCATCTATGGATAGTTTCTATGGTCGTGACGAGTTTGACAATCTATTTTATGAATCAGATAGAAGATTCTATAGCAATGATAGGACCATTGAACATAGTAGATTACATATAAATTGGGTGCATGGTGCGGATGATGGTGCCATCTACCTCGACTACTACCCAGATGGTGATGATTGGTGATGAAGCTGACTGGATACAGATCTCCTGAGTGCTAGGTAGACAGGGTGTGATCCAAGTGATATAAAATTAGATAATGTTATTAACCACCACTTTGCCACTGATCGCAACCAGAGCAAAACTGAACCCCTACTTAGAAATCAAGGACCAAACTTGCACATGAACATCACATCAGGAACAAATGTCGAATACTTAGTATTACATTTTGTGGAACATAACATAGTCACGTTGTTGCACCTATTGTTCCGATGCATTGTAGTTTATTATGCTTGGAAATTACCTTTGTTGTTTTAGTCATATAGCACTTGATTGATTAGAATTCCATTAATCCTTTGAGGTCCAAATTAGTTGTGATTCAACCTATTTAAAGTGTGTTTTTATTTGAAAGGATGTGAAGGGCGGCCCTGGTGCAAGCGGTAGAGCTTTACCGTCTGTGACCAAGAGGTCTAGGGTTCAAGCCTCAGCCTCTGCACATTTATGCAGGGATGGCTGTTGGCTATTTTTCCTTTCCCAGACCCCGCAGTGCGGGAGCCTATGGCACTGGATACGCCCTTTTTTTATTTAAGAGGATGTGTGCCTATTTAAAGTTCACACATATTGTGCCATAATTCTTGATCCTTCTAATTAGTGTACAAATGTGTTTTTTATATGTATGACAGAACAACCTCGTTGCATGTACTGTGAGTATCAAGCTAACAGGATTGTGCATCCAACTGTGGAGAGTTTCTATGGTCGTGATGAGTTTGATATGTTGTTTTATGAATCAGATCGAAAATTCTATACCAATAATGAGGTCATCAAAGAGAGTATATTAGATATAGATTGGGTGCATGGTGTGGAAGATGGTGCGGTCTATCTCCATTACTACCATACGGTGATGATGGTGATGAAGCTGACTGGATACAGATTTCCTAAATGCTACGTATAGTAGTACCAAGGGGTGTGACACAAGTGAATTATTGATGTGTTCAGTGAAGTACTTTATGACTGCTTTGAATTGTGTCTGTTGGAGATCTGTTACACATTACTAGGATCACATAATATATTTTGATTTGAACAAAATCTATGGATTTATCAATATGGGTTTGCTATACATGACGCTTCCAAGATCCAAACCACATCAGGCTCACTGTTCTAAATAGCGACCATGATGACCTCGTGTTCTTCGTAATGTTTACACGGTGTAAAATGTCAATATTTTACAGGTTGTCACAACCCAAAACAGTATATGGTCTGTACAGCAGACAAAGAATGTTCTTTTAGCTAGGTTGCTCCTAATAGAAGTTCCCTTTGATGTTTTAGTCACAATAACACATATTTGCTTATGAGACCCTATTGATCCTGTGATAGGTTCAAAAAAGGAAAAATATGCAGTACTACATTTTTTTTGAATCGTAGATCTCCTAGAAAAGTATATTTAGGGGTTTTTAAAAGAAAACTAAAACAGTGCAGATATGTAGTGCATCTACGGATGACGTAGATTTTCACAAATTAGAGATTCAAAAACTCATTTTATAAAAATTCATATGAAAATAACAACTCAGCAGGTGCATATATGTAGGGTGAAGAAAAGTTTCTAAGATTTTTTCTTCTAATACTTAATATTCTTATGAGTTCTTATAGAATGAGTTTGGATCTCCAATTTTGTGATAACATACTTCTACGTATGTGCACAATTTAAAAAAAATAATACTCTTAAGTATGTTTTAAAGGGGTTTTCATGATGGCAATATATCTTAATGGGGTTTTTAGGATGGTAACATATTTAGTGCAAACCAACTTTTGTGCAACCGTGCAAACTTTTAATTTAGGCCACTTGATATTGATCCAAGGGGCGCAAAGAAATTAGGTAATTTTACGTTTAAGCACCAGCTCCTAATCACACTTATGCAAATCTCCCCTCCCACTCTCCCTTTGCTCCCCTGGATCAACGTCACGTGGTCCAAATTAGAAATTTGCACGCTTGCACACATAGGTTGGTTTTCCACTTAAATATAAATATATTGTGATTCACTGATTCAGCATATAATGATGAAACATGTGCCTATTGAAATAGCACGTTTAGATAGGATAGAGTTAAAAGAATTTTAGTTTCGAGATGATCAGAACCCACCAACAAAATTGGCGCTGCCTGGATTCTGTTGCGTTTCATGCTCTCAATTCTTACACTTATTTTATTTCAGAATGGAATTGGTACCTACAAAACTCAGTAGCCTTATTACATGAACTGATACATGACAGCTCCAGCTCATCTCCCCAGTTAGCATCGTACCAGAATTTCAGTATTACATGCACGGTAGTAACATTACAGTGTAAATTCTTTTTAGGGTCACCTAATCATCCTACACTGTGACTATATTGCTTCGCCGTCCCTCTTCGGGGTTGCGCATTTGGCCTTTATCTATCTATTGTTCATGACGATTCCTTCACCTACTTCATCAACAGAAGGGCGTCACGATGGCGCCCTAGGAGGGTCAATGCAGTTGCAGCTATGTGATGCGCAGTTAGGCCAGCCAAGTCAAGTTGCTCCGCCAGTGAAGCATGTTCAATGTACCTGTCTGGTAGCACAATGGGTCGCCACTGCAAGTTACAAAGAAACAGGCACCTTGAAGTTAGCACATAGAAACAACAAAAATTGGTAGATCACTAAAAAACCTAAAATTACTACCAATTAACACATCAAGAGCACTGGAAAGTTAGCTGCGAAACATGAGGCCGGTACCTCCATTGGAAAATCACAAAACAAGCTTCGGTCTGGGTAGAGGTCACAAACAGACAACATCTCAAAGAGTGGTACCTTTATTCGGCCATCAAGTAGACCATCGAGTGAGATGAACTGTGAGACGTGTGATCCAAAGCCACCAACTGTTCCTTCTTCCACTGTGATAAGAAAACTATGCTGCTGGCATAGCGTTCTGATTAGATCGATGTCAAGTGGCTTGCAAAATCTTGCATTTGCAACTGTAGCGTGAATGCCAAAGTTGGATAAAAGAGATCGAGCAATCAAGCATCTCTGGACAACCTCGCCATAGCCAAGAAAAGCTATCTCTTTTCCCTCGACAAGAATCTCTCCTTTACCAATCTGAAAAAGGGGTACGGAGAACATCAGAACCTGCCTACAATCCCAAAATATCTCATAGCGTAGTGACAAGTGAGAACATAAAAGAAACATCTATATACTCTCCAGATGACAAAGCACATCTTGTTTTCAAAGCAATGGATCGCTTTATATTTTTGTATTAGTAAGAAATACATAGAAGTGGTAAGCTGCCTGTTATTCTTCCGGTGACAAATTAAATGTTGAAATAAAAACATGAGGTTCTTAGACATCTTTATGTGCCCAGCAATATGGTAGATGTGCTTGAAATGTTAGGGCTGTACTATTTGCAAGTTATGCTGCTTAGAGCAATTGAGCAAAATATGAAGGAAACCTACCTCAAGAGGATTCCCATATGTTAAAGTTCCACTAGTCCCAACAATGGCACCCCTAGGATAGCGGAAGCAAATAGGTTTGTCCTCAATCATTGCAGCTGTTGCCACCATGTCAATAAGTTCATCCTCATTAGACGGTGACATAACTATCATGTTTGGCAAGCATGACATGAATGTAATATCAAATGGTCCTGAGTTAGTTGGGCCCTCAGATCCTACCAGACCAGCATTTGTGATAGCAAATCGAACTGGTATCTTTTGCATGTCCACATCTTCCACTATCTGCCATACATGTGAGCTTTATGAAATGCAATGTACATAGCAGTCAAGCAGCCTTGCAGATTTGGTGAACTAATTGAAGATTATGCACACACTAGCTTAGCAGCAGTATGTGTCAGTACCTGATCATATGCTCGCTGAAGAAATGTGGATGGAATTATGCAGAAAGGCTTTAAACCTCCACAAGCCAAACCAGCAGAAAAGGTAACAGCATGTTGCTCAGCGATGCCCAAGTCAAAAAATCTGTCTGGGAACCTGGACTGGAATAAACGGAGTGATCGATCCATTCCCATGCCACCATGAACTACCACAATGCGCTTGTCATTCTCTGCTTCTGCTGTTAATGCTTCTACAAAGCAGTCATTATATGTCCTAGAAAGTCCAGTTTCTAAAAATTTAAGAAGATCATTGCTCGAATTTGAAGGCCCTGTTGTCAGTAAAAAAAAGTTAATACGTAAAAGTTTCATTCAATTTATATAGATTACATATGTACAAAAAAAATACAGCTAGTAAGGACTCTAAGAGGGCAATAGTGTACCATGACTGCAAAAGGATCAGTACATTAGCACCCGTAGACTCTTAGTGTATTAGAATGGGGCAACTTAATTGAACCTGTAAATGTTGTGACTTACATTACATTGAGCCTAAGATGCAAATCATGACTTATTATATACATATTTTTAAGGAAGCTTCTTTGGCATGAATACCG
>CM041644.1:716496-733284 GCA_023333625.1 Bothriochloa decipiens
TACTAGTTGATGAATCCTACTAGTTTCGGGTTGTAGGGAAATTTTTACGTGTATCAAACGCTGCAAGCTTGAATTTTTTTGCCTGAAAGGAAGTTAAAACTTCAGAACTTGAATGCAATGCTACAGCCATGCATTCCTTGAGGGCCGTGTAACCGTGTAAAATTTTTACGTGTATCTTTCACAGATCAGCAGTGGATGATCTGTGAATGTGTGAAAGATATAATATGCACTTGTTAGCTGAAAAGGTGGTCAGCGGTGCATTTTCTGCAGAACTACTATTGTCCTAGCTGCTCCATCAGCATAAGACTAAACATGAGAAAGCAGACTGAGCTATGCTTGAATGCTTCTGCCGCCCCATTCTGTAAGAGTTCAGCAGGAAACTTCTGAATCACTGTAAGCATAGAAAAGAAGGTCTGTCAGATCGTGAGCAGACATTCCCGACGAATTTGATACGACGAACTGTCGTTGAGATATTCTAGCTGACAAAGAATCCACACTCATTCCCGATCTTGACGTCCATTTTGCACGCCCAAGACTGGTGAAAAGTCGATCGAGTGCCATGTTCTCTGCACCCCTCGTAAAAAGGCGAGGCTCGCTCATTCTTCAATCGCCAATTGCTCATCCCCTTGTAATTGTTGCAATTATAGACGACTGTACTGGAGTAAAGCTGCTTTTGACATTTCAAAGCCATGAGATAGCACAAGGGGCTCGCAGCCGTGGCGCTATGTAGTCTGTACAAACAAACGGTTGCAGTACTGAAGGCTTTTTTTGTCAGCATGGTCCGAGACCTTCATTGATCTGTCTTGTGCAGGGACAATAACGAATGACTCCAACCAAAGGCTTTTGTCCTGCACATGTTGTATCATGCAGTTGTTGCACCAAATGCAAACAGAAAGGACGAGACCAAAAAGATCTCGGGCAAACTGCTCGGCATCAGTCCAAGCCGATGAGCAGCACGGCAGGTTAACCTGCTCAACCCGTCACTGGAGAGTGGAGAGCAGCCACTGATCTTTTGGTCTCAGATCGTTGTTGTATCTTGTGTAGCAGGCAAGATCTGGTGCACCAGTCCAGACGCAGCTGATGTTGATAGATAATTGATAATTCAGGCATCGAAAGATCGGCCCTACCCTACGACAGTCGAACAGGGTTCCCCAGAACCTGAATTCTGCCATGATTACTGCACCCTTTTGATACATATGAAAAGAGAACAGAAAGAATAAATTCCATCGGAACGCATAGCAGCGGTACAGTACAGAAAAATTGCGCCGAACGAATGCGTTGTGTTCAGAATCGGAATCGGGTGATCATATAACAATAACAATAGATAGATGCGGTGGTTCAAATTAATACCATGGCTGGTTTACGAATGCTCATACTGACAGAGTAATCTCTCTTGTACTACGACATGCTTTATTATTTTTGCACTTGCACGACGACCAGACTAAAGGAAGCAGGCTACTGAAACTGAAACTGAATCATCATCACCACTAGGTAGGTAGAAGAGTCGGAGGCGATCTCCATCTACATCTGGATCGTCTTCTGGAGGCTGGAGCCGGAGCCCGGCCTAGTTGCAGCAGCAGCAGAGGCAGTCGAGGCAGCACTCGCAGGTCTCGTAGCAGCAGAAGCAGCACAGCGCCGTGAAGATGCTGCATGTTGAGCAACACATGAGAGAACAAGAGTTAGTTCAGCAGACGGCGATCTTCAGGCACACAAGTCGGGACGATGAAAAATTAAGCAAGATGTGTTAACGAGCATCTATTTCACGCGCAAACAAAAAGGTGTATGCTGGATGCTGAACAAGAAATTTGATTCTCTGAGATGATGCAGGTAAAGTAGGCTTGGTTCTGTTCTCTATGGATGTACAAGTGTACAATTAAGGACTTGCCGGGTTTTCTTTCTTCAGAAAAGACTAAGGACTTGAAGAAATTGACGTACGCAGAGCAGAGCAGAGCAGACTGCAAGAGTCAACTACGGATATTTGGAGCAGAGAAAAAAAACGCGTCGGGTTTCTTCTAAAGAAAAAAAAAAATCGACGATCCAAGAGAATACTAGAACGCTAGAAACAAACTACGAAGAAACCACGAAGGAAGATCAGTGTGTGAGTGAGCTCAAGATCGAGGCCATGCCAACTAAACCAGACCAGAGCTCTGACGAGACAGAACAAAACCCTCTCTCTTGTTTTTTTTCCTCTGAACTCATTCATGAGATAGATGGACGAAGAAGGAAGCAACTGATCGAGTTCTGTCATCAGAAACGGAGGGAGCTGTATGAAGCTCATCAGGCGTAGAGGCAGCCCTTCTCCTCGTGGCGCCTCTGCACGTGGTCGAAGTAGGACATCTCCTGGGCGGACGGCGCGTTGTACATCTTAGTCTTGCGGAGCTGTGGTGAACTGACGAATGAGCAAGGGCTTCGTCTCTCTCTCTCTCCTGATCTTCTTCTCGATCCCTTGGTTGGTGTTGGTTGAACGAGTGGTGGGCTGCTGGCTCTGCCTAGTGGGTAGAATTTATAGACCGGGAAGACGAAGAAGAAGATGAAGAGAAGGGTCTGCGTGTACGTGGGTAGCGGTGGTTCGCCTTCGCGGTTCACACCGGCGCCACAGACAAACGGACGAAAGGGACAGTTCGTCTCGTCTGCTATGTTTAGTTATCCAGAAATTATTTTAAAATTCACTAATTAGAATTTCTATCACCCGTCACATTAAAATACCAACACATGTATGGAGTACTAAATATAGATAAAATTAAAAACTAATTGCACGGTTTTGTTCTACTTTACGAAACGAATATTTTGAGTCTAGTTACTCAAAGTTTGGATAATTTTTACCAAATACAAACGAAATGCTACAGTACGCTGAGGTGACACGAGGTGATATTTCCTTTCAAAATTCACGAAAATTAAACACAGCCTAGGACTTCATGGGCCCACCTGCCAGCGACTGTCTTGTACAATTATTGGTGTGCCTCTCTATCTAAAGATTTTACTCGGAAAATCCGTAAATCCGCCCCATGAATTTGACGCCCAAAAAAGGGGCTACATTGGTTTCTGCACGCACAGCATATGGAGATCAAGTACCGTGAATACCAGACTGAAGACTTCAGTGTCCAGTCTTTGTTTTGGTTGATCAGCTAGGATGCTAGTTTCAATTCATAGACTTTTCTTGGAACAAGAGGCAGCCTCCTTATTTGAATAGCCAATTTTTTCTTGAAGAGACTTTTGGAAAGGTCCTGGTAGGCTGGGAAAGAGTGCAGAAAGAAGCAGTGGGTAAAATCAGGTGCAACTGTGCGATATCCTTCTTCCCCCTTGCCCCTCCACTAGGGATTGTGATTTGTGATGCTGGCTGCGAAAGGCCAGCAACAACTCCAGCTCGCCAAGTCGCCATCTATCTACCGGCCAGCTACTACTACAGATTACGTTTGGTGCCATGACCATGACATGGGCCAACCAGTCGTTCGTCTGACGAGTCATGAAAAAGGACGGAATCTCTAAACGGAAGATAGAAAACCAAGAGCGGCGTACATATATGCAGACACATGCTTTTACTGAATGCTGAACTTGCTGGTGAACTACCGGTGTTCTGACTGAACCCTGAACGCAGTTCCCTAGCTCAGAAACGAAACCACGAAAAGCATGAAAAAAAAAAACACGTCCCGCCAGCATATGGCACGCAACATGACACAGCAGAACACAACACAACACAACGGAGAAGGAAAATAAGAAGATGGTTCTCACTCACCAGCCGTAGAGGCAGCCCTTCTCCTGGTGGCGCTTCTGCACGTGCTCGTAGTAGGACATGTCCTGCGGCGGCGGCGGCGCGTTGTACATCTTGCCTTGCTGCCTTGTGGCTTCTCCCCTCCTTCAGGCACGGCGAAGCAGTAGCAGATGTTCACCGACCTCTGCTTCTGCTTCAGTTCTCTTGCTACCTCTATGCACAGCAATGGGTGCAGAGATGAGGGCGTATTTATACACGAAAGGCAGGAGAGGCCAGCATTCGTCAATGCCAGGCGCGTAGTCACCTTGGAAGAGTCCTTGGTTGAAGCAGAATTCACATGCGACAAACAAAAGGTGCCTAGAAGAGGTGGTTTTGGTTTTGTTTATACGGTGTTTCTGCAGACACAATAGGCGTGCATCCATATGCCTTTGCTTCCTTAGCATCGAAGATTTTGCTATTAGTATATCTATAAGAGATATGTATCTATAAGAGATGGAGACAACACTCAAGGTCTGACGTAATGGATGTGCTCTAAGTAATTCCTGGTTCAGCAAAGAAAAGGATGTGATTGCATTTATATAGTAGCATGTGTTACAGGTTTCAACTCACATTTTTCATCTAACCCTCCTAGTATAGTGAGTAGTATGTGTGTTCATCATGATGTAATTTCGTCTTCCTATGTTAGAGATCAATTGGGCCATTAATTTTGTCTAGCTTATAAGTGGATTCCGTGCTATTACTTGTGCACATCTTGAGTGAGATTTCTGTGGGCTCAAGATATGCATAATAAGGTGACACATTTATTAGGAGTATCAGATAGAGACATAGTGTATCTTGTTCTGCATTTATATGTAGTAGTCCAGGCATGATGTCACTAGCTCCGGTTTTTTTTTTCTGAACATCATGGGACTCTTTGTGAAGCTGCAGTGGATTCATTGTTTGAAGATATCCCTGATCAAGATGGGTGCACTGCATTCATAGCATACTATATCTTGGACTGGTCAGTGATATATTGAGCGAAAGATCTCAGATAGAGATAGTACTAATAATCATATATTGAGGATGTGATTGCATTTATTTATTTTATTTATATATTGTAGTATGTTCCAGGTTTCAACTCACATATTTCACCTAACCCTCTTAGTAGTATATGTGCTCATCTGATGATGATGTCATTTGCTCTTCCACTGTTAGAGATCATGCATGGGGCCATTGATTTTATCTAGCTTACAGTAAGTGGCTTCGGTGTTATTAGTGTGCAAATCTTGAGTGAGATTTCTGCGGGCTCAAGATATGCCTGAATATATATGTAGTATCAGATAGAGACGCGTAGGTGTCTTGCTCTGCACTTACATGTAGTAGTATGTTTCAGGTTACAGTTCACGTGCATGTTGTTTTAACCTAATAACCATTGTGTGCTCATGAAAGGCGTGCAAAATGTTAGGAGCTCTGTTTCTTTTTCCCCTCTGAACACCATTGGACTCTATATTTGTGAAGTTGCAGAAGATTCATTGTCAGAGGTTTCTATATGATCTGAAGGTAACATTGATCATTGAACAAGGTGGGTGCATTCATAGGATAGGACTAGGAGTACTGTGGTGCCGTTAGGTTGATTAAGAATCTCGATAAAAGAAATCCCCAGAATCCCTTCCAGACAGCGTAGTATTTTTCGAGGATTCTTACAGATAGACATGTAATCAAAAAAAATCTTAAAGATTATTTTTATCTTTGTATTGTAATCCCAACCAAACAGGCCTATTGAGCTGGTCAGTGATAGATACTAGGTTTCAGATAGTGATCGTATAAACCGTATACGTATCCTGACAAGGATTGAATAGACAGACCGCCTAGCTAGTTCTGGTAATCTGGTTGCAACTGCTAACATTTTAATCGTGTGATGGAAAATCAATGCAGCCGCATCTATCGCATGCGTCCTCTGCAACTTGGAAACGCGTTAGGTTGGTAGATGGCTTGCAACGAACTGATCGAGACTGAAAGCAAGAGGCGAATATATATATATAAATAAATAAATAAATAAATAAATAAATAAATAAATAAATAGTAAAATGAATGGATAGACCACTAACTTGTGAGCGTGTGTCGATTTGAGCATCAAATTTGAAAATACATTTTTTGTCAAAAAACTTGAGAAGTGGTTCATAAATAAGTCATACCTTTTTGTTTTATGTTTATATTTGCAGAAACCTCCCTATGTCTATTTTTTCTTTCACAACTTTGTCCTTCGCCGACGACGATAAAGGAGGGTGATCAGGAGGAGGAGGAGCGGGCTTCGGCCGCAGGGACGGCGCCACAGACGACCGCATGTGTGGTAGGAGGCCTTGGAGGTACGCGAGGAGGTTGTCGGTAGGCTCGCACTGGCCACGAGCGCGAGGAGGCGGAGCGAGTGCCGACGCAGCGGTGTCCGGGCGGTGGGAGCTCCCCGAGCGCGCGTCCGCGTCCATGGCGGCCAGGCGGAGCTCCCCCGTCCGTGGCGTCTCAGGCCGCCCGCACAACACCTGCGGAGAGCCACAGAACGTTGCAGCCGTCCTCCGCGGTCCTCCCCAGAACGAGCAGCTCGGCGAGGCCCTTGGTGAGCTGCACGTCAGAGTCAGCGTGGAGGTGGTGGTGGATGGGGACGGGGAGGTGACGGACCGGGATGTGAGGCGCTGGAAGGAGATGGGAGAGGAGAGGGTGAAGCAGTGGGGGCGAGGGAGGAAGGGCTTGGAGATACGGTTGGAAGAGGAGGAGAGGAGGAGCTGCGAGGCCCCGACGGCGGCGGCACGATGGAGCTCGCGGCCGCTCCTTGCCCGCGTCCATGGCGGCGCGGCGGCGGAGCTCCCGGCCCTCATGCGGAGCTCGGGGGCGGCGGAGCGTGGCTGCAGGGGAGCTCGTGGCGGCGCAGAGGAGATGGCCGCACCCGCCATGTCGGGCGAAGCACTCGCGGCGGCCGGGCGGACCGGTCCCGTGCTCGCGCTCGCGGTGGCGGCGGCTCAGTGGAGCGCTCGACGGGGCAGACCTCCCCTGCCTGCAGCGGCGGCGGCGGCCGAGCGGCCTTGACCCACGCTCGCGCCTGCGGCGGCGGCCTAGCGGAGCGCCCCCGCGCTCGCTTGCAGCAGCGGCGGGGACAGACCTCCCCTGTGTTGCGCTCCTGCGTCTTCGGGACACGGACGTCCTCCCCGTTGACGCAGAGAGAAAGGGGCTGGGCTGGAGGTTGATGATGGACCCTGGAGCAGCAGCCCGTGCCTCCTCAGACGGGGAGTAGGAGCGCGCGCCGCTGTCGTAGGATCTGGGCCAGAGACCTCGCCATCGCCGGTTCATGGACAAAGTTGTGAAACAAAAATAGACATGGGGAAGTTTCTGTAAATATAAACATAAAACGAAAAGGTATGGCTTATTTATAAATCATTTCTCAAAATTTTGTACCAAAAATACATTTTTAAAATTGATGGTCCAAATCGACACACGCTAACAAGTTAGTGGCCTATCCATGCATTTTACTCATAAATAAATAAATAAATGTCGCTGAATCCTTGTTCGAGTATTTTCATTCGTGAAACTGGAGTCAAGGTTGAGATATATTTTTTTGTGTGTTGGCGGACTTAATAGGTCGATCAGATGATATCTCCAAGAGATGGACAAAGAGTATTGTCATCATCTCTTCTCATCTCATCTCATATGAATGGATGTTTTGCTTAGTGACTAAGAGATGTGAGAGAAGAGTACTCCCTGCGTGGAGCAGTATCTAGCATACTAGAAGCAGCGGAACGCGGACTCCCGGTCATTTGCAACTGTAAAGAAGGATTCTCTTCTCCGTCCGTTGCTGACGGTGACCAGCCTTTCATCAGCTTCGACATGGACAGGGGGGTCCAGATCGACTCCCGACGTCCAGACGTTCAGTGGTCTATTATCCATTATGACCAACATGGTGACCAATGCATATCAACTTGCCAGGTAGCACACAAAAACTATGAAACGAAGATAGTGACAAAAAATATTGAACTATACTCCTCTGCTATACTGAGTGCAAGCAATTGCCGGTCGTTGCCGCCCGCCACATACGACGACGACGTCGTCGTCGTGGGTAGAGGAGATCTGAGCCCGTGTGTAGCCTTGTGGGCCGCGGCCCATGCGAACGAGCCTGGGCTGCGCTCATCCGCAGAAGCTTCGCTAGCTTTTTCATCCAACATCCACGCTTTGCTCTCTCGAATCAACTTCGCCTCGCGGGTGACGACGCTAGACAGCAGGACGGCTCTACGAGACAAAGATTCTTGCTCGGAACTGCCGATCGATCGAGCAGCCGACGAGCCGGTAGCTGTTATAGGAACAAAAACAGCGGTCTCCTCTCTAGTTTCTGCCTCATACGTCTGTGATGATAACTGAGTCCACACTCCACACGCCACATGCTTGCTACCTTTGTTTGATGTGATTTTTTTTTGGTAAACAAACCTCTCAACTTACGCATGTGCATACGGCATACATATGCATCACTACGACAGACACAGCTCAAATATATTAGTGACGGCTCAAGATATGCATATAGTCAGGAAACAAGCATGTGTCTGTCGTCCATATATTATTATGTGTTATATGCTTTACTTAATACCACTTGTTTAATATAGGATGGGACCGTTTGGTTCAGCATTGTGAAAAGGCCGGTTTGTGAGCTATTTTTTTTCATAAAAAGATGTAAACTTCGTTTGCTTGGTCGACACACAAACTCTGAAACCTACCTACTCACCCTCTCTGTCTCCCTTGAAACAATTGCGAAACATGTCATTATTTCCATCCATTCGGAAAATCAGAAAGCCCCAATCCAAAAGCAGGGTGCAAGGTGCATTAGAAGCTTTCAAAAGCTCTTTTGATTAGCTTGGCGTGAATTTGTGCAAGACCGAGTTATTCGCCACAAGATGGCGGCATGCGACCAATGCTAGTTTCTCGTTTGATTAGAAATTAGGGGCGTGTTTGCTGCCCTGCATCTAGGGAGCCAGGTTCAGTTCCAGCCAGAGCTAGGCTAACGGGGTGCAAGCCACTATGTTGGGAGAATTAGGTGGAAGGTCTCAGAAAAAACTCGATTTATGTATTGGGCCTTATTATTTTTTGAATTTTGGTGGAAGGCCTCCGTGCAAAATTTTCTTGGTTCGTGGGCCTTCTGTTAGGTGCCGAAAGAATCTATTAGTTAAGCCACTGTAGCGCACGCGAAAGGACGACTTTACCCTCACGTTCTATTCAAGATACGCAACCCGACCACCAGACCCCTTTCAGTCCTCGACCCTGAGCACCCGACTCTCTCTCCTGCGTCCATGGCGGACGGCGCCGCCGCCGCCACCCAAGCCAGCAAGGTACCGCCGCCGCCAGCTTCCCCAGGACAAGATCGCCATGGTCGTCCCCAATCCGCCTCCTCTCCCAACTCTATCTCCTTTGTGTGCGGCCGTGCCCCGGTGTCGGCCCGGCGGTGCTGTAGCCATGGTCGTGGCGCGCGTGCGCCCGGGCCTAGCCGGCCAGGGGACCACGCGAGGACACTGCTAGCACGGGGCTGGCCGGAGCTCTGTGCCCATCTCATCACTGCGACGCTCGCTCAGCCGTCGACGACGCTGCTGCTCTCTTCGCGGACGCGCGCCCGCGCGGCGCAGCTGGTTCACCGAGGGTGCCCGCACATGCGCTCGGCCGTCGCGGTGCTGCTACCCGTCGCGTACGCGCACCTGGCGGCGTGGCTGGTTTGTCGAGGACGCTCGTGCGGGCGCTCCGGCGGCGACGGTGCCGCTCGTCGCAAACGTCTGCACACGCGCTCGGCCGACGGCGATGCGGCTGGTGTGGCAGAACCTCCTAAGTCCTATAGCCCACACGCATGATTATTGTCTAGACAGACTCCAAATAACCATGAATGTGTTCCATCAAACTTAAAAGGTCTGTCGGGTAAATCCCGAATCATCCACGATTCTCCGAACAGGATCAATCATTACAAAGAGACATTACAGTATTACAACCATTTTATACAAATAATATACATCAGAGTAAAAGAGCGGAAGGATTACAATAATATAAGTTTACAAACCATTTACAAACCATAAGTTGGAGTATTACACTCCTTCTTCTTACGGTCAGTACCAACATGGTCTGACGCATATTGGGACAAATGATTAAATTTGCCAAAATATTGCATCACTGACATATCACCTTGTCGCAGGGAAAGGAACTCTTCAAATTTTATAGTCATAATTCCCTCAGGAATAAAATGTGCATGAAATGCTTCACGAAACTCAGTCCAAGTAATACGGTGACCTTTAGGCTGAGCAGTGACAAAGTTAACCCACCAGGCTCCTACAGTGCCTCTCAACTGCTGAGCTGCAAACATGGGCTTCTGGTATTCGGTATACTCAATTAGTCCAAACTTTTGCTCCATAGTACGAAGCCAATCATCTGCCTTCATGGGTTCATCCACTCGGGTGAAAACAGGAGGACGTGTGTCGGTAAAATCCACATAGGTGGTCTCATTCCTATTATTCCGACCACGATTCCCCTGATGTGCACTTTGATTCTGATTCTGTGCCATTAGGGTGGTTGCATTGACTAAGGCCGCAACTGCATCGGCCAGAGTTGGTGAAACTGGTGGAGGATTTGGGACATCACCTCCATCATGAGATGGACCGGCAGCATCACGGGAACGAGTGTGAGCAGGCATCTGTTGATAAACAAACTGTACTTTATTCGTAAAACTTTATTGAACTAGATCAACAGATATTACAGACGTGCAACATACTTATAATACATTATTTTTTTGTTACAACAGTCTGCACTCTGGCAAGACTTCCCACACCTACTAAGTTTCAGAAAGCAGGAAAAAGATATATTACACATCTCACTTTCCAAACTCTTTACTCCTCCTCCTCACTTTCATTGGGATTAACTCCTCTTCGGGATCCTCTTCTTCTTCAGGTTTTTCTTCTACTATCTCAGGATCTTCTTCTTCAATAGGATCCTCTTCATTTTCATTTGCTACACCTATCTGGTTTTCTTTTTCCTCATCGATGACATCATCATCAACGGATTCTATTTCTTCAGGGTCTTCCTCTTCCTCATCTTGACCCATCACAAGACCAAGATCATCTTGGGCTGCCTGTCGTTGATATTCAGGATCTAACAGGTTATTCAATCTTACACACTCATCATCAGCTTCCTCAACATACTCCTCCAACTCTTTCACGTAATCCTCAAGTTCTTACACACGACCATTTGCTGCATCTTCTCGTGCCCAAGCATCATTCCTTTGATGCTTCATATACCTCCGAGATCGTCTTAACTGAGTAATCTCAGCGGCCTCTTTGATCCTATCGGCTTCAGCCCTCTCCAACTCAGCCCTAAGTCTTGCTATTTCAGCTTGCGGATCTGGATGCGGATTGTTACTGCTTTCGTCAATCTCATATCTGGGGGCTAATTGATGTCGAGGTACCCCCTTTGGTGCAGTACTCTTACGAGGAGTTTGCTTGGTAAGGGCCATCCTGAAGAAGGGTAGGTCATAAAGAATGAGGGTAGATAGGGAGAAATCTGAAGGTTAGCATGAAAAGGATTGATACTACTTAACCCAAACCACTTTAAAGGGGAAGGTAATTAAACAAGTTAATTAAGCATGATGCATGAACGAACTTACGGTCTAAGCATACAAAATTTTTAAGGTAACACATATAATAAGGTAACTTTTATAACATAGGGCAATATAGTATGCTATTCCACCACCACACTTTTAAATAAGAATAAGGGTCGATAGAAAGAATTATAGGTAAGGAATTAAGCAATTTGGACCCAAAATAGTTAAGTTAAAATTATTTGACTCATAAACTTTTGAAGTTTTCAAAAAAGAATACTACAACAACTCTTTTTAATAACGATCCGGCTCCGATACCAACTGTGGCATAACCTTCTAAGTCCTATGGCCCACACGCATGATTATTGTCTAGACAGACTCCAAATAACCATGAATGTGTTCCATCAAACTTAAAAGGTCTGTCGGGTAAATCCCGAATCATCCACGATTCTCCGAGCAGGATCAATCATTACAAAGAGACATTGCAGTATTACAACCATTTTATACAAATAATATACATCAAAGTAAAAGAGCGAAAGGATTACAATAACATAAGTTTACAAACCATTTACAAACCATAAGTTGGAGTATTACAAACCATATAGCAGTGGAATAACGATATAACTTATTACATCAACCTTGATTATATGCTCTGCCCAAGAGCGAAATATCCTATTCGTCATCACTTCCCTCGACGACTGTCATGTAGCAGGATGCGAAGCATTCCTGCCCATGATGCTCACTTGCAACAAGGGTTCAACAAACCCTGAGTACAAAAGTACTCAACAAGACTGACCCGACGAAAATGAGGGGTGAAGACTCAAGAGATGCAGGCTAGAGGGATAAGGTAAGGTTTGCAGGAGATAAGAAATTTTTGCAAAAAAGCTTGAAAGAAAGAAAAGCTGTCTTGTTCAAGATCAAAAATTATCAACCACTTCTTTCTTAAACCCTAATCATTGTTCAAGTTGTTACTACGACGATGAACACCGATCGAGTCTTCTCCGAGAAGCAACGGCGATTCGAATCCATTTTCATACCCAGCTAGGACCTAGGTTACTGATATGCAAGAGACTCTAACTCCTAAGCATAGCAGGTGAACCGATATACCGGGATAACAACCGCAGCCATATATCACCACATGATACACATGAGCACTTCGACCCAGTGTATCGATATACATGGGAATTTAAACCCACAGTATAACACACTATGACATATGTGGGATCTCTGGCCCACTATAAGTCACTCCATGATATACCTGGCTACAACCATCAGTATATCACTTCATGCATGTGGATTTTCTAATTTCTCGATGTCACCAGTTCACCATCGACACGGGACCTAGGGCATCAACAGACGGAAACACTACAGAGGGACTCCATTCCCAATGCAAGTTAGCCGTCCAGACTCGATTTATTAACTAAAAGCATAATTTCAACAGATAAAACCAAACTCATCTTTTTCATTTTTTTACCTCGGAACACTTAATTAATTAAGCAGGGCTAAGCATTACTACACATCTTTTAGAACAGGTAACAAGGAATTATGGATATAAGACAGGTAATGCAGTTGGTGGGTTTTCACTCAACTCCTATTACTTAATGCAGCAAATCATAACTGAAGCAATAAAACTTTTATAAAATAGAATAGGGTTTGAATGCATCCGGGGCTTGCCTTGATGGTCGGGGTAGACAGTCTCGAGCTCTGGATCAACTCCCAACTCCTGAGTCTGCTCTTCCTTCGTATCTGGGGCGACAACGTTAAACTCTCCGTTATCGGAAACTATACGATGCAATGATATGCTTCAACATGATTGAATAGTAAACATGATGCTCGATAGATACATGATCAGATTAATAGCTTGAGTACAACTTTCCTTTACGATAAAGTTGCAAGCAAACCAAAACATACTTACTAAGTTTATTAGGGTTAACTACATTATTTAAGAAAGTTATTAAACACATGAAATAACATTAATTAAACCCTAATGACATGATCTAGGTAAGCGCAAAAAATTAATTAAAGTACCAAAGGTCATTAGGGTTAATGACCCAAGGTCATCGATCAATCCCAAAGTCAAACAATTCCTATAATGATTAACTTAATTAAAGGAAATTAATTAATTAGTTAAAAGTATAAAATAAAGGCATAAAAATTAAAGTTGTCAAATTAAGCTCAAAATTTTATTTTGGAAAGATCTTAGCCTAATTAGATGAAAAAACAAATTTCAGAATTAAAAGCCAATTATTTTATTTATTAAAAATCATTGAAGGTCCATTTTTTAATTAAAAGAGCTAATTTTAACATATGCAAAATTACACAAATTTGGCATTTCATATTTTTTCTAGGTAGATGACATTATAAGGAACACACACAAATATTTTTAGAATTTTTGGAGCTATATATGAATTACTATGATTTTCTAAAGAAAATAGCATTTAAATTATTTTCTGAAAATAGAAAAAGAAAAGGAGCACAGTGCTCCCGCGCTGATCGACGGTCCGCCGGCGGTTGACTGGCGATTACTCGCCGGCGGCGAGGTCTCCGACGACCGGACTTGAACCATCGGGCTCAGTTTGGCACGGGGAGTCGATCAGGGTGGTAAACGACATGGCGGGGTGGCGGCGGCACCCATGCCGGCGGCCATGACGGCCCGGCGGCGCGGCGGCCCAGCGGAAGAGCTCACCGGAGCTTCTCTGGCGATGGCGAGCGCGCGGTTACGATCTATACATCCACGTGAGCCTAACGGGCAACAAGATGAGGCTCAATTTGGCCCCCAGCCGCAGCGGCTACGCACGCGGCGGAGCGGCAAGGTCACGCCGGCGGCGAGTCACGGCGGCCGGACTCCATGACGCGAGATGAGTGAAATTGAGGGCATGGGTAGACGCAGGAGCTCACCGCGGTTCTAGTGAGCACGCTAGTTGGATGGAAAACGGTCGAAGGCGAGCTGCAGTCGGCGGCGCTGATGGCGGCGGCGGTGCTCCGGTGAAAACGACGGCGTTTCGGTGTGTCCTGTGCACCAGAGAGCAAACCACGGTGCTCATGAGGAGCAGGAGAAGACGGATGATAGGATAGCGGGGTTAAAGGCAATATATTTTCACCTTTGGCGGCGGTCGACGGCGAGAGAGCTCGTGGCGGCTCGGCGACCGGCCGCGAGGAAGACGACGACGCGCGGGTGACTCGGGCGGGAGAGCGAGCACGGGCTAGCTCAAACTGAGCGCAAGAATGAGGTGGAGCTTATGGAGGATAAAATGAAGGCGGGGCACGCTCGGTGGTGGCAAATTTGAGCGGCGGAGTGAGGTCATCGGCGGTGAGCAGAAAGAAGAAAAGAAGACGACGGCGATCGGCCGCGCGTATAAATAGGGCAGGGGAGGGGTGCGAGCTGCGGACACGCGGCGGAGATGTTTCGAGCGCCCGGGCGAGCTGGTGGCCGTGGCATGTGCGGCCTGCACGGCGGTGGACGGCGGCGCAGCTTGAGAAGCCGGCGATGGCGGCCGACGATAGGGTTAGGTGTTGTTCTACAGAAATGCCATTCGTTCAAAATTACAAATTACTCTAAAATTTATATAAGAACTTGAAAATATCTAAAAATATCATTTGCATAACTTTTCAAGATATACACTTTTCATTTAACTAGCATCTTCAAATTCTATTTGGATTTTGAAATATGAATTCAAATTCAAAAAGGGAATAAAACCCTAGAAACAAATATTTGAAATTACTTTTGATTTTTCAATAAAACTTGAAAATATTCAAAACTATGAAATGTTTAACTCTTCAAACCAAACCTTTTTCATATACAAAGTTTTCCAAAATTATGCATAATTTTTGAATTATGGTTTTAAAATCAAAAGGGGACAAATGCTAGAAAACTGTATTTTCAAATTCATTTGAAATTATTTTTGGAAATTTGAAAAACTTTATATACCAACTTTGTAGCTCTTGTCAAGATATACAAACTATATTTCTAGAGTATCCCCAAATTCCTTATATATTTTGAATTACAGAAAAGGGGATAAAACTAGGTTTTGAAATAAAGGGTTTTTGGAACCGAATTCAAATTCGATTTGGTTTCTAATTTAATTGGTTGGTTATTGGTGATCACATACATCATCCAAGGACATTTTTAGGTCAATGACCCAATGACACCCTTGGTTGACCAAGTTGACTTTTGAAAAAAACATTTTATAGCTTTCCAATTTGAATTTAAATTTGAATTGCAAGACTTGGGAATAAGCTTTGAAATCTAAATTCAACTTCAAATATGGAAATCATTTTTTTAGGGTTGGACTTAGGTTTATACACTATGCTTGACACTAGTGTAAACACGGTTTACACCTCAAGTACATAGAATATAAATCAAGCATTTGAGATGACATTCGAAAGTAGGGTTTTATTATTTTATGTGACCACACATTTCAGAAACACAATCAACCTATGAAATATAAACTTGTTTTAGTTAATGCACATCAAAGTTGACCTAATTATGAATGCTTTGCAATGCATATGATGACATGGTAGGTTTTAGTTAATATAACACCAAAGGTGTTACAGCTGGCTCGTCAAGGAAGCCCGCCCGCACACTCGGCCGGCGACAGGCTGCTGCTCGTCGCACCCGCCCGCGCACTCGGCCGACGACAGGCTGCTGCTCGTCGCAGACGCCTGCCCGCGCGCTCGGCCGACGCCGATGCGGCTAGCTCGTCGAGGAAACCCGCCCGCACACTCGGCTAGCTCGACGAGGCTAGCCCACCCCGCGCGCTTGTCTAGCATTGGGGCGGCTGCCGTCCCGCGGTCGAACGTGCTTGCTTGACATCAGAGATGGAGAAGACAGAGTCACAGAGATAGAGGAAGGAAGGGAGGCTGTCGAGAAGAAGGGTGACTAGTGGGCCCCATGTGTCAGTGAGTGTGTGAGAGGAGAGTGTAATTCTGTTTTTATTTTTTTATTCAGGGGCAAAATCATCTTTTTTGCCCTACTTAACATCGTCAACACTTGAAAACAGACGGAAGGCCCAGAATCTAAGAAAATTTTGCGCGGAGGCCTTCCGCCCAAATTCAAAAAATAAAAGTCCCAATACTTAAATCAACATTTTCGTGAGGCCTTCTACCTAATTTTCCCCACTATGTTTGGTGCCGAGCTGAAAGCAACATAGCCAAAGCAGAGATCGTGTTTGTTTCGGGGTTCAGATGAATATGCTTACCTTGCATGCTAGTGTGGTGATGTTACCACCGCCTCTCCCTTACATGCATTCTATCGAGCACTTGGTGGGTGACGGCCATGGAAACGACGGTGGCGACGCGACCTTGTCGGAGCTCGACGTGGCGACGCAATAGTGGCCGTGGTGCTCGATAGGCCACCCGCGGGGGCGCCGCCGACCGCGGGCGCGAGCGAGGCCACGCTCGGGGGCGCCGTCGGCCGCGGGCGCGGGCGAGGCCACTCAACACTTGAAAACAGACGGAAGGCCTCCGCGCAAAATTTTCTTAGATTCTGGGCCTTCCGTCT
>CM041644.1:733684-770600 GCA_023333625.1 Bothriochloa decipiens
ACATCAAACACGGGCCGCTGCAGCCCACAGGCGCGAGCCAGGCCTCTAGCACACACGCCCTGTAAATCGCGAGTATCCGTGACCAGGAGGCACGTGACGTGGGCCGGGAAAGCAGGAGTTTCCTGTATGCGGCGATCCCGCAATGCCGCTGCAGAGGACACGAGTCTCTCTCCAGGCCAGCCAGATCAACAGGCCGGGCGTGCGACGCCTGTCTTTCGAAGCCTCCTGATCTGCTGGGCTGGGCTCTCCAGTTTCAGCGGCGCGAAAAACCAGCCAGGAGGAGCCTGCAGCTGTTTGTTGTGCCGCATGCGAATGCGATGCGAGAACAGAACGCGGCCGCTTCAGAGATCGGCAGAGCAGACAAGATTCGTCCTCGGAACTGCAGACGGCAGGGGCTGCAGCAGCCAAGCACAATGACAAATGTCTTTCCTCGCTGATGAGCACTCCGCCTCCATCCCGGCATCCCCATACCACTGGACACTGGACTACTCCCATACCGTCATAGTAGTACAGACATACAACAGCATAGTACAGCCCACGGTGTTGCATCCCATATCGATCGATCGATGGCGCATTGAACATCGTTGCGGTGAATGCCTTGCAGCAATGCAGCTGCAGCAGCACCTCAACTTCTCGGCCACCTACCCATGCCAATGCCATGCCTGCCCAAACTCGGCATTGTTTTTGTTTTGTTTTGTTGGCGATCACAACAATGCAATTCTCCCAAGGCTCGTCGTCCATTCGTCTTCGACAATGACACTGACGAGGCAGGCATTTGTTGGCATTTGTTGGCGTTTCCTTTTCTCTGAATTATTACAGTTCCGTGATAATGCTCTCTCTCTCTCTTTCTCTTCGTTCCCTCCGCGGAGGACGATGAGCTAGTAAATTAAGGAGGAGTACTGCTGTTACAGCTATACGACGTGTGAAGTACAAAATGTTCATTACTACTTTCCTAATAATAATAACTATCGATCATCAGTATGGATCGATCCACGAGAATGAAGAGCTCACAGTGTAACAGCATATGCATCCATTATTCTTACTCACCGACCTCTCCCTAGGAAAGTGGAAACGACTGATTCGATCTGTTGTTGTTTGCCTGCCGGACTATACAATCAAATTTAATAGGGCTTATATATAAGTTTGGTTTGTTTGTTGATCACTTAATTTTTTTTGTACGCGTAAACTTGTTTTTATGTTATATAACAGCTGGCCAGAGGGCAAACAAACGCTGGAATAAATAAAATAGTCAGAGTGTACGTGTTTTTCCTAAGGAAAACTAGACCAACAGACCGCAGAAGCTAGAGTACTATATATACGTACGTGAGCACTTGAATTCGCGCAAGAATTGACCAAGTAGATAGTAGTGTACGTCCCTGGATAGCTGATGCAGCGCTACTTGCTACGAGTACGAATTCAACTAGACTTCCATGCATGTAATGATCCCGTCATTTTAGGCCAAACTAAAAGCCCACTCAACTAATAATTGTTGTTTCCAGCCTTCCTATTTGGACTTGGACCATTCCATTCAAAATCGATCCCGGGCGGCCAGCCCAAAGTAAAAAGTACTACCCGATGACCTCCGATCTGAATGTGAGTACACTCTACCAGTTTCAAATTATAATTTTTTTTAATCTTGTATTAATGCATATTTCTATGTTGCATTTGTGTTTAAAAGGGATTAATTTGAGTTAGAGTCAAGGCCAGGAGCATTATGCCATCGTTATATATCAACAAGTCACACACTATGGTCGGCATCAACTCTCTCGGCGGGCGCAGTTGTGAATCTGAATCCACAATGCTGCTAATCGCCTGACACGATCGATCGTGCGGTTTCAATTTCTGAGAAGCAATCCAATTAAATCCAGCGTTTCATCGTGAACCAAGAAATGGAGATGAACCGGAAGAGAAAAGAGACGCAGCAGCTAGCGGCTCCGTCGAGGACGTCCTCCAGCTTTTGTGAGGCTGTGACGAGAGAAGAGAGAGAAAGTACTCCTGCTCGTAGCACGGTTTTGTGTTGGTGCAGGTAGCTGGGGCCTACCTGAAAGACGGCCGGCCACCGGCCCCGGCCCCGGCCCGGGGGCGCCGTGCACGTGGCCGCCAGCCTCAGCCAGCCAAGAGCCCAAGAGGAACAAGGAGGAAAAAGAAAACGAGGTGCCACCAGCTTCGCGAAGCTACCACGGGTTCCCAAAGTGCCCCTGCCAAGTGCCGGGCACACACCGTGGGGGGGCAGCTGGCCGCGGTGGCGCCGTGCCGACCACACGAGCGGGTCCAAGTCGCCCGCTCTGCCCGCCCGTCATCTCGGATGCAATGCAAATCGCCGGTTGGATTGCGCGGCGCGGACGATGGTCGATTTGGAGTCAGATGAGACGACGACGACGATGACATGAGAGTTTGCGTTGCGTTGTCAACCATTAATGCCGCGGGATGCTGGTTGCGACGGCCGCCCAAGTGGTACACGAACACCTAATGGATGTGATGTGTCCACGTGTACTAGTCGCAGTACATTTTGGATAATTGGATCCTAATGGTCTCTTTCTTAGAGTTCTAGTAGTATTTAGTATTTATTAATAAAATATAAGTATACCTTTTTTTTTCTTAAAGACCACTCCGAAGCATGTTTTTCGTTAAACAGAACAGAAAAGTATACTTTTAGATCACTAATAAGTAGCTTTGGTTTTTTTTTTCTCTATTTCTACCTAAGTGCATTTGCAATGTCGGAAGTACCAGTTAAATTTAATTTGCAATATCTCCACGCACATCTAGAGAATCAAATGAGATTACATGAGATTTGTGTTCGCCTTTGTGTGCGCTGGCTAAGCACACCGGCTGTGAGTCTTGTGACCCTCAGTCATAAGTTTTCTTTTTAACATGAATCTTCATATTTGTATTTGTAGCCTTTAATATAACATAAGGTTTTTTGTTCTAGGTGCAAGTTGTATCAAGGTTACATGCATGCCTTTAAAAGAAGTTAAATGTCGTAGCATTGTTGTGTTATCAGATTCTAAGATAAAGTTGACTCTGATTTAATTTCAAAGGATTCAAATGCCTATTTTTGTCTTAGTCCCCGAATCTTCTTCTTTTCTCCATTTCACATGGAACATTTTAGTTCGCGTGCCTTTATCCTTGCATTTTAAATAAAGACATCCCTTATCCATCCCTTGCAATCTAAATAAAGGCATGCATGGTTTATCTAGATAGAACTTCAATAATATTTTTATGAACAAACACAAAACTTTATAATATTTGAGCTGAGGTTTCATGTGTGTTTCACCTTGTTCATCTTACCAATGGTTTGTAATGAGTAGCACACATCTAGAGCGGTGAGCTATTATGAGTAGAAAGGACGTACCCAGTGCCGTAGGCTCCCGCACTGCGGGGTCTGGGGAAGGAAAAATAGCCAGCAGCCATCCCTGCACAAATTGACGGGTCACATTGCTACTAGTGGCTACTGAAGACGAGGAATAGTTGTAGAAGTATGGTGGCTCGTCAAGAATCGTCTTTTTCTTTGTGTTGTGCCAAAGTTTCTCTCATAATATATAGAAATTATACTATTTTAAAGCAAATTTTACCTTAGAATATGAATCAGACACATGTAAACATGTGGGCTACACAGTTGCTCTACGTATATGCAATATCTTGCATTGGCTGATGATTAGACCAACATGTTTTGGGAATTGAAAGAGGATAGATAAATAGGTGGCTGGTGGCATTATCCTAGATTATTAAAGTACTCACCGGTGATTCTAGACTTAGATAGCAATATAACATAATATAGCACGGGATGACAGAGTGTCCTCAATTTGTTTCGTGAAAAACAACTTCTAGTGTTTTTTTTTTCTATGATTTTCATATTTCATCTTGGTACCTCATTTACTTACTTGGTGGAGGTGAACAAAGTATAATTAAAAAGGTGTACTTAGAAACTAACTTTGTACAACTAGATTTCTTTGTAACCAATCAGGAAACCTACATGTAAACGCTTATGACTATCTATAACCCTACATGTAATCCGGTGTAAATCTATGTCATTTGTGTTACTCCTTCTGACCTATCTCTGTGATATACAAATTAATAGATAAATGGACTGTAAAAATAATGGTGAGTACATACATGTGAACTAATTACTTGTACAGCAATCACCAAAATCGCTCTTAGCTTATTCACGCTTAAGATACATCGCTTTCTTTGCTTTATTACCATCCACCAATATGGCAGTAGCTGTGGTCGAACCCAATTTCGTGTCCGACAGCTAGAACAAGGAAAAAGGAACCAAAAAACTGAACTAATAATTCAACCCGGGCCCACTGGGTCCGCTGCCCTGAACTGACCAAACCGGCCCTAGGGGCACTCTCGTCCTTTCACAACACCGTATGCTATACGCATACGGTCTCCGTGAGCCCCGTACCCGTGTGTGTGTATATATATCGTCTCCACGCGGTCGCCACTAACGGCTCTGCTCCGTGCCGCCTTTCAGAGAAAACAGAGAGAGGAAAGGGAGGAAAAAAAACTCATCTTTCTCCCCGTTCTCTCTTCTCTCCTGTGTGAGGTGGCGAGCCCGAGGAGCGGAGGCCACAAGTCCAATCCGCCCGTATCTAATCCGCTCCAGCGCCGCGACGAGGAGGGAGGGCGGCACCGGCGGGGCGGGGCTTGATTCGGGCTCGTTCCGTTCCTCGCGGGGGCGCACGCACGGTGAGTTCCCGGTGATCTGCGTGGTGCGTGCTTCGAGTTTCCAGGCCGTGGGGGCGGCGGGGGGCTCGGGTGGTGGATTCCGGGCTGCATTCCGGTTTCGCGGGTAGATCTGGCGGTTTCGAGCGGAGTCCTGTCGGTGCCCTAATGCCGGGGGGATTTTTTTTTTTAATCCGTCGGTTTTCTGTGTTTATATTTGCGGAAATTGATAGGGGTCGCGGGTGGAATGTATGGATTTTAGGTGGCGTTGTGCCTGGCCTGAATTGGACACGAACAATGGGGGCGCAGGTTTGGGTGTTGGGTTGCTGTGGATTTGCCCGGCAATGTGTTTCGGTTCTTACCTGAAAAAAAATCTGGAGCTTTTCTAGGGATATGAATATGATTCGTTTTATTCGGCTGGATGGAACCATGGTCCAACTGGCTTGAGCTGTATCCAGAGAGAAAGAGAAGGTTGGTTGGATTTCTCTGGCCTAGTAGTTGAAATGCTTTCGCATGGTGGGGCAGTGACTGACCTTCGCTTCCGAATTGATTCCTATGGGCTCGACTGGTTTCAGTATTCTTCGGTGCTGGCCTTCCTTTGCCCGAAAAGTTATTACATCTTTCTGCAGCTGGATGCCTGGATCCGGTGGCCTATGCCTGTCTCCTAATTAATTAATTTCAGAAAATATTTTGCGGTTCTCATATTTTCTGTATAGAAAAAAAAGAAATGTTCATTGCTCCTTCCTGTAGCTATCACGATTCCGGAAGCCCCAAACTGGAAATTTTAACCATCACAGTCACACAATAGCCATGTTCCGTTCGAGGTCTTAATCACGAGAATGCGATGGAAAATAGGGGAAAACAGTGGCGTTTTTGTTGTATATAAATAAATGGTGAATATGTACAGCTTCTCACACAAGCTTCTGTTTTTGCTGATTCTTTCTTCAGGTTAGCGTTTTGAGAGTGCGAGACCTTGGCTTCTCTGAATCCTGAAGCACGGTTGAGCCATGGCTGGCTCCCTTGCTGCCTCAGCCTTCTTCCCTGGCCCAGGCGCTTCTCCGGCAGCCTCTGCCAAAACATCGAAGAGCTTGGCTGGTGAATTACGGGATAATTTGAGCGTCCATGGTATTGTCGCAAAGCCTAACGCTCCTTCGGGGAACATGCAAGTGAAGGCTCAAGCACAGGCTCTGCCCAAGGTTAATGGCACCAAGGTTAACCTCAAGAATGCAAGCGCAGAGAAAGAGGAGGCGATACCCTACACTGCTCCCAAGACATTCTACAACCAACTGCCAGATTGGAGCATGCTTCTTGCGGCTGTCACTACCATCTTCCTGGCAGCAGAGAAGCAGTGGACACTGCTTGACTGGAAGCCGAAGAAACCCGACATGCTTGTTGATACATTTGGTTTTGGTAGGATCATCCAGGATGGACTGGTGTTTAGGCAGAACTTCTTGATTCGGTCCTATGAGATTGGTGCGGATCGTACGGCTTCTATAGAGACATTAATGAATCATTTACAGGTGACACAATGATACTAGAATATTTAGTTTCTCTTCCTTCTTTGTTCTATTTACTATCGGCCCATCTTGTTTCATTGTGGCTCACTTTATTTTGAAATTTTCAGGAAACAGCTCTTAACCATGTGAAGACAGCTGGCCTTCTTGGAGATGGTTTTGGTGCCACGCCAGAGATGAGCAAGCGAAACTTGATCTGGGTTGTCAGCAAAATTCAGCTTCTTGTTGACCAATATCCCTCGTGGTATGTTTCTGCAAACTGTAACAACCCTTATCCATTTCTTGGAAAATGCCATCCTTCTTTCCCTTTGAATCAAATTTATAACCGTTACTCTTTCCACTCTTTACGGAATTGTCTGTTCTTCCCCTTGGGACATGCATTTTCAAAATGTAGTGTTGCATGTGCTTGAAGTGTGACTATATGTTAGTAAAGAAGCTCAAGGGAAACGCCATATAACTCAATTTTGGTAATTTCACTAATTCACTAGCATCTTGGAGATTTTGGACTTACAGTTTGTGCACTTCATAGATGGATAATGAAGCATAATAATATATAACTGGCTTGTCATACAGCATGAAAACGTCCTGTTTAAGTCTTTAGGTCTCCACTTAGCTTTACTTCAAGACTAGAAACACAAACAGTCTTCATGATCCAGCCTTGGTATAAGCAAAACATTTAAACCAGACTCTGGCCTTTAGGAGCAGTGCTTCTATGGTCTACGGATTCAGTGTTTACTTGTGCTTTCAGAACAAAATGTCTATCAGCTGTGCAAGCTTTAATAACTCTGGACTTTTAAATAATTCTAACTACCAATCAGAAGCACAAGAAAACACCCTACCAATTTACTAATTTTGTTTTTCTGCACAGAGAGTAACTTTATTGCCCATATCCCCTTTGAGTGGGACTCCCATAGCCTGCACAGTTTCAGCTGTTAACTCCCAAATACGGATGGTTGCACCCAACCATAACACTGATAGGCGGACTTTAAAAAACACTGATATGCGCCTTGGAGTAGTGTCACTATTTGTTATGACTCATGGTCGAGTATAGAGTGACCAAAGTATTGCAAGTTATTTGTTTGCTAATACAATATATTAATGACTTTGAACTGCTGAATTAAGTGGTGTTTGTCCGTGCTTCCTTAAATGCTTGAATCTCAAAGATTCGACAGGCTGTTCACC
The DNA here is from genome assembly GCA_023333625.1 of Bothriochloa decipiens. Classification (NCBI taxonomy): domain Eukaryota; kingdom Viridiplantae; phylum Streptophyta; class Magnoliopsida; order Poales; family Poaceae; genus Bothriochloa; species Bothriochloa decipiens. The sequence continues at coordinate 741,049 of CM041644.1, forward strand.
TCAATCGATCAGTGCTGGCCTTTATTGTTGGAATAAATGATTTCATCCTAAGAAATAGTGTGGCCAGCCATACGAAGATGTCCTTCATATGGGTTCATCGGCTCACTACATTTAATTTGCTATTTGAGCAAAAAACTTGAGTGCTCATAAAATCAATACCTGCTACAACGTTCATTTTTAAAGTTATCACTTGTAAGCTGTCCAATTTTGAGTATATCTTGTTGGAGAAAAGGAAAACAGTTGAACTATTGTTATTTATTTTTTTTATTTATATATAGTTATGGACAATTGTTTATATGGGCTAAAAACTTGCTATAATTTAGGGGAGACATGGTTCAAGTGGACACATGGGTAGCTGCTGCTGGGAAAAATGGCATGCGTCGAGACTGGCATGTTCGTGACTATAACTCTGGACGTACAATCTTGCGAGCTACAAGGTTTGGATTTCATCTGGTTCTGCATTTATCGTTTTTGCCTCTTTGATATGGAATTACATGTTTGCTTATGATTTACTTACCTTTTTGATTTTTGCCTGCAGTGTTTGGGTGATGATGAATAAGAACACTAGAAGGCTTTCGAAAATGCCAGATGAAGTTAGGGCTGAGATAGGCCCATATTTCAATGGGCGCTCAGCCATAGCAGATGAGCAAAGTGAGAAGTTGGCTAAGCCAGGGAGCATTTCTGATGGTGATACTATGAAGCAGTTCATAAGAAAGGGGCTCACTGTAAGTAGGATGACCATGCTTCATTTCTTAGTATCATGAAGAAATGTGAATTTCTCATGGAACTCCATTACATTGAACAGCCTAGGTGGGGCGACCTTGATGTCAACCAACATGTGAATAACGTCAAGTATATTGGTTGGATTCTTGAGGTAATTTCTTCAAGGCCTGCCTCTTTTCATCTTATTCAATGGCCGCTGATCTGGCCATGTGTGGTTGTTGGAGATCTCACTGGCATGACTTAAAAGTTTATAAAGCTTTGTGTACTTGTGTTTGTATAACTCCTCACTAATGAATGATCAATAGGTGATCTGTATTTGGAAAGTAAACAGTGCTGCTAGTACAATGATATCTATTGAGCTTCTTAATCTCTGCAAAGTACAAAGATGCTCAAATGCCTAATCCTTTTCATTTTTCTGTGTTTTCCCTCCAGAGTGCTCCGATTTCAATCCTGGAAAAGCATGAGCTTGCAAGCATGACGCTGGATTACAGGAAGGAGTGTGGCCGCGACAGCGTGCTGCAGTCGCTCACCACCGTCGCAGGTGAATGCGCGGACGGCCACGCAGACTCCACCATCCAGTGCGACCACCTGCTCCAGCTGGAATCAGGAGCCGACATCGTGAAGGCGCACACAGAATGGCGCCCGAAGCGGGCGCACGGTGGTGAGGGGAACATGGGCTTTTTCCCGGCAGAGAGCGCATGAACTCCCCCCTGAAGCCGAACCGGCCGAGCAAAGAAAACCGTGGGGGCAGCTCCTACGAAGCACGAGTCCTATGTTATGGGGGTACACTAACACAACTGAGTGCGTGTTTTGGTTGGTCGCGAGAAGTTTGGCACATGGGGGAACGCCGCATTACCCACCCAACCTGGGGACGCGTTTGACGGGAGGCTTGGAAGCATTGGAAGAGCATGTATGGGGAAAGCCCAGGAGGAGGCCAGGATGAGGAAGCAGAACCGATCTGAAGCATTGTGGGTTGTTGTGAAGAGAGGAACGCAGTGTGTGCTGCTCTAAGGTCCCAGGACGGGGGATGGATGAGTTTGTGCTGTGGTTGCTGGTAAAGGACGGATGTAGGAGCTGATTGATGAGGCCGGAGTGGAAGATTCTGCAGGGGATGATGATGATGTCGTAGTAGGTTAGGCCAGGTTGGGTGTGTAGAAGGCATTCCCCTTTGTATCAGCCTAATTTGTACATTCTTACTATCTTTGTCTTATTGATTGAATCGAATGGCAGACCTCCTGCGTTTGCATCCAAGGACGGATAAAAATGCGAATGTGGAATCGGAAGCTTGGGACCTTCGGAGGCCGGCAAATCCTGAATGATGTTCTGGCAGGTGCGGTGCAACCCTTCTGGGACCATGTCTTGCTCTGCAGTGGGGTCTTTTTCGTGCAGTGCTAGATCTGCATTATCCAACCATCCAAAATCTAGCACTGTGTTTTGGAGCAGGAATTCCGTCCTGGCACCTGGTGGTGCGAGAAGTTTGCCCTGTCAAGTGGTAAATGTTGCCGTCCTTTTTCTGTCCACGGAAGGTTCAACCGTGAAGCATATTCAGTGGCCTGGACGCCGTGCTCGAACAAGGCACAGCGACAGTCAACCAGCTCCGGTTTCTCCGAGCTGCCTTGCCTTGGCGGCTTGCTTTGCTTGCAGGCAGCCTAGTAGTAGGCCGATGCGAAAACGAAAGGTGCGCCATTTGCCGTCCCTGGAAGCTTGGAGCAGCAGGATGGAGACGGACCCGTCGCTTTCGCCCCTCGTGGACGGAGATGACGAGTGCGTGAATGGCTGAATGCGCGTACGTGCAGGCAGGGCAGTAACTGGTGTTGGTGAGATGCGGCCACGCGAATCATGGGCAAGGGCAAGGGCAACGGCGCCCCGCGGAGAGGGGAGGACGTGCGTCAGTGCAAGCGCGGTGCATGAGGTGTCGTGACGCGTCAGGCAACGCAAAGGTTTGGCTGGCGCGGGCGCGGTGGGTGGCGCCGGGCGGAGCATAGGCCTGGCTGGCCGCTGCTATGCTGGCAAGCAGAGCAGAAAGGCGAGTGAAGACGGCCCGGGGGGCCCAGGAGCCGGGGCCCGGCGACGGCGAACCAACCAACCACCTGCATTTTCTTCTGGAGCCTGGAGCCAGGCCCCGTGGCCGTGACAGCACCAACCCAGCCAGCCATGCGCCGCCGTCGTCGTCCCTGCACGCGTCGCATGGGCCGCGCGGAGGTAGCCAGCTAGATCGCGTCATGGCGCGGCCGGGGACCTGCGGGAGCATTCATTCTTTCAATCCGAACCCGCTGTGGATGCGACGCACGAGCACGATCGGATCGGCCGGGCAGTGCACAGCGACGGGTAGTTCGCGCATTCATCCTGCGCATACGCCTGCCTGCCTACTCACGCAGCTGCCACTCACAGTGCTATTTGCCTGCCCAAGCAGGTTACCTAAAGCGTACGTACCGGTCAGTCCTGGTTGTAGATTTTTTTTTATGTCGTCGGAGGGAGGCGTTCCCCATCGAAATATACATATTGGCCCAAAATAATATATTGAATAATATAAAGTATTTATTTACAAAAACACCTAAGCATGAGGGTAAAAGGTAGAGAAAAACAACAACAACGGAGCTGAGCCATCATCACAGAAACAAAGTGCGCAGAGTGGACTAGGTGTAGGGCCGGTCGCCGCGAAGCCGTACGGTTTTGTCCGCGACGACGGGAGGCGCGCACCGTACGGTCTTGTCCTGGTGGTGGATGATGGACAAGACAAATTGATTAAGGGTCTTCTGCCGGCTGATTAATCAGCCGGCTGTTCGATCAGCCCACCGCCGTTAGCGGCATCTATTAATAGGGACAGTAGAAAAAAAGGAATGACAGGAGCGGAAAAAAAAAAAAGGTTTCGCGGTCAGCATTGGGCCCGAGTTTGTTGGGCTTTAGGGAGAAAAGAATTGGGCTTTAGGGAGAAAAGAAGAGGACTGAAAAAAATAGATGGCGGCCCAAGAAGAAAGGCAAAAAAAAGATGGTGGTCTGCTATAGAGAGGCTCTGGGCCGCAATTGAGTCCAAGGTGCAGCGGCCTGTTATCCTCCCACCGTTGGAAGCGGGCAGTGATCGCTGCTCTGTGAAGCCAGCCTCACGCCGTTCCTGCCGCTTTAGGTTTAGAGAGGCCGAAGCCTTCGCCAGGGCCCCACCAACCACTACCAACTTGGGACGGGCAGGCCAGCAGAAACACACCCGGAAGCCAGGCCTAGAGAACCAGCGCTAAGCATCCGCAGCACCTTAATGCCCCCGCTTGGGTTACAAGCTCGCGCTGCTGAGCTCGGCGAGGGTTCGCGGTCGGAGCACGTATTTAAGCTGGTCTGGTCGAGAGTGGACTGGCGAGGTGGTGCTAAAGAGTGATAGCTGAGGAAGGGAGGGGACTGGTACTGGAATGGTGGCTCGGAAGTGGGCTTTTGTTGCTTCAGGACGAATGCTCGTCGGCGGCCCTGCACAGTTGCCTTAGCGCAATTTTCATCACAGGCCGGATGCAAAAAAAAAAAGGCAAAATATATATCTCAGCAGTGGGCTCGTGAGATGTTCCGTCATCCGTGTTCCACGGGAAGAACGTGCACGTTTGCACAGAAGACTGAACTCGTGGGATTGCGAACTGCGAAGATACGGCCTATGTAGCTGGTGCTTGAAACAACTTACACGAAATAAAGTTTTTTCCCCATTATTTTCAGTTCGACTCAAGATAAAAGATTGGTACCGAGCTGAAAAAAAACGTCATGACACTACAAGACCACTACCAACCAAACTAGAGGAAACCGGCAAACACATCGAACAGGGGCACCGGGCACCTCTCAATTGGCCTGGCCGCCACCCTTGCAATCAAACTAGGATCCTATTTGTTTCCGCTTATCGATTTGTTTATAATTATTATTATATTGTTGGATTTGTTTTGATTCTCAATTGTGATAGTTAAAAGTTTTTAAGGAAAAAAAAAGAAATAATGGTAGCTTCTTGCTTTTTTAGTGCAAGATTTGCTCTGCTTAGCTGCTTTCATCTTAGGTCTTCGATAGCTAGGAGACAAAATTCATCGGCATGTGTACCAAAGGATTAAAGCTTATAAGTATGTCTTTAAATTAGGTTTTCATAATTGTACTGAACGATGAATTGTACTAAATATTAATCATTATTTTGCATTTATTTACTCTTTAGGGTTTGTTTCTTACACCTAAAGGTAGTTTGCTCCCTCAGCACAACATCTAGAAGTGCCGGTTGCAGCAAGCAACTTTAGCCGGAGCAAACACTCTTGTATACGTGAATTTAGCATAAAGCACTCATAATGACTCGAGGACCAAGTGTAGAGCAAATGTACATAAGTCGAGACTAAAAGGTTATGTAGTAGAAACACTATAGGAACCGGGCCAGGTTTCATCTCACTCAAGAGCGGGCAAAGTATACGGTGGAAACATGAACCTATTGAGATCACTTTTTCTCATATCCATAGTGCATCCTCATGTCATACACAAAAGTTGATACGTAAATCGAAACAAGAAAGAATCATACGAAAAGGAACAGATTTCAAGGGCATGTGAGCGTATATATATATGGATGCACTGTTAATGTTTAATTTTTCAATATTTTTTGAGCCAAGTAAATACGGTTTTCTGAATGAGTTTCATGTTTCATCCGTAGCCCGAGCAGGCCGTGAGCCCGTGACAGAGCAAACCGACTCGAGGCCTGGCCCCCTGTGGTCCAGTACAATCCGTCCGTAGATCATCCAGCCGACGGCCCTGATGTGATTGAGAACTAGTCGCGTCACCCCGGGTGGCTCGACGCCTGTGGGACCCACCCATCCAACGCCACGGGCTACTCTCCCCTCCCCAACCCCCCTCATCTAGGTTCCTCTCCTACCGAACCCTCCCAATCCAAAGCGATTCCTCCGGTCCGCCGCCGCCGTCCCGATCGCGCCGCGCAGCGCCGCCGGGGCGGCGTCTCCCCGGTCTCCCTTAGCTCATCTCGGATTCCGGCGGAACAGAGACAAGGTGAACTCTCGAATCCTCTCTTCGCCACCCGCACATGCGCCTTACGGCCTCCTCCGGCGCGATTCGAATTGATTTGATTTGATTTCCGTTGATTCCATAGGTCGGGGGGAATGGAGATCCAGTCGTCTGGCCGTGCCATCGAGGGGCTGATGGAGAAGGTTCTGTCGGTGAACATCCTCTCCTCGGACTACTTCAAGGAGCTCTTCAAGTACAAGACCTACCACGAGGTGGTGGACGAGATCTACAACCAGGTGGACCACGTCGAGCCCTGGATGACCGGGAACTGCCGCGGGCCCTCGTCCGCCTTCTGCCTCCTCTACAAGTTCTTCACCATGAAGCTCACCGTCAAGCAGATGCACGGGCTGCTCAAGCACCAGGACTCACCTTACATCAGAGCTGTAAGTGGAACTCTGGCCTGCCTAGTCTCGGTTTTCTGTTCAATGATCTGCTTGCTGATTCTGGCTGTAGGAACAGATTATTGCATGCTGACTGTTACAATTTTAGGGGATTTAGTTAGGGAATTAGACTCTGCCAAAGCATCGAACTCTACATGACTAGGAATGGCCCTCACTGTATTTCCTAGTCTTGGTTTTCTATTCAGTGTTTTGTTTGCTGCTTCGAGCTGTAGGAACAGATTATTGCATGCCGACTGTTACAATTTTGGGGATTTAGTTAGGGGAATCAGGCTTTGCATAGTGTTACTCTGCATGACTAGAAATGGCCCTCACTGTATTGTCATTAGCTAAAGCTGCTACTCTAGTACATGTAGCAGTTCTTCGTAGTAGCGATAGACTTAGCTGGCTGTATTTACATGGAACTAAGCAAGTGATATATATGCTCATTCACACATGGCACTAGCATGTCGGTTGTCTCAAATGATCAATTTATCAAACAAATGGATCTGCCTATCAGAATTCAGAACATAATGGCTGGTTTATTTCAGATTGGATTCCTCTACCTGCGATATGTTGCAGAACCAAAGACACTCTGGACTTGGTATGAACCCTATATCGAGGATGACGAGGTATTGTCCCTATTGCACCAGCACTTCTGCTTCTGCTGTGCTTTTTTTTTTCATATTAAGTTAAGCAGCAAAAGACCAACTGCTATTTCAAGCATCCAACCATAAGTTTATGAATCATATCAAGTTTTTGTTGCATTATTTCCACTTAAACAAATATAATCTTTTGATATTGGCACCTGCTATGTACTGAGTGTGCTTGTAGAAAGAATCGGATATAGTTATAAAAAACTAAAGGTGGGGGCAAAAGTTGGTTCCTATGTCTGTATTCTAGTCTAGAACCAGAGAAGAACCAACATTCGAAACATGTACCGAAGGATTTATTGAAATGTGCAATCATGGAAGCAAAATTGGTGGTTCTCTGGAATCCACCATTCCTGTCCTAGCTTTTACTTCTTTGGAACACAATGATGTGCACATGTATGAACTAATTGCTTAGCCATGTGGATCTATCTGTGAAAATATCTTTTCATGCCTATACTAACATTGATTTGCCCATGTTTGTAGCTGTAAAATATTTATGGTTCTCTATGATGTAATTAAAAAAACCATTTTACAGTTCTTTCCAGTGTCCCATGTCTTTAATCTAATGTCCTACTCTTTCAGGAGTTTGCCCCTGGCTCAAATGGTAAAATGACTACAATGGGCGTTTATGTGCGTGATCTCCTCCTTGGTCAGGTATATCTCTTGAAGTTATTTCACAATTCTTCCATATGTCCTGAGCTGCTATCACAGTGTCTCCTTAGTTACCCAACTACATCCGAGGGCAGAGATCATTAACCATATTCTTTTCTGAACCGAAATGCCATTAGTCTTACTTGAATCACTCACCTGTTGATTTGGCACACTGAGGGGAAATTTCAATTGTGGAGTTCCTTTTTCACTGTTTTTTCGCTAGTCTAACCTATGTTTCAAGTGGTTGAAGGATTCATAACATTTGAAATGGCTTGCAAGATATTTACTCTTTTACTTGTTGTTGAGGATTATATCATACAAAACATGTATGCCCATGGGGCTTTTGCCCATATTGGTTTCTTGTGGCAAGAGTTATTAGTATTTCTTTTTCATCCAGACGTGGTTCTTTGCTGAAGGAGTATGTGATATGTTATTGTGGAAATAGGTCTGTTTTTTTTCCTAGAGAAAAGAAAGATGAGCACTCCCGATATGGATTTGATAGTTAACTGTAAAACCAATTTTTCTTTTTTGCTGCTTGACTCCACATTTGTTCCCAGTCAGATGATCTTATATATACAACTCTGATGCAATTCCTCAGTGTTTCTTTTTTTAATATATTACTCTATTAGATAAGTTTCAATTGAGATTATTATTTTCACATGTTAAAACAAAGTGTCAATGATATTTGCTATTTTTCTTTGCAGTACTATTTTGACAGTCTTCTTCCACGAGTGCCTCTCCCAATTCTCCGACAGGTCACTAGTCATTTTGAGAAGCTGAAGCTTCCAACAAAGCAGTCAGGAATGACTGGGGATTCCAATAGGCTTGAATCAAATGATACTGCCAGAAGGCCTCCTTCCGTAAAGGCTTCTTTGTCTGTCTCTTTTGGTCAGCGTGCTCCACACCGTGCATCCACAAGGGATTCTTCCCCAGTCCGAAGAACATTATCTTCCAAACAGGACAAGGAAAGAAGTTATGATGGTGACCATGCAAAATCACCACCAAGGAAGCGCCGAAGTCGGAGCTCTGAGCGTGATCGTGACTCTGAGAGGGACCGTTCAGATCGTGATCGTGGCAGGTACAAGGATAGGGAGCATGATTGTTATGCTCGTGACCACAGAGACCGGGATCATCGTTGGTCGAGTTATTCAGATAGGGATGATGAAAGGCGAGGCCGTGAAAAGAGGGAAAGGGATTCTGACCGAATTAGACATTCAAGCTCCCGCAGAAGCAGGAGCAGGAGCAGGAGTCCATTCCGTAGCAGAACTGACGGTGACAAACATCGCTCCAGTCCATTTGGTAGGGCACCAGAATCATCCAACCTGGCAAAGCTGAAGGATCTGTATGGTGATGCAACAAACACAAAGAATGATGCTGGTGATGATAGAGCTCACAGGGATTCTGGAGCAGAAGAGGTAATCCGACTAGGAGGGGCAAGGTGGAGGTGAATTTCATGTTAAGGACACCATGATGGTGCATTTAGGCCCATAAATCCAAACATCATTAGTGTTAGAAATTACCCAAGAAATGGGCTGTATGTCTTAACTTGAACTTGTGATTTCAAAGATTTAGTTTCCCCCTCCATTATGCGGTCAATCTTTTGTACGTTGAAGTTCTGTTGCTTATCTGCCAATAGTTGGTGTTACAGAATGTGCTCTGACGTTAATGGCATTCACTGTTTGTTGTATTGCTGTATCTTTCATCACATTTGTGATAACCACGCCAGAGCGATGCAATAACCACGTGTATGTTTTCAACGTATGTTCCTTCTGAAAAAATGGTACAAATGTAGCCTTGCTGGCTCAAACTGCAAAATGTTCAACAAATAATTTATAAGGTTCACTTTTGGGGCTGCGATGTTACCAGATGCTTCTAAAAAATCTTCCTCTTGCTTTTTTTTGTTGTCGAAGATGATCTCTGTACTAGTCAGCGGAGCATGGCTGCAGCTGAGAACAGCTCTAGTCCTCGTTTCCAGTGTTCTGCTCGTGGAGAAGCATTCCCAGTTATTTGTTCAGAAAAGACATGTTCAGAAACTGCCAAGTGCAGAATTCTTTCCGTCTTATGTACTTGTTCATTACTTCGTGCACCACTATAAATTGGTCACCAAGTTTCTTTATTTTTTGAAAAAAAATGGTAAAGGGAATTCTAGCCAGCAGCTTCGTTGCCTCGTAGTGCCTTGCATTTTCATCTGTACTACGATTTTTTTGACAGCATCATCTGTACTACGATTGGTGCTACATCTGATGTCTGTTGTGATTGCAGTTGTGCTCTTCTAGTAATCTATACTTCTAGTTACCTATATTCTGTCCAGTTGCCAAGTTCTTTTCCAGTATCAGCCTTTTTTTTGGATTTGATATTGTTTTTGAGGTTTTGTTCTGATGGTGCTGTGCAATCTTACTCAAAAAAAAAAAAAAAATGGTGCTGTGCAAGTGCAAGTGTGGAGGAGGCAAGGAAACGTGTAGTAAGATAACAAGGAGAGTCATTGCTAACTACAGTATATACTAGCGCAGCCACTTAAATGGGAGTCGGTGTTAAACAATACAATTGACGGTGCATGGAGTCCGTGTTTAACTATACAACTGACGGTGCCTGGTGCTCCCGGCTGCACCAGCACCACATTACCTGGATCGTGTCAGAGTGTCTCAATTTAGATCGTGTCAGAGTGGCTTCAGATTGTACGGTCTGAAGCCAAACTTAGTAACTTCATGATGTGAACTCTGACTCTGTTGTGACTTCGTTAATTGTTCTATGACTTTCTCAGTATGCTGTATGTTCATGAAGCATATATGACAACCTATTCCAAAAATAAGGAAAACTAGGTCGACACACATGCAGGTGGATCTATAATTCACTTATTTTCTGTTTCATTTTCAGGACATTTGCAAACAATGGGTGCATTCAGGGATCATTGCAAGTTAGTTTTTAAATGCAAAAGCAACATGAACTCTATTTTTCAGTGATCGTCACTGATTTTCAGTATCACATAACATTAATGGTACAAATGGGCCCACACAAGATCTTTAAACAAAAAGATTTGACAATTGGTCAAGTGTTTAACAATAAACTTCAGGTAATTTGATTTTACGATATAGCTTTTTTTGTTTACATATTTTACTATATAGCTAATACTAAGAGTCCACATAATTCATCGATTTTTAGCATCGTCCTCCTCCTCCTTCTCCTCCTCCTCCTCCTCCTTCTCCCCCTCCTCCTCGCATTTAAAATCCTCATTCTCCTTGTCTAGGTCCACATCTTCACTGATGTGTCTTCCTCCTCCTGCAATAATAGGTTTTTATCTTCACCAACCAAGTATTCCTCAACATCATAAGCCTATAGTTCTATGTGTTTACAAATTCTTAGTTTGTACAAATGGATCATTATGGTAGCAGCATGGAATGGCAAATATACAAAAAGGACAAAAAAAAGTACATATCTAGTAAAATAAAAAAGAGGAGCAGCCATGTACACATTTTGATTTTATATATAAAATCGACCTAATGCATTCCATAGGAAATAATAGAAGATAATGGACAACGAGTTAACTCACCATCTTTTGAGTCCATATTGTTTGTTGGAAGCAAATCATCCATGCATGGAGTGTATATAAAAGACTCATGCGTAGCCGCAACTTGAAAATGGCAACATCCAACTGGTGTAAATGTCCCTAGGTACTGCAACTTGGAGGTACCCAGATAGTAAGCAAACCCATCGAAGTGGTTGCCCAAGAAAGCAATCTCTTTGCTTGGATGGTACCTAAGAAGTCCATTATCTTCATAATATTGCGATTGCGATCATTACTATAAACACAACCTTCTTCCACATTGATACCACTGTCATCACTAGAGTCCCATTCACAATCTTTGCAATTGTCCTTTGATCCTATCTGTCCACGGTCCAACATCCAGTGTGCCTTAATTTCTTCTTCTTCTTCTTCTTCTTCTTCTTCCTCCTCTTCCTGTTCTTCCTCCTCTTCCTCCTCCTCCTCTTCCTCTTCCTCTTCTTCTTCTTCTTCCTCTTCCTTTTGTCCATGGTACATCCAGAATTTCTGAATTTCTTTTCTATCGACCCGCTTGTAGCGTTGTAAAAAGGAAGGCTTGATGTCATCCTTATACTTCAACTCCCACTTTGGCATTAGACGAAATTCTGATGCTTCCTTCGAAACCCACACATGCAGCTGGTGCCAACGAAGAGCAGTGTAGTAAATCCCATGCTCTGACTTCCCAAGATGCATCGATGGTTGCAAATTATCTGATATCTCCTGTCTGAAATGAAAATTTCTCAAGCATTCTTCCTTACTTTCATCTTCCCGCAAGAAGTCAGCAAATTCTAATCTTGGATGCAAAAAAATATTATCTAGCTTTGGTGTTTTGATCACTTGATATTTCTGCTCTAACAATGACAACCTATATGATATAAAAAATGTCCATCAATAGCAAGTAAGTATATTAGCTCAAAAGGTTGAATACAACATATAGACACAAATACTTCTTCTGACCCTAAAAAAAATTAATCTTACAATTGTCTTAAGTCAAAGTCCTTTTATGTTTGATCAAATTTATAGAAAAAAGCACAAATACTTATGACACCAAATGTGCATATCTTAAGAAAATATGTTTATGGTGTAGCCAACGAAAGTAATTTGATGGCATAAAATCTTGTATTTTTTTCCTTCTAGAAATCAGTCAAATTTAAGAATGTTTGATTTAAGATAACTCTACAGATTGATTTATAGGATCAGGGGATCGGGGGAGTAATGGAATGATTCGTTTTAACTCCTGGTGCTTACCTCATGATGAAACCCCCACGGCAGTGGAGGTAAAATGCTCCCCGCCAATGCACGACATTGCACCGAGGCCCATTATTATAAGACTCTGATATAGTATCACTTGGGTCTGACCAAACATCCCATAGGGTAACCGCCACATCGTCTTCCCGCACAAAGGCTCTTTCCTCCCACTTGCTGGTTCTTGATGAGAACACTTGCGCCATGTATAAGGACGGTGGCCATTGTATGGATCCCTTGATGCGAGCCTTGTAATCATACTTGTCCCGTAAAGATGATGGCAGGTCTTTAATTTCCTCTGGTTCATAGTATTTTGAGAGCTTATTGTATCCTGGTCCTCTTCTGATTTTTGGCTTGGGAGGCGCCTCTGCAAAGAAGAACACATCGTAGTGCAGCGAGACCATCGGGTCGAAGGCGAGGTGCGCGCGCACGGCGTCGTCAAGACCACCGCCGCCCGACGACAGTGGAGGAAGCTGCTCCCACCTCCGTGTCGCGGGGTTGCACACGTACAGCGTGCTCTGGTCTTGGACGAGGCGGAGGCCATTGCAGTGACGCACGACCTCGTTGTTGGGTTATGAGGGTGCTATAGTAGCCAGAAAATAAAATTTTTTGACCTCATAAACCAGGATCTACTGCTAGTTATAGATTACGGGATTACCACTAGACGCGCAGGTGCAGCGGAAGACGACTCGATGTAGTCGTACGCGTCGCAGCAGGCAGTGCAGTTGCGTGGTCGTTCGTCACATCAATCTCCTCGCGCGGTTCGTCCCAGTGCTCTAGATGCAGCACCTTCGAGGAATTCCACACGTGCAGGGAAGAAGCGATGCGCCTCCGGACTGCTAGGTCCACGAGGAGCAGAAGACGCAAACGTAGGGAGAGCGACGACGGCTGTCAAAGGTGTGTATCTTCCTGACCGCGTCCCTACCCCTTGCTTATATAGGCATCTCCAATGAGCTCACGAGTTGGAGGCCTATTAGTAACCCTAAGCCTTGTCTAATTCGGGTCTAACCCGAATTAGGCTTCCAGCCCCTTAAGCGTGCAACCCTGTTGGTTCACGCACTCATTGACATGGGCCGAGTACTCCTACTCGCCCAATAGTTGACAGCGGCCTCTAGCAAGGCGTGACAACTCCTATGCATATGCAAAGATCATATCAGACGAACCACTACGACCACATACAAGTTATTCCCTTTGCCACTCGATATATGGTTTAACTCGTGGGTTAACACTTAACTCAAGCACGGCTATGCATTTGTTGATCCAATCACTTGACTGATCTAGTGATATCTCTCTCGCGTAGAGAGGGGCAAATTCCATCTTGATTGTCTATATCTCATAGCATGCTTCCTGACCACCCGAAGACCACCTTTATAACTATCCAGTTACGGAGCAGTGTTTGATAGTCTTTAAGTAGGCCGTTTCACATCTTGAGTACATATCACAATTTTAGGTCTAAGGACATAACGTACATGACGTGAATAAAGACTTTCTCATATCGGGTCAGTCCAGCCTACATGTCTCATATGTGCCCACATTATTAGTTTGACATCTCCATGTCCATGACTCGTGAAACATAGCCATCAACTAATACATGTGCTGGTCTAACATTCAAGTGTGTTCTCATAAGAACGCCGACCAGGGACAACTTTAGAATAACCATACAAGTAAAGAGTTTCATAAAACAATTCACATAATTGCTAATCAATATAAGTTGTCTTTAATAGACATTTAATAAACATTTTATTAATCATGGATACAATCAAAATATCATCATTTACGTGATTAGATCTAAGGAATATTCCCAACACTCGCGCCACTCGATTTCGGGCAGGAAGCTGAGTTCGGCGTCGATCGTAGAATCAGCGTGCCAAAAGAAGTAGGGACGGTCCTGCCCGACGTAGTTGATGAACATGCCGCGCAGGCCGTGAGGCACGCGGTGCGCGAGCGCGAGCAGGAGACCTCGGCCATCTATGACGGCGCGCAGGTCCTTGGAGACGCTCCGGCACACGGCGAGCGGCCGCGGCGGCAGGCGCCCGAGGACGTTGGCGAGCAGCTTTTCTGGGAGGAGATCCATGAGTGGTTGGCGCGCCGTCGTGTGCAAGATCGTCGTTTCTTTGTTCTGTCGGGGCGGCGGCGGCTAGAAAAAGGCCTATTGTGTGTGCGCGTGTCTTTTCGTGTCGGATCCGGAAAACAAACGCAATCCTAGAAGGAAACATGGTTGGACTCAGATCGCGTGACCGTGATGAGAAAAGGAAAAACAAAACGCTCGGGACGTTAAAAACAGGAACGTGAACAAAAATAACGCAGGAAATTAAGTACCTTATAATATCTGGCATCAAATCTACTTTTCCTTTCTTCTCACCGTCAATAGCTGTATATTATGGATGGCACTACGTCTGATTCTTTGCTTGCCACCGCACGTAAATCTCGTGCGATCAGCAAACGGCGCCCACGATTTGCTCGCACTCGTATCTCTCAAGCAAACAGAAACACAAGGAACCAGCCGACGTATAGTACAAGAGGTGGAGGGATGGTCGCATTCGACGACTACCACTACGACGACGATGACGCCCTGGCCCTGTTCGACTTCTACGAGTCCCGTGCCGGCGTCCGTGGCCTCGTCGAGTCCGGCGTCACCACGGTGCAGCCGCTGTTCCTGACGCCCGCCGCGTGGGTCGCCTCCTCGGAGGCCTTGGTCGCCCCCACCATCGACAAGCACGACGGCCCGCGGCGCGCCGAAGGACCAAAAACGGCGACCAGAGGAGGGTGAATGGGAGCCGAAAAATTTCTTTCGAAATATTTAGGCCGCTGTCCCAACTTCGCCGTCAAACACGCAAACCATAAAACCGTGATGTCCACGACCCAACTAATGAGTGGGTGTTCCTAAGGAACACAACGAGACGCCACACCCAAGCAAAGAGAGCCAACGCAAAAATCGAAACTCAAATCGGAGCTCTAGTGACAAAGAAGCAGACAAAACAGCGAAACAACGAGAATTAGACAACGTCGCTGCGAGGCACACCTGCAAAACAAACTAGAGAGCGAGAGAGCTGGATTTGCACGACACTCGAAGGTGCACAGCCTACCAGCAGCTAGGACGAGCCTGTCTTCTCCCAAACCGAAAACAGTAGCACTGAGACACTGCTTCCAAGAACTGACGACGGTTCACAGAGTTGAAATACTTGCTAGCATTCAAAGATTTCTTTCTCAAGCTGAACGAGAGAATACAAGACTTGGAAAAATAACTCAAGCTGCGGCAAGCAAAAACCGATCAGCAACGCTGTTGCTTGCTGTGCATTTCGATCAAAGAAACAAGCAAGAACAAGCTGTTGGACAGAGGCAAAAGTAATCAGCACTGGAGACCTCCTCTGCTAGGAAATGCACACGAACAAGAGGCAAGCACAAGTGGCTTTGATCAACCAAAAACACACGCACTACAGCATAGAGGTGCTGATCTCTGACGAACTGAAGGGCTGGTGCACACACGAACTGCAGAAATCACAAAGCCGATGGCACCTGCAGCAAAGCACTAAACCTGCACTGAACCTGAGCAATAACCATTTCTGAACCGATTGACTGTACTCAGAGAAATTGAGGCCACTAGCAACCTGAGCTCTCAGACATGAACAGAGCAAAGTACTTCACTACCGTGAATTCCAAAGTCCAGCTGAATGTTGAGATATAGGTGCTGAACTTTTGCATCTATGTGTACAACCTGCACAAAACACATCAGGGAGAAAAGCCACAACTTTGCAAACCGTGATACTAGTCCAAGCAAAAGAAATAATTACTTCTCCAATGATTAGACAATCATTGCTTGTAGTATTTCACGTATACAAAACAAAGCTCATGACCAATCAAAATTCAAGGCTCAAGGCAAAGCACTATAGCTGCTTTCTTCTAAACATTCTGTAACGTGAAACCTGAATAGCTCAATCTGTGCAAGTAAATACAAGCAGCAACAGGCTACCTGATGCCGAAGTGCAGGTGCTAAAAATGACACCACGCTGAGCTGCTACTCTCTGAACATTGAACGGCAAATGAAATGACAGCCAGCTGTAGATGCACTGCTTGCTTACCTCCTTACCTGATTGTTGAATTGCAGTTGTTGTTGGTAGAGTTTGATCCACCCTCGCACAGGAACGAAGAGGTAGCTAGCAACCAGCTAGAGACAGAGAAGAGCGAGCAGCAATCTTGAGTGACGAACAAGCACCGCGATGAACAACAAGCACGCAGAGAGAAAAGCAGCCTTGGCAAGCAGCCGTGCTGCAGAGCAGTCAGCAGGGTCGAGTGGCCAGCCTGGGGCGCCGCCTACCTGCTGAACAGGGCGCTGGGACCAAGGGTCACTCTTCTCTCTAATCCTAACCTCCTAGCAACATAACATAAATGAGAATGACCCTTTAAGGATGGTTACCTAAACAGCCCCTTCACATATATATAGGCGTATGTCAAAGACCAAAACGCCCTTACATGAAACACACAACCCAAATACCCTCTAGGGGTAAAACCGTCCAGGTTTTTCTTTATCGATCCGACGACCATCGCGCCTTCTCACCGGTAGCCCGTCGACGCAATCTTTCTGATATCGCCACGTGCCATCCGTCCGCATCGGGACCTTCACCCGGGTTTTGAGGCGCAAACCCGCGAAACTCGCCATTAGTGGTCTTGAGGCAATACCACCAAACCGTCACTGATGGTTTTGAGGACAAACCACCAAACCGTCTACGAGTAGCGAAGTCCATACGCGTCCCCCGCCGATGGTTTTGAGGACAAACTACCAAACCGCCCGCGAGTAGCGTACCGCGTACGCGTCCCCCGCCATGTACACTTGCGCTCGTCGATGTCCCAAGTGTCAGCTACCGCGGCTGGCCACCCGGCCGTCTGGTCCGTCAGTCCAAGCCTAGCATCCGTCCTTCACCGCACCACGTCCTACTTGACCTTCTCCCGACCGTTGCCACCGCCTCCGGACTCCACACCTGCACAACACAAGCCAAGAGACATGTTTCGAAACATAACCCTGTGTCAGGGATTAGTAGAACCACCGAACCAACCACGAACTAAAGTGTTGGCACGTTGACAATTACTCATCACACTCAACGCAAAGACGCTACACAATGGTATGGAAAAACCATGCGTTCGCACGCACTCATGCGGCTTCTTCCAGGTCACCAACCACGGCGTCCCGGCCGGCACCGTCGAGTCGGCGCTATCCGCGGTCAGGGCCTTCAACGAGCAGCCACTGGCGGCGCGCTCGGCGTACTACTACGTCTCGACCGCCGGGCCAGCCATCTACACCACCGTGCCCATCCAGCCGCGGAACACCGGGCAGGCTGCCAACGCGCCTCTCCTGCGATGGCGCGACACGATCTTTCTCAACTGCGGCCACGGTGGATCCCTCCTCGACTACCTCCCCGCGGCTTGCCTGGACGCGCTGCTGGAGTACCGCCGGTCGCTGACGGCGCTCGTGAAGGTGATCGCCGGCCTGCTGTCGGAAGCGCTCGGCGTGGGGGGCGAGCAGCTGGACAGGGCGGCACAGGTTGAAGGGACCCTGATGCAGTGCCACTACTACCCGCCGTGCCCTCAGCCGGAGCGGGTCGCCGGCAGCCGTGTCCACACCGATGGTGATTTGTTCACGGTGGTTGCGCAGGATGGCATCGGTGGGCTGCAGGTGAGGCTCGACGGCCATGGAGATGCCTGGGTGGACGTCGTGCCAGTCACCGGTGCACTTTTTATCAACATCGGCGACGTGCTAAAGGTACTATAGTCATGGAATACTAAGTCCAATTTTCTTCCTCAAGCTTACACTTATCTAGTACTACTTGCACACTTCATTAACCTTATTATACACACTTCATTAAGCTTATACTGGTATGTAGCGTCCTGAAAAATTGAAATTTAAATTGTGAAAAACGTAAACTAATAAGCCCCTTATGCCTCTACTTTAATAATTAATTAACGTGCTGCATAGTTTACCAGGTGGTTTCGAATGATGACTACAGAAGCGTGGAGCACAGGGTGGTGATCAAATCCACACACGAGGCTAGGGTCTCCATTGCCCTCTTCTTCATTCCTGGCAAGTGTGGCGACTCTGACTTCTTCGGCCCTCTGACGGAGCTGGTGACACAACAAAGGCCTGCACGCTACCGGAGTTTAACATGGCCAGAGTTGATTAGATACAGAAAACAGTTGGGTCATGCCAGGCCATCACTTGATATATTCAAGGTAGATTTAAATTAATTACTGTTAGGACCATCTAGCATGCACGGAGATACCTGCATCCCGCTTGTGGGCTAATAATTATGGGCATCTTTGTGTAAAACATATCATTTTTCTATCCTGTTTGTCTATATATAGAAATGATTGTAAATTGTTAATTTTAACTGTTCTATATATACAATTTGAATTTGCGTTGCATTTATGTTTGTCTGTGTGTCGACATTCAAATACAGTCAACGGGTCACGGTCATAATTGGCCATTGCGTGCACAAGTACAAACGCGGCGCCTTTGCTGTTGCTATTGGATCACGGTCGGCAAGCCTGCTGCCTGCCTGCCGGCGAACGGGCAGAAGAGCTGCAGTATAGAAGAGAGGACTCGAGAGATTACTGTCAGAGCCATCGGCAAGAAGAAGAAAGGGAAGCCTGAACGTTTTCCGACAATAGAGACTCCGGTTCCTCTTGGTGGCTGATTCAGTATAGAAGACGGGCTGGAGCTTTAGCTTTTGCTTAATGGGCTGTTATGCTCGGGTTAAGTAAGGCGGTGGCGTCGGGGGCAAGTTATAACCCCGTGTAACTAAATGACTCGTCATCGATGAACAGGAACCTGATCCGAACCTATCCCCTGTTGCTCGTCTGAAACAGTCTCGTGCTGTTCTTGCTAACTGCCCCCAAATTCCCTGCTCTTCTCGCTCTCCAATTCCTCGTGGGACAGGATGGCCATACACCTATAACTTTATGTGGGACAGACAAGAAGATTTTAATTAACCCCCAAACTTAAAATTTGCCCCCGCCGGAATGCTCTGACCAGACTGGCTAGACGTCCTTTGGTGTCTTCGCCGATTAACAAGCTAATGGGTTGGAAGAAGGCTCGTAGCAATAGTCTTAGATGAAGCATAAGCATTTTAGCCCGTCGAGGCTGATGAAAACCAAAGGAACACAAACACAAGTAGGGTCAGTTGTAGCCACAGAACTGTGGACAACCTTGAGTTGAATAAGCCTGCACCCTTTTGTTGATTTAGACCATTGGATCTCTCATCCCTGTCTTATGTTCAGTGTCATGATGCCCTGTTCACTCGAACCTATCGCCTTGGCTTATCAACTATGGTTTAGTGTTTTTCTCTCATGACAAATTAGCATCAGCCGACTTATCAAGCGCGTGGTTGAACGGGCGTGGTCTCGGATGCATATGCTATATGTGAGGGGGCAGTTTTTTGCCAGTTAAAGAACCAGCTAGAATGGGGCATGTTACCGTCAACTTGAAGTGTGCTTTTATCTTTTGTTAGTCAAATTTGTGCCTTGTTATTCTGGCTTGGGCTTGAAAATTGGAGCCAAATCTTTGCTCAACCACTTAACTTGCTAATTTAACTGACCCTTTAGATCATATAGAGTTTTGTTAATTTTCTGAATTCTTCATTTTTTTGTAACTATTATTATGAGGTATTACAGTTCAGACATTTTGTTTTCTACTAACAAAAGCTGGCTATATATATTTCAAAAACAAGGGCTATATATCCTGGCTTGACTGCATGCTCATGTTATCCGGTTACTCACCTGTATAGAAAGCAACCCAGTATAGAAATTTTTTCCATGATGACTCAATTATTGTATGGACTGAACTTTTTTTAGCTAGCTCCAGGTTTTGAAGTTTGAGTTGATTATATGGAGTTCCAATTTCTTTCCCCTTGATTGTTAATAGTCACTCCCTACACACAAACATCTCGCCAATGTTGCAAATCATCAGATGTTTGAGAGGAAAGCTGGTCATGTTAATTAGAACATTGTTCCACTAGAGGCGATATTATAATATTATTAAGTTTAGTTTTATAATTTATTTTTCTAGATATCACCGTAGCGTTAGCACGGGCAGTATACTAGTATTTCAAAAACAAGGGCTATATATCCCTGCTTGACTAAAGTCACGCTATTCTTCTGTCTTCTGTTGTTTCATCAGACCTATAGTATTGCTTTGCTCTTGTGGCGAGTGCCCCTCCAAAACTTTTGAAATCATAAACTATGAGAGTGAGCTCATGAAGTTAGTATAGAAATATCTTCTAGTTGTGTAATGAGATCTTTTTGGCGCAATCGGGCCACAGGTGCTCTGCCATTTCACTTATTAAGAGTAGAGGGAAAGAATGTTCTTACAAGTTACAGGCAGTAGGGGCTGCAAAAGGAAAAGAACTTGAGAAGGGGGGGGGGGGGGGGTGAGGGATGGTCACTTTGCAGGCCTATACATATGGGGACACTGTACAGAATGCAGAGGAACTACTCTGCCCTAATGTAGGCATAGCGTAGTTAGCAACATCCACCATGATCTTCCAGCATCGTAGTTGGCAACAGTTTGGACGTGTGAGATAAGGGCAAGAGGGCAGGAGGCACCATATTCGATACCGATCTTGAGCAAGTAACTTGCTTTTCCGTTTGCAACATGTACACAACCACCACGTAATAAAAATAAATGTACACAGGCACCACGTACATAAAAAACGTACACAGGCACCACGTAATAAAAACGTACACAGGCACACAGCCGTGAGGCCAGAGGCAAAACGGAATTACGCAACAGGCCTCGCCGCCACGTCAATTCCTCATTCAGAGACCCATATAGCCATTATATTAAAGCAACAAGACCCTCTGA
This sequence comes from Bothriochloa decipiens, assembly GCA_023333625.1. Taxonomy (NCBI): domain Eukaryota; kingdom Viridiplantae; phylum Streptophyta; class Magnoliopsida; order Poales; family Poaceae; genus Bothriochloa; species Bothriochloa decipiens. The sequence goes on from CM041644.1 coordinate 762,100, forward strand.
CAGAATCGAGAAATGAGAAGGCACAAGACACATGCCGCAGTACACGAGAGAGATCGAAAAGGTCTCAAACTGATGGAGATATATGCAATTATGCATGATGGTCGCTCAGCAATCTTCATGCACCAGCTTCTTCAGCTTGGATATACACAGAGCTGAAGGAAGAAGAAGCCAAGAAGGGTTGTAGCAATAATCGTAGACGAAGCATAAGCATTTTTAGCCCGTCTAAGCTGAAGGAAACCAAACGAACACAAGCAGGGTCAGTTGTAGCCAGAGTACGCATGCTGCGTGTGCAGCTCTTGTGTATTACGCATGCTTTGCTTTGTTGTGCACTTGTGCCATGTGTAGGCCGGTAATGGTGAAAAGTTTCTGTCCCGTCCACGCCGTACCAGCAGGACACACGCGGGGTCCGGTAATGGGCGACGATCGAGCTGACGACACACAGGCCTAGCTCGAGGGCGAGTGCGACTGATTATTGCAGCACATAGTTGGAAACACCAAACCGCCTAGTATTAGTTTGACACATGTTTTTATTTTGCACTTTTTTTTTTGCACGAAACAAAGTGCAAACTAATGCTGACGAACTCTATGCTCGGACGTGGACTCCTTTCTTTTTTTTGATGAAAAGACTCCTGTTCTTTGTAGGCGTCTGCAGAGACATGCTTCAGTTAGCTCATATTGTCGTAGTAGCTTTTGCCTTCACGAGTAGTTGTTCAGAAGAAAGTGGAGGAGTTTAATTGTGCTAGGTATATGTAGACAGAGATGGAGATGTGAAAAGAGATGTAAGAGAACAAGAACACGAGGGAACTTTTACTAGTTCCAGGTGCATGCTTATTGCTTAAGCTTAACTGCTTAACATGGTTGTGAAGCTATTATTACTCCACAGTTTGATGTTTCCAATTGTCCTTTCCTTTTGTTCAGGTATGTATAATGGCGATGTCAGATAAGAAAAAGGATGTTGCACCCCAACTCATGATCTTATCAAGCTAATTAATTGCAGGCTGGCTGATCACGCTAAGGCTACTACATCAGGCTAATCATTGCCGGCTCCGGAGGAGATCTTGATATCACCACCGGTTTCGGCCCTTGGACCTTGGTTGGTGAAAATGGGTGATGATAAAGTGATTATCGCTGTGCCAGTTCAAACCTGCAGTAAAAATGATTATCACCGCCAGATCGTACCACAAAAATAAGCCTATTTGCAGGTTAGCATACAAAGTCCGCTTGCATCCCTAAATCTAATGGTTGGTTCTATTTTTTCAGTGTGATTAACATTATAATTGTACAAAATAAGTACTCAAGAAATCTTAAAGCAAAAGGCTTTGACAGTTGGCTAAGTAACTAACACTAAACTTCAGGAATTCTTTTTTGCTATATCTATACCCATATACTTAATTGCTAAAATTTCTGCCTGCCCTCTGGCCTCTATTTTTTCTTCCGCCAGTTGTGCTTTATATATAGTCCGTAAACGAGTTCTATCCACAGTCCGTATAGACGACCATGTTCCGTAAAGGAAAAGATAAATTTTCAGCCGTTTGGACCATAGCCAACTGTTCCGCTCGTTGTATTTTAGCCCAACTGCAATCTCCTCCTCACACGGCCCGCTTGCTCTGCTCAAAAAAAAGTGGCTCTCGCTCGATGCTGTTTTCACCATAAAAAAAAAAAAAGAAAAGGAAAAATGTTCTGCGTCGCCGCCGCCGGCACCAGGACGGGAAGCGAAGGTCGCCACATCAACATCGCGGCTGCACCCATGTGCGCTCGCCGCCACCTGCTCACCGCCCACTTGCTCATCTGTGCTGCTCTCTCGCTTTGCGGACGCCGGGGGTGGAGAAGCAATGGCCGACGAAATGCGTCGACATCGCAGCCTGCTGTGCTTCAGCTACGTAGACGCCAAGGCCGCCCAGGAACAGGGACGTCCTGACGGACTCAGATTTGGAACAAGACTATCCATCTAACTAAAATGTATAATGTTTCCGTGAAATCTCTGAGCTACAAAACATTATAAATTTAGTCACACAAGATGTACATCCCGCTGCAGCGCACAGACATAATTGCTAGTATAGCTAAAATTAAGAGTCCACATATTCATCAGCATTATCTTCCTCCTCCAGCTCCACTCCTGCAATATAAGGTTTTCATTAACTAAGTATTCATCGTCGTCATCAAAAGCCTATCTCTAGATGGTTAGAACTAGTTTGTTTAAAAAGATCATTCTGATAGCAGCATGGACGGGTAAGTATACTAGGACGTACCCAGTGCCATAGGCTCCCGTATTGTAGGGTCTGGGAAAGAAAAAATAGTCAACAACCTTTCTCACACAAATATACAGAGGCTAGTGCTTGAACCTTGGACCTCTTAGTTATAGGCGATAAAGCTGTGCCGCTTGCACTAGGGCTGGAAGGCAAGTATACTAAAAGGACAAAAACATTGTCTAAAAAATAGTAAAGAGTGGCCTTGTGTACATTTTGATTGTATATAGAACTCATCCTAGTGCATTTCATGAGTAATAATGAAAGATAATAGATGACGTGTTGACTCACCATCATTTGAGTTCGTTTTGTAGGTTGGAAGCAAATCATCCATACATGGAGTGTATATGAAAGACTCGCGTATAGCCGCATCGTCACTATGGTAGCATCCAACTGGATAAAATGTTCCTAGGTATTGCAACTTAGAACTGGCCAGGTAGTAAGCAAAACCATCAAAGTGATTGCCCTAGAAAAATAATCTCTTTGCTTGGATGGTACCCCAAGAAATCCATGTTGCTCATTTTCTTTTGAGATAATGCAACAAGGTTCTGGCGTCTACCATCCGTGCCACCATATTCTTCTTCCACTTTGATACCACTGTCATCACTAGAGTCCCATCCATAGTCTTCTCTATCGTCTGATCATATTCCTATCTGTCCACGGTCGTCCAAGATCCAGGATGCCTTGATTTCTTTTCTATCACCTCGCTTGTAGTGTTGCAAAAATGAGGGCCTGATGTCAGCCTTATACTTCAACTCCCACTCTGGCGATGTTGCATGAGAATCTGATGCTTCCTGCAATACCCATACTTGCAACTGGTGCCAACAAAGAGCGGTGTAGTAAATCCCATATTTTGATTTCCCAAGATGCATTGACGGTTGCAAACTATCCAAGTACTTCTGTTGTCTCTTAAATCTTCTCAAGATGCGCTTCTTCTGCTTCTTCTGATATACTCCTCCTTCTTTCAAAAAATAACCAATTTCTAATCTTGGGGGCATAAAAACATTTTCAAACCTTGGTGTTTTGATAACTTGGTATTTCTGCTCAAGCAATGAAAACCTGTACATTGTAAAAGACTGTGAATGCTCAGTAGTAGCAGCTAGCATATATTAATTAGGTCCAAATAATCAAATAAACAACATGGGCAAAACGAATAATAGAAAGCTTACCTCATGATGAAACCACCCCGACAATGTAGGTACAATGCTCCCCGCCAGCAGACAGCATTGCACTGAGGTGCTCGGTAGGTCAATGACCATGGGACTGACCAAACATCTGATAGGGTAACTGCGACATCATCGTCCCGTGCATAAGCTCTTTCCTGCCACTGGCTGGTTCTCGAAGAGAACACCTGCGCCACATATGAGGACGGTGGCCATCGTACCGATCCATTGATGTGCACCTCGCGATCAAACTGGGCCCTTGAAGATGATGGCAGGTCTCCATTTGTTTTGCATCCGTGAATAGGCATACTTGGCTTGGGAGGCACCACGGGAAACAGGAGCACATCGTAGTGCAGCGAGATCGTCGGATCAAAGAAGAGGTAGGCGGCCTTGCCACCGTCGTCCTTGGGCGGCGGAGGAAGCTGCTCCCACCGCCGCGTTGCGGGGTTGCACACATGGAGGTCCTTCCGGTCTTGGAAGAGGAGAAGGCCGTTGTTACACTGGTGCACGAGCACGGCTTGTTGCCGTCGGAGGTGTTGGGGCAGGAAGGTGAGCTCGGCGTCGATGCGAGGCGCCGCGCGGCGGGTGAAGAAGTAGGGGCTGTCTTCCTCTTCGTTGCAGTTGATGAACATTCCGCCAAGGCCGCGAGGCACGCGGTGCGCCAGCGCCAGGAGGATACCCCGGCCGTCGATGACGGTGCGCAGGTCCTTGCAAACGCACCGGCACACGGCAAGCGGCCGTGGCGGGAGGCGTCGGAGGATGTCCGCGAGCAGCTCTTCGGGTAGGCGGTCCATGGCTGGCTGGCTGGCGCCGTGGCGCGGCGTGGGAGATCGAGATCGTCTCCTCCGATCAGGGTTGGTTGGGAGTTCTTTTTTCGAGGGAACATCAGGGTTGGAGCTGTGGTGGCCGCGGCGTGGTGCACGTACAAGAAGATTAGATGCAGAGAATAGGTTGCGTGTGTCTGTTCTCCAGCCTAGTTGCACAAAGGACATTGCTACATATTTTGTTTGTATTTATTTTCATTGCAATTGAATAAAAAGGGGATTTGCTATACATTGTAGATTTTATTCTACAAATTGAATTTGTTTTTTTGGCATCGTGATTAAACAAAAATGCACTTATAGTGAAACAAAAAATGTTTATAAGAAGCCAACAAATTGACTACAAGAACCAAAATCATAGTTTCAAGAAAACCAAAACAATGACTAGTGAACCAATAGTTTTGTTCACTTGCTCTAGCGCATGCTGACTTCTTTATTTATATTTCGAAATTTGGAAAAAAAACTATCCTATATGCCACTTAGAGTTTGAGATCCCCTATAGGCTGTTTGTGTTGCTACACACGTCCAAGGCAGCGATCAAGCACCAGGCGGATCAGTAGGTGCTGGCAGGTACCAAACACCTAGGTTGTCTTCTACAACGAGTAATACGCTAGCAGAATCCAAAAAAGGGATGCAAGTGCGCATTGGAAATCTTGTAAAACATCTGTGTAAAAAACTCTCTTCCACTTAATGAAAATACATGCAAATATTTTATGAGATTGAGAAAAAAAAGAAAAAAACTATTTATGTTGCAAATGCTCACCCTATACCTACCTACCTTGGTTGCAAAAAAAAGAACCCCACCATATGCACACAAACTCACAAGATCACACGAGGGGCCAAGCCAAAAAATCATTAGGATTAATTAACATGTTCATGCTTATTTGTTGTGCCGTGTGCAGGCCGGCCGTAGTTGAGATACGTATGCGAAAAGTTTCTGTCCCGTCAACGTCGCACCACCAGGCACAAGGACACACGCGGGGGTCTGGTAATGGCGACGATCGAGCTAACGACATAGGCCTAGCTAGAGGGTGAGAGCGACTGATTATTGCAGATTTTTCCAAAGTCTTCAACGCCTCCCAAGGAGGTTTCGGTCCGTTGAGCGAAACTCTAAATGCTGTAAAAACAAAGTGTAAAATAAAAATTTGTGCCAAACTAGTACTAGGCCGTCTGATGTTTCCAAATGTGTGTTCTCCTTTTATTTTCCGGTAATGGCGAGAGGTCCTTTTAATATCCTGAATATTTGCAACCAACAAGTGCATACAGACTGCTAAAGCTGTGTGTTCTGCCCTTTAAACACTGAAGAAACATTAATGCATTTGTTCTTCCCCTGCCCTTTTGCATTAATTGGCTTGCTGGAATGCTTTGGGGTTAGCCCATCTTGTTCGTTGCAAACAATCACAGATTTTAGAGATCATCTTCAGAGACCGTTCTTTATAGAAATAATTGTGTCTATGTGTTGGGCCATCTGGTCCTCCAAGAGTGACATCTTTAGAAGTCTTCAGCATTCAATGGCCTCCTGCAAATTTACATTTTAAAAGGAATTTGCTCTAGTTAAGCTTAAAGCTAAGGGAAATTACCAACCAATGTTTGATCAATGGCTAAACAGCTTTGTATGATTTTCATGATCTTCTTTACCTCCTTGTATGTATCCTATGTCCAGTGTTTGGCACTCTATAGACTCTGTAAATTTTAAAGTTTCAATAAAAGTTCAGTAGGGGGCAACCTCTCCTGTTTCCTTAAAAAAAAAGTTGCATTCAGGCCAGAACCACTGGAAGTTACAACTAGTTTTAAAATGAACGGTAACACGAACTTTATGCTCAGACGTGGAGTCATGGACTCCTGTTTTTTATAGGCATCTACAGAGACGTGCTTGAGCTCTTCTGGAGCGTATACTTTGGTCCTGCAGTATTGTTGTAGTTGCTTTTGCCTTCACGATCGAGTAGTTGGTTCAGAAGAAGATGGAGAAGTTTAATCCGTTTTAATTTCTAGAAGCCGTGCAAGCTTTTTTCCCAACTAGTTCAGTTGTGCTAGGTAGGCTGAGATGGAGATGGGAAAAAAGAAGACAAGAACTGTTACTAGTTCCAGGTGCGTGCATTTTTTTTTTTTTTTGAAGAGCAGATTTCATTACTCATATGATTCAGCTCAATCGCTGATCACCATGGCCTCTATGAACTGAGGCATTGCATCCCACACTACATGGGAACCACTGTCAAACTTACACCCATATACGTTGCTGAAGCATCAGCAGATTTATTACAAGAACGAGACACGACATTCGCACTCCATGACTGAAACTCTGTAAACAGCATGTGTTTTAGCTCGGTTATAATTCCTCCGAGACCTGGCAACCTGTAATATTCACTATCAATCAAAGGTTTCACCACAGATGCATCGACTTCCAGGCAAACACGGTTCAGACCTAGTTTTGCGGCTTCCCTCAGGCCAGCAGTGCATCCCAGAAGCTCGGCATGAAGAGCAATCACTAGAAACGCTTCTTCTCCCACTCCAGATTTTACCATCATCCCGATCGTATCTGATAATGAAACCCCAGCCACCCGACTCGGTGTTACTGTCGTAGGCTTCATCAGTGTTCACCTCGATGTGACCGGTGTTGGGCTTCCTCCATTTCTGGACTGACTGCGCTGAGCCTGACAGAAATCCGGCAATAGGTGATTTGTTTCTTGCCTGAAACTTGTCTGTCAGCGAGACAGTCAGGCATGCCACTTCCCTAGCTGTTCTCCGTCTTCCTCTCTCCATTTGTTCCTCTTCCCCCACCAAAGCCAGAGCAGCATCACAGACATAAGCTGCTGCTTATGGTTCAGTTTGAGGATTTTGATCATCATTTCTTTCACTGAAACCGCTTCAGCTAGATCCTGTCTTACATCTTCCAAGTCCAGCTCCCTCCAAATTGCTTAAGCTTTGCTTAACATGTGTCAAACTAGTACTAGCAGTTTGATGTTGCTAGTTTTCTTTTCCTTTTCAATTTCAGGTTATGGTGATTTCAGATAAGAAAAAGGATGTTGCACCCCATCTCAGATCATAAAGCAAGCTAACTGCAGGCTGGCTGGTTACCCTAAGGCTCCAGAGAAGGTTTCGTCTCTCTTACGTGAAAATGGGTGGTGATAAAGTGGATTATCACTGCCAGTTCAAACCGACAGTCAAAATGATCATCACCACCAGTTCGTACCCGCAAACAAATAAGTCTATTTGCAAGTTTGTAGACAAGTCCACTTGCATCCTTAAATCTAGTGATTGGTTCTATTTTTTCAGTATGATTAACATTATAATGGTACAAATAAGCACTCAAGAAACCTTTAAACAATAAACTTTGACAGTTGGCTAATTAACTAACAATAAACTTGTGGCAAATGTTTTGCTATATATAGCTAAAATGAAGAGTCCATATATTCATCAGCATTATCTTCCTCCTCCCTGAATTCAAATCTTAATCCTCCACCTCTACATGTCTTCATCCACCACTACCACTCCTGCAATAAAAGGTTTTTATCTTCATAAGTATTCAACATCATCAAAAGCCTATAGCTCCAGATGGTTAGAAATTATTAGTTTCTATAAACAGATCATTATGATAGCATCATGGAACGACAATTATACTAAAAGGACAAAAACACTGTCTAGCAAAGAAAAAGGGACGATTGTGTACACATTTTGATTGTATATAAAAATGATCCTAGCTAGCTAGTGCATCCCATGAGTAATAATGGACGATAATAGACGAGGAGTTGACTCACCATCTTTTGAGTTTGTATTGTTTGCTGGAAGCAAATCGTCCATGCATGGAGTGTATATGAAAGACTCATGTGTAGCTGCAACCTGCATATGGCAGCATCCAACTGGTGTAAATGTCCCAAGGCACTGCAACTTAGAGCTACCCAGGTAGTAAGTGTTGGATATTTAGTCATTTTACAGCAAGAATTAATCCATAAATGTGATAAGCAAAATACTAATGCTAGTATGATGCGAGCGACAGCCTCATAATCGCTACTGCTACTGGTATTCATTAACATAAGCAAAATAACAGTAGCAACGAAATAAAGCATAAACAGGGATCTCAGTTTATACCCTAGCGTGCTACTGCCGGTACCCGCGGCCAGTACAGCACCATTGTTGCCTGCAGGGATGGCGGTGAAGGTCGCCGCACCAGTAGCAGCGGCGGCGTCGCCGGCATCTCCCACAGTCGCGCCACCACGCGTCCTCGTGGCCACCATCTTGCTGCTGAACGGAGACGGAGACGAAGTCGGGGAAGG
>CM041644.1:770610-822195 GCA_023333625.1 Bothriochloa decipiens
CTGCTTCCATAGTTGACCTCGTAATGAGAGTCTGCTTGCAAGACTTCCAGGAAACAGCACCACCCCAAGGATGTATGAAACAAATAATAGAAAGCTTCCGATATATATAAAACCCTGGTTGTTACCTCATGATGAAACCACCACGGCAATGGAGGTAGAATGATCCCTGCCAACACACACCATTGCACCGACGTCGTTTCTTTGCCCACACTATATGGTGCCTATGGGTTTGACCAAACATCCGATACGGTAACTATGACATCATCTTCCCTAGCATAGGCCCTTTCCTCCCAATGGCCGGTTCTCGATGAGAAGACTTGCTCCACATATGAGGGCGGTGGCCATTCTATCGATCCTTTCATGTGCATCTCGCGATCATAACCGTACTTATCCCTTACAGATGATGGAAGGTCCTTAATTCCTGACGAGTGTACTCATACTCACGGTAACCTATTTGGAACTCTCGTTTCCTCCTGATGTATGGTTGAATAGGTATTTTTGGCTCGTCAGGCACCTTTTCCGCAAAGAAGAACACTTCATAGTGCAATGAGACCGTTGGATCAAATACGAGGTGCATCGGGTAAACGCCGCCCCACGGAGGTGTAGGAAGCTGCTCCCACCTCCGGGTCGCGGGGTTGCACACATACGACTCATTCCTGTCTTCGATGAGGAGAAGGCCATTGCAGTGATGCACGACCTCCTCAACCCTAATCCTTTGAGGCAGGCAGCGTAACTCGGCGTCGATCGCAGAGGCGGGAGAAGAAGTAGGGTTGGTCCTGGCCGACCTAGTTGATGAACATGCCGCGCAGGCGGCGAGGAACGCGGTGTGCGAGCGCGAGCAGCAGGCCCCGGCCGTCGATGACGGCGCGCAGGTCCTTGGAGACGCTCCGGCATATGGCAAGCGGCCGCGGTGGGAGGCGTCGGAGGATGTCGGCGAGAAGTTCTTGAGGGAGGAGATCCATGGGTGGCTGAGATCGGTTTCTTTCTCGGGGGCGGCGGCGTGGCCACAAAACTGCCGGTTGAGGGGCGCGTGCGGCGTGCCTCTGGATCTTCTCGTCTAGGATCCGAAAAGGCTGAAGAAGGAAACGTGCACGCCAAGCACACAAGACCTGGAACACGCAAGCCCAACAAGCCCATGGGCCCACCTACAAGAAAGAAGATGTGAGATCCAGCCATTTCAAACATTTTTCCCTTAAGAAAAAGCCATTTTAAACATTTTTTTATTTTCTTTTCTACTAGTTCGTACATCTCTTGCTCTGCTATGCTATATTTACTCGTGGTCGTCATAGTGAAACAAAAATAGACTCGTAGTGAACTAAATATGACGAGGATTAACCAAAAGTTAGACCACACAAACCTTAATTAAGACAAAGACCACAGATTGAAAAGAACAATAAACAATTAAGAAATCTTCCTACCTGATCACGTTCGTGCTGACTTGGCTGCAAGCCGATCATGATCAGTATAGACAATAATTGAACCAAGATTTTCTAAATCATTTAGCAAATTAAACAAATGATGCAAAAGCTGTGATGAAAAATGTTAAGCTCGTGCTCGGTGCTACCTGAAAAAAAACAACAATAAGCTACTATGCAACAAAAAAAATTGAAAAGAACAAATAAACAATTAAGAAATCCTCCTACGGGATCATGCTTCGTGCTTGGCACTTAGCTGAAATCTGATCGTGATCTGTATGACAATAACTGAAGCAAGATTTCTAACTCGCTTAGCAAATTAAACAAATGGTACAAAAGCTGTGATGAGAAATATTAAGCTCGTTCTTGGTGGTACCTGAAAAACAAAATATAAAGAGTAAGCTAATATGCAACGGAAACTGAAAAGAACAAATAAACGATATCCGTCTACAATTCTACATGATCATGCTTCGTGCTCGGCACTTAGCTGCAAGATGCAGCTGATCAGATCGAGTTGAACCACTACATAACGACGCGTGTTCTTTGCAGTTGCACGGATCGCAGATAAATACCTTTGCAGCCGAACACGCACGGTACGACCCAGAGAGCGACAAAGAGCCGGCTCCGCCGAACCCCAGCCATGCTTCGCCTGCTCTTACCCGTCGCCGCCGTGCTCGCGATAACAGTGTCCCCGGGAGCCGCACAGCCTGCCGGCGTGGTGCCTGCGGCCGTGAAGCCGCCACTGCCTCCGGCTTCTGTAGCGCCTGCGGTTAACGTGCCGTCGCTGCCTCCGGCATCCGCCGCGCCCACGGTCGGGATGCCGCCGCTGCCACCAGCTGCCGTGGCGCCCACGGTCAAGGTGCCATCGCTGCCTCCGGCTGCAGTGGCGCCCACGGTCGGGATGCCACCGCTGCCTCCGGCTGCCGTGCCTCCCGCCGTGGGGATGCCTCCAGCTGCCGTGCCGCCCGCGGTGGGGATGCCGCCCTTGCCTCCAGTTGTCGTGGCGCCGCCACGTCAGGGCGCAGTGGCTCCTGCCCCTGCCCCTGCCCCTAGCCAGACCAAGGAGACACCAGCTGTCGTCCAAAGCAGCGGCGTCGGCGGCTTTGGCAAGGGATTATGCCTCTCGTCGGCGGTGACCGTCGTCATCGTGTTGCTACTGCACGTGGCCTTCTTCTCCTACTCCGAGTAGGGATTCCCCGAGTAGGAGTGGACGCGGTGGGTATTCTCGGAGTAGGAATAAGGCGTGGATGTTCGTTTCATCTACATTTCTCTTAAGTAATTGACCTGGTCATAATGTTCTTGTGTGTACCGGCTTCGACCAACTCTCAAACTACCACGTTTCATGAAAGTCCAGTTTCGTTCAATAATAAACTTCAAATCTGATCGTGTGACAATTTTTGTTTAGTGAGCATTATGTGCATGGTTATTGTTGGCATTTAAATTGAGCCCATGTTAATTAAATAGGCCTATGATAATGTTTAGCCCAATTTAAGGAGAATTTGGACAAATTAATAGTACCATATTGGTTTTTCAACGGGATAAGACCACCCCTACCCCCTATAAAATAAGGGGTACATGGCCGATTGATCCCATCCAATCAATCGATCAAAAACCAATCTATCTAACTCTTTTACCCTTTTTCTCTGCTCAACCTCTCTACCTGCTGTCCGGGCCTTCTCTCCATGAGATTGATTGGCATCTTAGGCGGCCTTGCTGGTCCTAAGAGATCCCTCACGTGCTCCCTCCCGATGGATCCTTCCGGAGGTGGTTCTGAGGTCGTTTCAGCCATATGCGAGCTCCACATCGGCCTTTTCGATCTCTAGATCGGTTTGGCCGGTTACGCTGCGTGTTTGCTGCGTTGTAGGTTGTGAAGACAACCTCCTTGGACGTCCAAAGCCTACTGGTGTGTTGGCATGGTCGCGAATCAGCGTCAACAGTTATATTCTAGGAATATAGCTTAATAAATTTATAGTTACTAGAACTAAATAATTAAGCAATATACGTGCAAGAAGAAGCTAGTGCACACTAGTAATCTACTCCTAACATATACTATGTCTTGTTTCACATTTTTTATGAGACTACAAAAAAAAAAAGAGCGACTCCTTCGAGCGACGGTTTCAGCTCCTTTGCCCTCAACTTGGTCCCGGCGTCCATGGCCATGAGATGCTGCCCTCGCTTGCCTCTGCGGTGACGTTGTGACTGAGTGTGACGACAGGAGACAAGCACCAAAATAAGTAGTGTAGAGGCTAACACGGTCGTAGAAGGTGTAGGGTGCGTCGCGGGTGGACGGTGGGCCGACGTAGTCTACGGGCAGCGGACGGAGGGAGACCTTGCTAGAAAATGAATCATCATTGTGTTCAGGAAGCAGAGCTGGGTGGTCGTCTTAAAAACATCACCATCGCTAGGAGCAAAATTAAGCAAAAATAGGCATGTGATGCATATATATTAGAAGCAAATCGATTGATTTAAGGCATATATATCATATACAATCTAACAATGAAAAAAACAACACACCGGATCCCTCTTGTCTGCGTGTCGGCACTATGGATCATGGTGCTCGATTGAGCGGTGTGGTGGGAGTGACAGGCTCTTGTAATGGAGTGGAGGGGCGAGGTTAGGACTGCTAATGGGTCGGGTAATAATTGGAGTTTCTGGGTTGCGTTGTGCTATGAAAATGTTTGGATGGGTGGTAGTGGATTTAGAAGTCAAACGGGAGGATGGGTTGGGTTTGGTAGTAAATCGGGTTGGGATGGGTTGGAATGGGCGGTAATGGATTCAGTCAAATCGCACGGCAGCGCACTGAGCCGAATGGTGCCGGAGGCCTGAAGAGGTGGCATCAGGCCTGGAGAGGCGCTGCACGACGGTGGAGACATGCCTGGAAGACTCGCGCTGCACTGCGGCGGCATCTTGCACGCGGCGCCTCCGGCTACGGACCCGACTAACCTCTTGGCGACATGGCCGGCTGGCTAGTAGATCTAGCACCACGTCCGGCTCCTCTCTTAGGCCTCCCGCTTCGTCCACGCAGCCACAGCCGTGAGCTCAAGCGGTGTCGGTGACGTCGCCTCCACCTCGAGCTCCGTGCTCCCACCGAGCCCGATATAGGCGTGCGTGCCTAATCTGTTCGATGGCGGCGACGATGCGCTCGTGTTGGTGTATGGATGTGTGCCTGATCATCTTCTTCAATCGTGTACGGGGACGAGGAGCGGAGGCACGGAGACGTCGTACGAAGGCAGAATGGATGAGGCATTGAAATCGTTGGCTGCTTGCTATCAGAGCAGGAGCAGCAGAACCCATGGCAGCCCACGGTAAAACAACCTTGGAATTCCAATACTGAGTGGGTTGGGGTGGGGTGGGTCTGAGTTATTTTGGAATGGGGTGGGGTGGAAATAGAAAGCAATTAATTATTAGATTTGGAATGGAGTGGGTATGGGCTGGAATTTCACCCATTAGCAGGGTAGGCGAGGTGACGTATATTTAGCGGTTAATCTTTACCTCACTAGAGTGACCCGAAGGACTTAGTCACTCGATTTTTGCAGCCGCTGGATCAGGAGCTCGGACGGTGGATCTCTTCCTCCTACTGCTTCCTTCTCCCTCTCCCCTTCTTCTCCTTCAACTCTGGCGATGAGCTAGGCGGGTCTTTCTCCTCCTCCAACTCCGGTGAGCTCACCGCCTTCTTCTCCAACTCCGTTGGGCTATAGAAATGTCCGGCCGGCCAGGAGGAGGCAGGGAAGCCAGGTGGCGGGGATGCAGGCGGGCGGCTTAAGGGGCCCGGGCAGCGGGGGACGATGGCCGGGCCAGGCTAGGGTGGGGGTGAGGTCGTCGGAGGTGAAGAAGACGGTGGCGCTGGGGGAGCGGTATAGGGCGGCCACCGCGGGGCGATAGGATCGGCGAGGGTGTCGTGGAGGAGAAGCCGTTCGCGGCGTGGGGAAGAAGACGAGTGATGGAAGAGGGGGAGTCACTCGAGTGATTCATAGACAGACCCATATTTACAAGACCAAACCGACGGTGGGGTCAATAGCATATTAAAAGTTTCTTCGACCAGGAAAAGTGATTAGTGTTTGAGACATTCCTAATAACAATTACGTCCCTATCGTAGTTACTTCAAAGCAAGCTCGTCCTAGATGATTCTAGTAGCAAAAATTACTTGGCGCATACAAACTTCTCTACCTATTTGGTCCTACAAGTGATGTGGTGCGCCGGCCGCGATAGGACTGGAGAGTCAAGTAGGTGAGCCTAAAATGGTAGGAAAAGAAAAGTAGGTGAGCTTAAAATTAACTAAAAATAACGATTCAATCTCCTTTTGTCTCGAACCTGACCGTTTCTGCTCAATCAAATTGACATGTAAAACATGCAAGTGTTTTTAGTCCATAACTTGGTGAAGGCAAATTCCTAGGGAGAAAATCAACCATACAACGTACTTGTTAGAGCTTAGAAGTCGAAGGAGCCGAAGTCCAGTTCCACTCTCACAGTCTTGGGCCCTACCTGCCAGAGCATCCCCTCTCGTCTCGTCCCCTCGGTCTCTTTCTCTTCCCCGGCCATGCCGCCGTCGCCGATCTAGATCCTCAGCCGCCACCAACTCCCCTCGCAGATCCAGATCCTCCCCTCCCCTCCCTTTCCTTTCAAATAGCAGGCCAGGGATCTCTCCCTCTCACTTGTCCAGTTCACAGCCGCCCTCGCGTCCGGCTCCGACTCCGCTGGGCTATGGATCCGACTCCGACCAAGCACAAGCAGCAGGCAAGCGCCAGGGCGGCGGCGCTGCCCGAGGAGTTTGTGGAAGAGGTGCTCCTCCGCTTCTCCGACGACCCAGCGAGCCTCGTCCGCGCCGCCCTCGTCAGCAAGCGATGGTGCCGCCTCATCGACGGCCGCGGCTTCCGCCGCCGGTTCCGCGAGCTCCACCGCGCCGCCCCGATGCTGGGCTTCATCTGCAATGTCATCCTTCGGGACCACGAAGAAACAGTAACCGACGGCGCCGACGGCGATGCGCTCCTCGTGCCGACCTCCTCCTGCATTCCCCCTGCCGACCACCACGGATGGCGAGCGCTCGACTCCCGGTACGGCCGTGTCCTTCTTTGCAATGTTAGCTGTCTCGTGGACTTGGAGACCTGCCACATAGACCCCTTCGTCATCTGGAACCCTGTGACTGGTGAGCATCTGGAGTTACCTTCTCTACCACTGGAGCGGTGCTCCCCACCACCGCGCAGCTTTAACGCCACACTGCTCTGTGCCGGTGGCGACGCTTGCGATCACCTCGACGACGACTGCCACTATGGACGCTTCCTCGTCGTCTTCGTGGGCACCTATGACGATGGACTGTTCACCTACACCTACTCGTCGGATGCTGGTGCATGGAGTGAGCCATCAATCGCTGAGGACCCAATGATTCAGTGGTTTCGCTGCCTGCTGCATTGATGGGGAATGCAGTCTACTTCTTGTTCAGCGTAAGCAAGAGAATTCTCAAGTATGATTTGAGCGCACATGCGAATTCTTTTCTTCACTTGCCTGCATCCTATGACTCTGCATGGATTATACTCATGACCACTGAGAAAGGTAAGTTAGGATTTATAAGAGCGGATGATGACTTCAAGCTCTACCTATGGTCAATGGAGGCCGGTCCCCAAGGTGATGCAGTGTGGACACAAGATAGTATTATTGAGCTCCAGAACTTGCTTCCTGCAAACACCACCTCATGTGGTTGGCTGTGTAAATGGTCGTGGTATTGTTTTGGTTCGCACGGGTGATGATGCGGATGCGGTAGTATTCGCTATTGACACAAAGCTGAACAAGGCCATAAAGGTAGGGGAAGACATACTTTTGAAGGATGATTATGTCGATGTCGGATTCGTCAATGATGTTGTTCCATACACAAGCTTCTACTTCCCAGGTACGTGCAACTTAGCATACCTTTTTATTTTGCCGGTGTTTAGAACTTTAGATATTAAGTAATGCTTCAATCAGTGCTGAAAATGGGAATTAGAAGCTATCCAATTATATTTACCAACTGTTCATATGTATTCATCTCTACATGTATGCAAATTTATAAACCATGCACGTATCATGCTAGGAGGATGCAGTCCTTAAATAAAAGGATATAATTCATCGATATTAGCATTGGGCCTGTCTTTAATAATACAAGTCCCTTGGCTGTGATCCAGCACTGACAGTGTCACTTATAACAACATAGGAATGCAGTTGCTGTCTATGATAAACAAAATTGTTCTTTGGAGTTTGAACATTCTTTCATTTCTTTCCACCAGTGTCTGTAAACCTTGAAGTTATGGTTCATATGCTAGTTTTTTTTTTTTTCTGTCAGTCGTAACTCATCAATGGCAATTCATTTGTCCCTGTGTTTTTTGTGTAAAATTGATGCAGATTATATAGAGGGCAGATAAATTCCTCATTTATCCGGTATAAATTTTAATGCTTTGTTGTTTTGCAGCACTGGGAGCAGTCTCTATTGCAGAGGAACCAAGTGTGGGATCATAAAGTGCATGATGAACTCAAGTTGCGTGTGTGAGGTCGTTAAAATGAAGAATTTCAGGATCATGATCGTGGATGCATGGCTTAACTAAGTGGAGCTTTTGGTTAACTTTTGAGTATTGTGTTTTCGTTCTGATCTTGGTTCTGCTGCTCTTCATGATTTGCGGACCTTTTGTTCAAGGGATAGATGTATCGATTAATATATAAATTATTAAGCTTAGCAAGCTGGTGGAACCCTTTAGTGAGCTTATCTCTAAGTTGTACCTCAACAGTACCTTATTCTGTGGTACGATTGAGCTAGGAATGAATGTTTGAAGACTCCAATTTGTATACACTCATGCCACTCCAACTTAGTTCAGTTTGTTTCAATTTTTGTGGCTTCAAATTTGGATGCATATGTAGAATCTTATTTACTGAACCAGCACTTCATGGAAGTTACGTGGGCTCCTAGAAGCTTTTGGATTGACAATAAACGGACGGACCTTTCAAAAGATAGACAGCTCGTAGAGACGGAAAGCCAGAGAAGCCCAGCACAGTTACGATGGCAAATAGCGGAAAGGGGGGTCTGCCCAAAAAAAATAGCGGGAAGAAAGAGGGGGGGGGGGGGGGGGGGGTGGGGTGTGGCAGAGCACAACATGATTATCAGCTGGCCACAATTGCTACTAATTCTCCCTATGTTTTTGGTTGGCACAATAAGGCCTTAGGCCAATAACTACGATATAGGGTGAAAAGGGTGATTATCAGCTGGCCACAATTAGGCTGATAATCAGCTGGCCACAATTAGGATCACCCTGACAAACATGATTATCAGCTGGCACAATTATAGCGGTGATTCTTGACTTAGGTCATAGGATCACCCTGACAAACATTAGGTTTACGGTAGCTTTAGCAATTCACCGCTAAAACGAATTGTTGTGGACCCAAAAAGGCCTTGCTAGTCGTCACTTTTACTCTCTCACCACTTCCTTGGCTCCATTTCCACAACATAAGCAAAGGATATTCTAGAACTCCAATATCGAGTCTGGTAGTGGTAGTACTTGGCTAATATGTAATAGCTAGTCAATATTAAATGTAAAATATTAGCCATGAAATCTCATGAACTATCGACCAGAAATGCCCTCGCTATGATGGCCCAACTTACTGTTCCATTATGTTCAGTGGTGGAATGCTTCTGAATGTTGGCTATCGTGTGGAGTACTAATCTCGTGGGTACCGTGCGGTTGGACCGGGCCAATGCTGTAATGGTCCAGACCTTTAAAAGGAGTGACGCCTTTTGTGAATTTTCTTTTTCCACTCAGTTACTAGTAAAGAATAGGAGTGACGCCTGAGATGATATTCTAGCGAGCAGATGACTGCTAGCGAGTCAATTCGTTAGTGGCATGTCAAGGAGCTTTTATTTCTCAAAAGTGTCATAGAGCTCTGTACTGCATGCGATTTGTCGCCAAGTTTTGCTCGTAATTTGGTTCCCAGTTCCCACCGGCCACTGCAGGAAGCAATAAGCTTGGTAGGTGTTCACTTTTTTGAGTGAGCTGTTATATTTTAGATACTAGGATTTTGGAAATTTTGAAGCAAAAAGTTTGCAAAATAAATAGTATAATAACAAAAAAAAATACAACTTATGCGAGATAATTTATGGAGAAAAATACTTGTTACCAAAGGAACAACAAAACCAGACACATGAAATATATTTTCAAAAAGTTTTCTACTATAAAATGGCTACTTATTATATTTTTTTTGTGACTGGCTACTTATTATATTTCACCTTTTCAAATGTGCATCGCATAATAAATACCTTGGAAGCAGAGACGCTAAGCGATGCATCTCATTTATTGGCAAACAACACGAACACCTATTAAAATATGTAGTACTCTCTTTATCCCTGAATAAATACATTCTTATCATAAAAATTATCTTCTCAAATGAATCAATTTCTAGGATGATGCATGGTACACCAACCCACTTTTTTTTTTCTTGAAGTTCTCTCATATATTTATTATACTGCTCCCAATTTTCCAAATCAGATTTGAGTTTCTGCAGTTTGATGTTATTAGTAAATGCTATAATTCCCATGCAACTGAGGTAATCACGGTTCACGAACAAGGTGGTCTCTGCTCCAAATAATTTCAGACTTTGAAATGTTAGCATATATTGACTAGTATTTTTTTTTTATGTTTACTATCCACTCGTGGTTCGGTCAGGTATGCGCTTTTGGACTGGCCCACGAATCCACGATTGGGAACTTTGACCTATAGGCGGATATGGGACAGGGATATAAAAAAGGTGGGCTATTTGCAACGGATTCTACTACTTGCATGATTGTAATATAAATAATAATATGCATAGCTCAATGCAACCAAAAGCAAAACGATAGCACAAGGAATGAAGATCATGCAAACGATAGCACAGCTTCCATGGATCATCAAAGAAAAAGCTAGCACACTCGGGATTTAAAGCCAAATACAGTAGTTTGGATCCACAAGACCAAGGCACAAAATGAGCCGGTGGGTATGTAGACGATGGATAAGTTGTTGGTGACCGCGAAAAAAAGAGTAGAACCATCGTGTAATGGTTCTAATCACTTTTACCGGTGGACTAGCAGTATGCATGCAAACGATATTGTAATTGTAATTCAGTACATCTCTTATACCGCATCAACATTTATCGTAGATAAGTTGCAAAGTAAAAAGGAAAAATAACTCTTATCGTAGGAAAACGCCACAACGTGTCAATGACGACACTTGGTCCACAAACATAAAAAAGCTGGTCATCATTTGACCTTTTGACTCTTGCATGCAAGAGACAGAGGTGAAAAAGACAAAGCAAGTTTATTCATGAATGAAAGCTTCTTTGTGCGTTTCCCGGCCGGCAAAACGGTAAAACTGTCAGTATAAGGCGATTGCCAAATTTTTTTATTCTCTCTCCATCACATTAATTTTTAGACTTATGTATGGAGCATTAAATGTAGGTAAAAAAATAACTAATTACACAATTTAGTTTGAAATCACGAGATGAATCTTTTAAACCTAGTTGGTCTACGATTGGACAATATTTATCAAATAAGACAAAAAAAATTACTATTTATCAGATTGAAATTTTTTCGTAATCCTAAATGACAAAAAAAAAATGCTGCTGGGAGCAGACCATAACATGGGCCGATCATCAGCCAGCCACAACGCGGCCGTACAACCGCCTGCGATCAGGGACTGATGTATGTGACACCGACACGATCGCCGATTCGCGGTCGTAAACAAAGGAAAACTTACTGTTACACTGCTGTACACAGTACTCTG
The DNA here is from genome assembly GCA_023333625.1 of Bothriochloa decipiens. NCBI lineage: Eukaryota > Viridiplantae > Streptophyta > Magnoliopsida > Poales > Poaceae > Bothriochloa > Bothriochloa decipiens. The sequence continues at coordinate 781,793 of CM041644.1, forward strand.
CGGTTCAAGTGAAGTGAAAACTCCTGTATTATACGGTGTAGAGTACTTGGCTAAAGCTGACTAGCTAGCATTATTGCAGAAAACAGCCGTAGTGTAGATGGACTGTGTACCAACTTGAATTACACTTTAGTAAGCTTTTTTATGACCATATACTGATACAAAACATTGACAAGTTTGAATAGCTAATTATACTTGTCCCCAATCATAAAACAATGAAATTCCCACGTTTTAAACAAACTTAATAATGTCTAATTAATGTATAATTTACAGTGGACCTACACAGCTCCACGTGAGCATAACCATGTCCCAAATGGGCCAATTTAGAGAGGTCCCCTCACGATCACTAGGAGTTGTTGTCTGATGGGCCTCTTTTCATGGTTTATAAAATATGGAATCTATTTATCGAAAAAATGGAACCTATAAAATGACAAGCTCCTTATTATGAAATTAAACTTAGGATCCCAGCAGAGGCACCTAACTCCCTTGTATTATCTAAAATCTCTACAAAATTTGACCTAATTATACTTTGACCCATATGCATGTACAATACAGGGCGTCTCACATGTGAATGACGCACTCATGGGCTCGCTTGTTGGATGCAGCTACTATCCACGGACGAGAACTACTGGTGCTAGATATAGTACTGTGCATTGGCTTCCATTCTCTGTTGTACGAGCATGCAATTACTCCCTCCGTTCTAAATTATAGTTCACTTTGACTTTTTCGATGCATGTATTTTATTATGTATTTAGACATATTATTTATCTAGATATATAACAAAATACATATATAAAAAAATCAAAATAAACTATAATTTAAAATAGAAGGAGCACGTTTCACCACGACACACGAGAAACAAAATGACCCGTGCGGTTGGTGCTCGTGAATGACAGGCTGGGCCGACGTCTGCATGTAGCAGCCTGGGTGTGGGAGATGTTTAATTTGGCGGCGTATATGGATTGATAGCTCATTATCAGGCGTGTCACTGCGTCCAAAGAACTTCCTCTGTCAACGTGACTTAAGTCACTTAACTAACCACTGCACTTACCGCGAGATATGTACGAGAACAAATAGCTAGCTTTGCACTTTTTTTTGCGACAAACAGCTAGCTAGCTTTGCACTAGGAATACTATTTTGTAGGAAAAACTGCTTTCACGAAAGCACAAGAGTATATGGAGTACTTTTTAAAAAAGATCATAGGGAGTACTATTTTGTGCTCAACGAACTCTGAGAAAAACTGTTTTGTTCTGAACTAAAGAGAAAAATTGAAAAACGAAAAGGCCGCGTGGGCTTACTAGGACTAGGAAAGTGGATTCTAGGTCCAGTGTCCTGTTTTGTTCCTGGGAAGAATGCAGGTGGACACTGCAAGAAGCAAGATGCCTCGTCATGAAACGCATACAGTAGCACTCAAACCGGGGCGGAGGGACCGAGTGAGTACTAGACTCCGGTCCATGAATGAAATTAGCTTCTGTGTGATTCTGATCCCGGCAGGCAAAACAGTCAATAATGACAAAAAGGTGTGCTGCTGAAAGGGGAGCGGACCATAAACTTGTAGTAATTAAGGAATTATATCATGTTCCAAGAATCGTCTCGCTCGCATGCTACGCTTGGCGTAGTCACTGAAATTCCTAAGTTACAAATAAACGCGATGGATGGATCAACGATGATGAATATGGATAGGCGGGCACATGGGCAGGCCGATCTCTGCTCCACTTCTCCACATGAGCAGGGGATATACGTACTTCTCCGTACTTATTTAATTATTATCATTGGTGTAGTGCCATAAGTTTTACTCGATTTATAGAAAATATATGTAACATTTATATCTCTAAATAAATTTGTTAAAAAACTAGATTTAAAGATCTTTCTAATGATACTAATTATATAGTATAAATATTAATATTTTTTTATATATAATTACTGATAATTATTTTTTAAAAACACAAACGACAATTAAAAAAAGACGAAGGGAGTACTCGACTAAAGCTAACTACCAGATTACAGAACTAGCACGCACATTTTAAACAAGCTATGTCTAATCAAATGTAGAAATTTTTGTGGACCTACACGACTCCACGACACCCTAATACACATGTCCCCTTTCTCACGTCTCTTTGCAACTTCTTTCGGTTCTTTGTTTAAATAAATTCAGTAGGGTCTCGACTCTCTAAGCTCTCCTGTTCTGTAAAAAGACTAAATAGGTATGACAGAGAGATCCCCTCACAATCACTAGGGAAAATCATTGTTTATTCAAAATATGGAATCTACAAAAATTACACACTCCTTATGAGGTTAAACTTAGGATCCCAGCAGAGGCACATAAACCGTCATATATTGGTCGTTAAAAACATGATTGGCTTTATAGGACCAGATATATGTCATTCCGAAATCCTAAACCCATCGTAACATTGTTTTACCCTCTCGTTGGGAAGTACAAGCTACAAAGTGCTTAAAGGGAATTCATTCAGCTAATAAAGTCGGAGATCTTAGAATAGATACTCATCCTCTACAAAGGTCGGAGATCTCCAAATTCAAGAGAGAACAAAACAAAGTGTGGCGCCTACTTCCTCCTTTTCAAATTATTAGTCATCATGACTATTTTACATTTCAATAAATAAATTATATATATATATATATATCAAAAGTTACAAACATGTAAGAGTTGCACGTCAAAAATGGAGAAAGTAGAGCAATAGGTACTAATGCTAGGCCCATAACAATAATAATAAATATTTAGAAAAGCATGAACGACCACTTGCAGTTTTCAAATACATTATGTGCTACTAGGTAAATTATATCATGTGCTACTAGGTCGACTAGGATTCGTGTGACTTTTTTCCGTAAAATGTTTTTTAAAGAAAGTCCTACTATGTGACTATTAATAAAGCTCTCCTATTATTATTGTGTTATAGGTAAAAACAATTGTATACCGTCGTTGTCACACTGTGGGCCCAGCCGCTGGCTACGTGGGCCACTCCAAGCCCGAGCTACCTGAGGCTGATGCCTAGGGACCATGAGTTGTCATGTCGCCCTACGGAAAATTGATGTGAACGGTCGTTTTGTAATCTTTGCAGATTAAGACAATTTGCTAGGCCGGGTCGCACTATAAAACAACATACAGTGGCCAGATCGCCCGGGTTTGTGCGTGCCGCTATCGCTAGCATCGAACTAGCTAGTACTATTTTCGCCTGAGGCGTGTTTCATATTCAGACAACTTGCAAGGGTGTAGCAGCAGATATCAATACAAACACACACGCCAGATGCTATTCGTTATTTTCTAAAAGAATGTGTACAGTAGCAATGAATGATATGATCTTGGTTACTATGTCTCGTGCTCTCGCGAGACAAAGGACTAATATGATACACTAATATTCTTGTTCTGTATATAAATAGCCCACTTCTCATTAAGGCCAACCAAAATAGACCACAAAAAAAAAACAATGAAGTGGATTGATTTGACTTTTCTACGTCTCTAACAGCCACACCATTTCTCTATGCCATGCATCATATCTCAAGGAGCCTGGTGTTTCTTTGGCGAAGGGCCAATGCTACCCACATGAAGCTTCAAAAATATTAATCGGGTTATTCATCTTCATGCACACGTACAATCCACTATTAATTCGTGCCTCGCCACTCCTATGGGTTGGCACACCACAGTCCACAGTCAAGGAGCTAGCAATGTCAGCTTCCTCCTGGCGTATGAGGAAAGAACGTTGATATTCTTATTTCCAAGTAGCAAGATATTCATAGTAATCCCTGATTAATTGTATTTTCATGTAACTAAACCTTTTTATTAAATTTATTATGCATGTGAGAGTCAAGTTTTTTTTTCCTATCTATGGATAGCAAACAATGACTCAGGATGGTATCTTGAGTTGCTTGGCACAAGCTATTACCTAAAGAAATATACTTAAATTAACCAAACATATCAAAATTGGAAAAAATGAAAATCACACAAAAACACCAAATTATGCTATAAATTGCACAAAAAAAAGGCTCCTTGTGTGTGATCAAATATGGAACAAACTTTAGTTGTTGTGTGTGATCCCTACATATGGAAGTATGCAACATATATATAGCAAAACTAAATAAAATTTGTGGATTATAAGAACAAAGCATATACATATACTGCCATCAATTGAATTACATCATACGTACCCGTAGGCAATGTAAAATAATCCGATTTAGAGCATGTTTGGATCCCATCTACTAAAGTTTAGTGGACCAAAATATTTTAATTACTTTTTAGTATATTTTAAGTGACTAGTAGTATTAAATTGTTTATCACTTTTTAGCCAGTTTTTTTTTTAACTTTCTCTAAAGTGACTATAGTTTAGTCACTAGAGTGAACCAAACAGAGCCTACGCTGTTCAACCACGCGCACGTCAACACAAGCACAGCCCACTTAATTCCCCTGCTAGTCTGCCACCGTCTCAACATGCTCACGCTTCATTCCCTTCTTCTGCCTTTTATCTTCAGAGATTTAGAGAAAGGGGAATGACTGTCCAGAAGGGGATCCAATCCCCCTCTTTGTTTGGACGGACTTTTTAAACCTATTGCCGTTTCGCCTTGATGGCTCAATCGTACAAGTGTATACTACAGTTGCAATGTTGCACGTCCGCTGCTGCAGATGAAAAATTGATTTCTTTGTATCTCTACAACTGTTAATTTCTCAGTAGTAAGATTCAGGAGAATTTTTACGGTGCTTGTGTGGAACCTGTGGTTCCTCCCGTTGATTTCTTTTCCAACCAGTTCCTCACCTTAATTATAATTAAGGGTATTTTAGTACATGGTATCGATTCTCAGCTTCGTATCCCAATTCCACGGCCTATCCCAAATCCAAGAACTGCTCAGGCAGGTTCCACCGCCGCGGCACGTGAGACGCGCCCCCTATCCTCCTTCTCCCCCGTCTCCTCCAAGCTCGCAGCCCGCCTTGCTGACTCCCAGCCCGCCGGCTCCCTGCACGGCTGCGCCATGGCCCCAGGCGGCCTTGTGCCCTGGGCGGCAGGCCGGCAGTCTCTTTGGGCTATATACGTATGATTCATGTCCAGAATCATAGGCCGACAAAACAAGAAGTGAATAGTTGGCAGTGATGATGTGACATCATGCCACGGAGGTAGTGCTGCAACGAGTGATCTCCATGGAGGATCCATCTACTTGGCTGTTGCCGGCGGGAGCAGGCCACCTAGGAGCAGTCTGCCGCTCTCGGTCCATCTCGGTGATAAGCGGCACGACGAGCACCAGGAAGGTCGTCCCCGCGATCCACGCCGCCTTTCCTCACCTGTGCTCCGTAGCAGCTTCTTCGTCATGGCCGCCGCCTCGTGCCCGTGCGCCGCCACCTACCACCGCGAGATGGCGGCCAGGATGCTGTCCCCTCCGTCGCCGCCCCCGCCGCCGCGCTAGCTGAGAGCCGAAGACGCCTGTTTGGCTGTTCTGCGGTTTGGAGACGAAGAACAGCGATGTCGGATAAGCAGCTTCGGTTGGGGGACGAAGAAGGAAGAACAGAGATGTCGGATAGCTTAGAAGCAGCTTTGATTAAGCTGGAGCAGTTTTTTCTTAATTCCGAGAAGCAGCTCCTCACACGTTAAAATACTGTTATGCCCTCCAAATTCAGTTCCGGGCTCACATTATTCTTTGTTTCGGTCTACAACTTAAGTTTCTCTCATATGATTCATCTTATTTTATCTGAGCAAATGGAGGGCTCACGTTATTTTTAAGCGTGGTAAAATATCTTAAGATCTTTTTTGAACGGACGACAAAAGCTTTGCTGCAATTTTATTAGACAATGAAAATATCTCAAGATTTAGAGGTAACAATAAAGCATTTTCCAAAGAAAGAGTATTATGGCAACAAGCTGCGGCTTGATGTGTTGGGTTACATGTATTAAGTATTTTATGAGCAGAGGGACGTGTTATGGCAACAATACTGTGCTCGTATTTACCGCAGTATTTGTGTATGCAGTCGGCCGTACGACTTGCCCGATGAGCAGAGGACCGCTGGGTAGCCGCAGGGGAGTCGACGAGCAGAGGGCGTCGTGCAAGGGAGCCGGCCGAGCAGTCCTACGGCCAGCGTTTGCTTTCTTGCCTGAAAAGTCAAGTTTCAGTCTTGCTGTTGGCCAGAGATTTCAGTCTTTCTTGCCTGGCGTCTGAGGCCTTGTAATAGGCAGCATGTAAATTCTTGTTAGCAAATTAGCTTGCCAGCAACAACAGAGACGATTGAAGTTTCTTATTTGTAGATGAATTAATAGACAGCATTCGAACAGTATATGGACAACGTTTGGACAGTATATGAACACATAGCACATTTACTTTATAATCGAGTTTCTAGCTCACATAACAGAACACATGAGTCTGTAGCTCACAATAAACATCCATACAAACATAGTTCTAAAGGAAACTGAGTTATTTAGCTTGCATTTGACAAGCCATACAATAGAGTTCTAAAGCAGCTCGCATTTAATAGGCCATATAAATAGAGTTCAAAGGGAGTGAGTTTTCAGCTCACTTCTAACAGGGCATACTCTAACAGGGCAAAACAGAAGTCGTTTGTGTTAATATTGCAATCAGTCGTTCAAATGAGAATGCAAGAGTAGTATTTGTATTGGCTATGTACAGAAAAATATATCCGATTACTGATATAAGGGCAAAAATCACACTCTTGGCAAAGATGCCAACAATGTGAGATTTGTAAGGTCACAAATTCTTTTTGACAAACAAAACAACAATATTAATTCTTAACAGAGCTGAGATATCAATACTAGAGCTTAGAGTTTAAACAATCTCTCTAGAAAAAGAGGTACCATCTTTCTATTATCAGGTTTAATTTATATATCAAAAGATTGAGCTTGTTGTCTTAGGTCTTTTTTTTCTCAAAATGGTGAGGAGGCAATGTAAAAACAGAGATGAACAAGTACAATAGTGTTTGATAGGCTCATCCGCAAGATAATTAACACGCAATTAGCAAGCCAAGGTGAAGTGTAGAGGTCTACAAATTTATTGTTATACAGAATTTACAGTACTAACCTTGCTTAACAAGAGTGTTTGTTCATTATCTTTCTTAATTAGGATTGTTTTTTCATCTAATGCAAATATTTGTTGGCTTTAAAGTTGAGAACAATAATGCATTGTATGAGTAACTTTTTAGCAGTAAGACCGTAAAGATATAAATGTATTATTGCAGCGTGGTAAACTAAAGATTACCATTGTCATTCTTTTAAGTGAAATTTATTGCTACAAATATTGGTGCATCATCTTTCCAGTGAACATGGAAGAGATATCAAACATGAAATTTTTTTTTAATAATCTAGAGAAAATATCAAGTGACATTATAAACTACATGTAGCTCCAAGTAATAATATCGAGCTGCAATTCAGCAAAGATGAATACGTAATGAACATACACTGCAATTCAGCAAAGTTTCAGCTACTGCTTTGATGCTCTCATTATGCCTATCCTATCATTGTTTGTAACAGCATTCCCATTTTATGCAGAAAATCATTCAATTAATGACATGGTTATTACTTATAGAGATGTAAAATGTTATCTGGTTTAATAAAGAATGATCAATTTATTTAGGTAAACAGTAAACCGAAATATCAGAAGTGTAAAACCGTGTAAACTATGATAGCAAAAATGAAGTAACATTCTACGATAGCAAAAATGAAGTAACATTGGTCTAACTCTAATGTCGGGTAATGGAAACTAATAACTCTATTTAGCCGTGTACTTGATATTCACTCTTCCTTTTTGTTTATGCAAGAGTTCAATCATTATGATAAAAAAGTGATAAAATAGTGGCCTATTAGCGCAGGCTCTGTTAGCGAGTATTGCGAATAAATAAAAGGATCGAACACAACACAAGTTCGGCGTACCTACATCCTCGGGGCATGATTACGAACGCTCCTCCCCAATAACTAAAATAGTTATCATATCGTCTTATGGTTACAAACGGGTTAAGGCTATATTTATAGCCCTTAGGATTACCTCTCTACCGCTAATTTGTAATACGGTACTAAACGTATCCTAGCCTAATAAAACCACTCAAGTCACAGTACACATATTTGACATAACTTTAACGAACTCCACCTTGGCGAATATGCACGCCACATTGAAGTCATCCAAACGTGAACATCTGTGTACTAAAACTTGAGTATTGAATTCATAGCTCCAAAAGTTGTCAACAAATCACACATCTGACCCGTTTAAACAAGAGCTATGCTCCTGCAACTTCATGCTATAGCTCCACCTGCAGCTGTGCACCTTTCGAAGACTTCCAAGAAATAACCAGAAGAACTAATCTGCAGAAACCTACATATCAGGCAACCCTAGTAAAAAAAGCTGCAGCCTGGTACACTTGCATGTACAATTAGTGAATAGCTAGAACCTTGTGTATAACATCATGTGCACTTGACTGGAATACATGGACACCAACAATAGAGCAGAATATTTCAGAGCTCCGTCTTGGACTCAAGCATGTAAGCTGAGTCGCCGAATAATTAGCATGGAAAAGAATCACCCAATAGAAACACGCTGATCTGGACTAACTCCGCCATGGACTCGACAAGAGATGCGTCGCCAATTATCGACACGGAAGAAATCGCCAAGCAACAACCGACAATAATAACCCAGACTTTGACTCCGGTTCTGATAGCCAAAAGAAAGAAACTATCCAGCAAATAATTTCAACTACGATGCACCAAAGTCTTGAAAATAAATAATCCAGAAGAAAATAATCTAAAGAAAACTAGGTATGAATTCTGGAACCTAGCATGAACCTACAGCTTCTGTACACGTCTGTACGAAGTTTTGCCGTAGAACTCTTCTGGTAACCTCTTGTGTGCACGTAGTAGAAATCTAAATCCGAATTTTTAATCCACCACAGCAAGGAACGTGAATCTTGATTGCTTCTCGATCTGCATGCACGAGCAACAACAAACGCTTGAAGGAAACAGCGGCAGATGGATCCTCGGAACGTCCGCTTGACGGACTGGCAGCACCCCCAGGAGAACAGCACTGGGTACCGGCTCGGTTTCGAAAAAACCACATGCAGATCGGAACTTCGGCTTTAACTCCTCCGAGGTAGAACGCCGATGCAGCAGGAAACACCGAGGCCTTGTTTAGATATATGCACTAAATTTGTATAATAAATTCTATTAAATATTATAGTAATTTTATTTTTATTTAGTAATAATTATCTAAACAGGATTAATTAGGTTTAAAATGTTTGTCTCGTAAAGTATAACAAAACTATATAATTAGTTTTTTATTTTATCTATATTTAATATTCTATACATGTGTCGATATTTTAATATGATGAGAAATCTTTTTTTATATAGTGAAATTTAAAAATAAAATCTGAAATCTAAACAAGGTGAAGAGGAACACGCGGAAATCCGCCTTGGACTCACGCTGGAATGTGAATCGCCGTTTGGACGACACTGACAAGATCGACGAGCAGATTGATCTCGGCATACCGGCGTGCAGAAACAAATCGGCCATCTTGGACTCGACAGGCCAACGTCAAGTCGCTGCTTTCACCACACGGAAAAAACCTATGAGATAATCCTCGCGGCGGCGACCGAAACCCTAATTCTTTAAGACGATAAATAACAGGGAATAAAACCCTAAATTTTAAATTAATCTCGTGTCTGATTTTAATACCACTTGTTAGTAAATAATACGGATAAATAAAAGAATTCAATATGAGACGATATTTTTTAACGAGGTTTGGCGTACCTATATTTTTAGGACATGATTACGGATGCTCCTCCCTAACAAGAAAAATAGCTGTTATGTTGTCTTATGGTTATAAACAGGTTAAGGCTATATTTATAGCTTCATAGGATTGCCTCTCTACCGCTAATTTTTAATACGATACTAAATATATCATAGGCTAATAACATATCGTAGGCGACTAAGTCACGGCGTAACTAAACGGCATTCGACGCAACTCTCGCGAGCACCTCGCTACAGCGGCGCAGGCCCACAAGCTGATGGCTGATGGGCGCCGCGACGGGGGAGCAGCCGCTCCGTTCAAACTGGTGAAGCTGCCGTGCGCTGCGGGGCCACCGAGCTCGCGACGCCAGAGTTCCGTGCGCGCCGAGGGCCCACCGAGCTTGTGCCGCCGGAGTTGCGTGCGCCCGAGGCCGCCCGCGCACGCGCCGTGGAGCCGGCCTAAAGCCCTAAACTCGCATTGGGAAGCCGACCGTGCCAGTGGCAATGGCGCATCGGCCTCAGCCTGCCATCTCGATCGACCTCGCGGCCGATCGAGCTCTTCGGTGGCGTGACTCCGGCCGGTCACAAACTCGCGACAGCCGGCGCCGCCCATCTTCACCAAACTCTTGCCCCCGCGTGCTCCACTCTCACGGTCTCACCACCCCGCGTGCTCCCCCTCGCCGCGCCATCCTTCACCGCGGCCACGCTCCTCCCGAAGTCCTGTAAGGACAGCCACAGTGGCCAGTGCCGGCAGCCACGCCAACCATCACTTCACCAGCGGTGCTGTCCATGGCCCTCACACCTGCGCTACCGGCACCGCCACCCCTGCTCCCGTGGCCACTTCTCCCACTGCCCCAGCGACCGCGCCCCGACGCCTGTGCCCAAATTAAGTACTCGCTGGCCGTCGCGGCGGAGGCCACGGAGACCAAACCCCAGCGACCGCAACCAGCTCTGACTCCATGCCCGAGGTGGCCGGCGCGGCGCCGGCCCCGGAGACTATGCCCACGAAACCCCTGTCCTTGCCTTGACCAAGAAGGAGAAGACGTCTTCCAAATTTCGAATGGCAAGATAAAGATGAACGCTGTACCAAATAGCAGAAAGAAATGGAAGCAAGAGTACCTCGCTCGAAGGCTGAGGGAGTGTAGCAGATCGATCGACGTGCCGGCTCAGGGAGCAGAAGTGTTCTTCAAACAAATTCTCCTGGGTTCTCAAAAACAATTATTTGAACTCAAAATTCAGTCTCAAAACAAATGGAGGACTGAGGGATTACAGAGAGAATGAACAGGGAGAGAACGCTGTACCAAATAGCAGAAAGAAATGGAAGCAAGAATACCTCGCTCGAAGGCCTGAGGGCGTGTGGCAGATCGATCGACGTGCCGGCTCAGGGAGCAGAAGTGTTCTCTAAACAAATTCTCCTGGGTTCTCAAAACAATTATTTGAAATCTGGTACATGCATGTAAATTTAGTGAAATAACCATCTGAAAATTTAGTCACCATACTTAGCCAGTTAGCCGCGCTGGACCAGGACCACACGGGCGTTTGAAATCCGGTACTTGAGCATGGACCTAGAGGTCTAGAGGTAGAGGGCATGGGTGGCTGGGTGCTGCCTGCAATGAGTACACAGCAGGAGGCAGCAGACTAGAGTAGCAGTACAAGCCTAGGCCGTGTTTAGTTGCCCTGGCGTGCCGTGTCAAATCAGGGTACCGTAGCATTTTATTTGTATTTGATAAAAATTGTCTAAATTTTGACTAATTAGGTTTAAAATATTCGTCTTATAAAGTATAACAAAACTATATAATTAATTTTTGATTTTATCTGTATTTAATACTTTATATATGTGCTGGCATTTTAATATGACGAGAAATAGAAATTCTACGTAATAAATTTGATGACAAATTTTAATATCTAAACAAGGCCCTGCAATCACGAATCAGGTCGCGCCTTGCCCTGCATATGTGGGTAGCGTTGTTCATAACCATTGTCAGTTTAGTTTGGACCAAAACACGTTTCATAATCACATCCATTACACAATCAGTGAGTTTTTTAACGAACACAGCTAGTTTCAGTTCAGTTTGGACACCTCTCATGGAAAAGGAAAACCAGCTGTACTGGTAATTCTCAACGTCTCTGCACGTGATGTGACAGTTAATTCCTTGTCATTTTTAGCTTCCGGCCCGCTCGTTGTTGATATCACACTTGACCCTGAGTACAGCATGTAACAAATCATATAGTAGCTGTTTTTTTTTGGCACAAAAGTGGGCTACACGTAATTTGACGAAAATGTAAACTGTTGTTATTCCTTTTTCTAGGAAGTGCTGTTTTTTTTTCTATTTGTTCAAAAAAGCTCAGTGCTGAACGTGTACAGAGAGGTCTTTCAAATTGGAGATTTTCTCTCTAATAATAATGATGGCACATGCATGCATATCGTGTACTAGTAACTGAATTATTAGTTTAATTAAATATTATTAAACTAGTACTTCCTCCGTATCAAATTGTAGTTCACTTTGACTTTTTTGATACACGCATTTTGCTATGTATCTAGACACATTATTTATCTAGATACATAACAAAATACATGCACCAAAAAAGTCAAAGTGAACTATAATATAGAACGGAGAAAGTACCAAAATAAAATTAATGACAAGCTACGTTACCATTCCACGCTTGGCTTTTTGAATTTTTCCCGGGCACCAAAATCACATCCTCCCTGTACTTCTTGTTTTTGTTTATCCAAATAAAATTTATTCACCACATGGAAACCAAGAGAAGAAGATAGAAAAAGAGAAAGGGCACACAAGTGATGCATTTTGCCACTGTTGGCAGCCACTAGTTTTAAAATCATAGAATGGTTGTCCCAGAAAGATAATACTACATCCTATTATTTTGTTTGACTTGAGACGAGTGACGTGATAGGCATGTGAGGTTTAGCGTTTAGCACTACGTAAAATAAAGATTTTTCGTCACATCAAAATATCGATATATTTATGAAGTACTAAATGCAGATAAAATTAAAATTCAATTATACAGTTTGTTTATACCTTACAAGACGAATATTTTAAACCTAATTAGTTAAAATTTAAATAATTTTTATCAAATATAAATAAAATATTATAGGAATTCTGCTAATATAAAACTAACTGTTGATATGACCTCTGCAGGTGATCGAGTGCCCTACCACTCTTGTTTTGTCTCACCTGTCCCCTATAGCTTGCCATAGCTCTGGAGTTTGATCGAGCAAAAGGTCTCAATACGTGTACTCTTGCTTTCTTCCGGTACCATCATTATCTTGCCCTTTTGAAACGTTGCTCAGCTTCACATGGAAGCTTTATGACCGGATTTGTTCGCCGAGGCACAAATGCATCTGGGATGGGTCAAAAGCCTGAGCGAGCCGCCATCACAACGGTTTGATATGGACCCCGCTGCTCATCGGTCATCATCGATCACCGGTCTTCATCATATCTCCGGACGAATGAAAGCATCACTATTATGCTTTATGCACGGAAGAGTAATACTGTACGTCAGCCTGCTGGACACTGTTAGCTGCACCTTGAAAAATGGAAACTAATAATAGCCCTTAAAGATACCCGCCTGCGGAAAAATATTCAATACGGACCATCCGTACCTGGACACGCTGCCGCCGCCGGTGCCCGCCTGGAAGGGCAAGGTGGAGCCGCCCAGACGGCGCGGCGCGGCAGGCGTTCGTGTTGGTGGTCCTCATCCTCGGCGGCATGATCCTCTTCGAAGCTGTTGTAGGATAGCGAGTAGTAGTCGAAGAGCAGCCAGAGATCCCTGCTGCCTGTGTGGCGAACTGTGAGAGCTTGAGTTTCGTTTTTTCAGGCGCGTCTGCATCTAACTTTCCGTCAGTGTACATACTAGTCGTAGTATGTGAATTTTGGTGTTCGGATCGCTGCCAATGCAATGCAATGAGCCGGTTGGTCTGTCATCATCATCATTTCAAATGAGAGACGATGGCTGGCGCGCGACGGTACACAGTGCGACCTGCGCCCAAGCGGTTGCGAGATACGTGGCGTGTCGGTGCCCGCATCCAAAGCTGCGAGGCGCGGCTTTGTGTGGCTGGCGTTGCACGTTAACGTTGTGAAACGCGTCCCCCGGATGTCCCGATGAAAACGGATCAGACACGAACGGATATCACCGATACTATATTTGTTATCATATTTCTGTTCGGAGTCGGATTTGAATACGGATAGTGTTAGCTATGTCGGATAAGATATGGTTGGATATCGACATCATAAATATGCGATTTTAATATTCGGATACGGATACGGTATCAGATGTTTAATGTCCGGACTCTGAGACGGACAGATTAGAACCCCTCTAAACGAATTCGGTCTCAAATTCTACTATGCAGAATTCTTATTCCCCGTCACATCAAAATATCGGCAAATGCATGGAATACTAAATGTAGATGAAATTAAAAACTAATTATACAGTTTTATTGTACTTTACAAGACGAATATTTTGAGACTAATTAATTAATATTTAGATAATTATTATCAAATAAAAACAAAAATGCTACGGTGTCACGCACTGAAAATGTCAAATCGGACCACCGACTCCGGCATCGGCGTCTAAACAAGGCGCTAGTATAAACTCGTACTCCCTCGTCCCTTATTGTTTGTCGTTCCAGATCTTGGCTCCGAAATTAAGGAAGCCGGCAAAACATGCTGACACCCCTACGAAGGTCATTTAATGCTCCATCGTGCATCGAAAGCAGGAGACGTGCAGTGCACTTTTTTTGGCTGCTGTGAGGGTGTGCATGCGAACCGAGGCGGGCTGGGTGCGCTGAGCCACCTATGCTAGACCCTGACCAGTAGACCTGCTATCTCAGAACGACACACAAAAAGGGGCGACGGTAGAAGCCCAGAACGACACACGATAAGGACGGTGGGAGTACATGCTACTCTCTAATAATATTTTCACTGCAAGCTTCGGAGGAGATGGGCCGATTGGGCCCTGAACCCTAGCCGCCCCTGGCGGTGCCCCGCACGCCGCCGTCGCCCACAGCTTGTGCACGGTATTCCTGCTCGGCCAGCGGAGGGCCGCATACCGGTGCACCAGCGCCTCGGACGTCGTGGACGGGTCTCCGCCCCCAACGCCGAGGGGTGACGGGACATCCTCCACCGGCTGGAGTCGCGGCCCACCGCTGCCTCAACCACGACACGAGGGCCTGCCGTCTGGGGATGCACAGAAACTGTGGATCCCTGCCTCAACCACGTCTGGGGATGCACGTCGACATGCTTAGTGGATGGAAGCCGCCAGCTGCAGCTTGGTGGATCTGTGTCAATTTGTGATGTCAAGATAAAAGCCCGGGATGCCGGAACAAGTTTGGAGGAACTGGTAGGCCTGTGCAGACGTGCCTGTGACAGTTCTTTGGTGTAGTACAGTAGTACATCTGACGCGCATTTCGATTGCTGTACAGCCCGTACGGAGCATAAGAAGCAGAAGATCCGCAGTACATTGGATCATGATGGTCTTGTCAGATGTTGGAAGCTACAGTAGTGGTGGATATTTTCTTGACAAATCAGGAACATTAAACGATAGTACTCCAATGTTCCAAGGAAAAAGCACCAGGAAAAAAAAAATTAAATAAAAGCAAAGTACAGCTACAGGAGTCCGAGGCATTCTGTAAGAACCGATGCTCTAAGATCAAATATTACGTGCTAAAAGATTACACGAATGGCAATGCACAAAACTTGATTGCCGTGATCAAACTGTAGCCATGCCCAACTTCCGTTTCCAGCTGAAATTAGCACAAGTTTCCTAACCAAGATCGAACTAGTACTACTCCGTATCATCTTCACAAATCACAATAGCTGCCATCATTCACAGAGATGCAGAATACTACTACCACGCCCGCACCTGCCCTGCCCATCCATCCAGCTGAAACAGGGCGCTGCATATGCACATAGTAGCAGTGAAGAAAGGCCGGTGCTGCTAACCATCATGACCGTAGTAGTTTTCGTCTGCAATACAGCCATCCCGGATCAACATAGGCTATGATGACGACCCGTGGCTACGTGTACCATCTTATTCGCCACTGCACTGCAATGGACTGGTATATTAGTATATTCGACGAAGACGGTGCCTGTCCCTGACCCGAGTCTCTGACCGCAGAGGTGCAGAAGCTCGGGCGCGGCTAGCTCTTTACCTGCTTGCTCCACTCCACGGTTTCCTATCGAAAAAGAGGTGAGTACTACCAACGTGTCCACATTGCCACACCACCTTTCTTGAGCGACCGTGATAGCTGTACCTGTCTGATGGCTACAGGGACCTTGAGTTTGTCACGTGGCCCCTCCCAAGGCCATGCTGGACGTGGAGCATGAGAATTGTTGTCAACGGTCCACCTGTGACTCTGTTTTGTAGCCTTTTCTGATTCGAAACAATTTGCGAGAGTCACACTAAACCACCGTACAGTGGCCAGATCGGCAGGGTTTGTGCATGTCGTCCTACCTCTAATCTTTCTCTAACAAGGAAAGTAATCACCGTAACTTTCTTATAAGTACATTATAAGTCCACTATAATTTGATAATAACTGAAATTGGTTGCTTAATAATAATAATTATAAGTACACTATAATTTCACCCAAAACTTAATAATAATAATAATAATAATTAGTTGCTTCCATCCATTGCTAGCTAGTATTACTATTTAGAAAGAAGAAAGGGAAGCTCTACTATGGTCGAATGGCCTGTAAAATGTAGAAATTCCCTATGGTCGAATGGCCTGTAAAAGTAGAAATTCCCTGGAGAGACGATATATCCTATCGGCTGCACTCCTCCCCACATGATCGCAACTCAACGTGGAAGTGGTTGCCTGATGCGGCCAGTGCCTTGACTTGTCAAAAACGTCTCCGAGCAGAGTGTGAACGTGCCTCACGTCACAGCCACGGAGTGAAGGCCCCAAAAGCGCAGGGATAGATCTGCTCTTTTTTTGTTTAGCCCATGATCCGAACGTTCACGTGGTCTAGTACAGTTTAGCGGATTTAAAGTTTATTAGTCCTAAATTAAACTCTACACTTGATAATACAATCCAAACAGCCGATGATCCAAACGCGATGGGGTCCAATGAGGCCGGCCGGTCTCTGCCACTGGCCGCTCTTGCCGCTGCCCAGCTGAGAACTGGGAGCCCTGCTGTAATGTATCTTTTGGTTAGCTTGACACGCCTTATTATTCTCAAGAAAAAATACATGATGTATCTAGTGAAAAGATTGATATTAACGAGCTCCGTAAGCTGACGTTAGTCATCAAATGAACAATCCATTATTTTAAATAAGAGCGTACAGAGTGTGCAAGCAGCTAAGTGACTTACAGAAAATTATTATCAACCTGAAAGTTTGCAAGGGTTCTCTACAGCTCAGAAGAAGCCATACTATCCTCAGGATGACAATGAGGACCATACTAGAGCGAGAGCAACAAGTCACATGGTAAGTCTGACGATCAACAATAATAGAAGGATGCACTAAACTTACAGTTGTAAGCTTTGCCTCTTAATGGCAGTTTTCAGTCTTTAGTTTCTTCTAAATATCCTCACTTGCTTATTAATAAGCCACATGCTTCA
The DNA here is from genome assembly GCA_023333625.1 of Bothriochloa decipiens. Taxonomy (NCBI): domain Eukaryota; kingdom Viridiplantae; phylum Streptophyta; class Magnoliopsida; order Poales; family Poaceae; genus Bothriochloa; species Bothriochloa decipiens. Next base: position 799,084 of record CM041644.1, read on the forward strand.
CTTTCTATTTTCAAATTTAGACTATATGTCTACTGGTTGCTCTGCGCCTAACTGCCTCTCCATGTGTTAGCTTGCTGCAGCTCCATTCTTTAAACTTCTCCTTTTTATACGATGCGTTCACAAATGTTTGCAGAAGCAATTTTATCCTGAACTAACACCATAATATTACTTTGGTTAGCCTGAACTGACAAGTAGCTGTAGACATGGTGAGAACAAGCTCCTTTTACCTTTGTCCCTGTATTTTGGCCATATATATCTAGACGCAAATCTGCTACAAGAGTTCACTACTTTCTTTTCATGTTACCTGCAGAGGTATTCGTGGAAGAAATGCAGCATTTGAGACAAGTGAACTGCGGTTAAATTTTGTAATGATTGTTGGACATTTCTGGTTTCAATATAGCTGTGCAAATACTTGATTTCAGATTGAAATACCAATGTATTTTTATGGAAAGGAGACATTGCTATATTATTTTTTTTTCTGATTTTTCTTAAACTTTCCTGGTATCTTAGACGTTTCTAAACTCTGTAGTAACTAGGAAGTCATGAAAACAACCGAGAAAAATAAATTCACACAGCACACAGCACAGAGCACACACTGACACATCACACCTCATCTCCATCTACTGTGGAGATCGACGACAAAACTCTACTACTGATCTGACCCACGCTTCTACGGAGTACAGTACTACTGATAAGGACTACCGGGAAGAACAAGATGAACATCTACTAGGTAGGTGTACAGAGATGCAAAGCACTGGGAGTAGGAGTATAGGGTGGGTGCTAGACATGCACGGCGTCTAGTGCCAACGGCCGCGCCTCTCAGACCGCCGGCCGTATCAGGATCACGAAGAACAGACACATGACGCCGACGACGAGAAGAGCTAGAAAGGGCTCGGCGAGGACGATCCAGTAGTGAAGGCGAACATAGCTCGCCTAGCCTAGCTCTAGCTCTAGCTGTGGCCTGTGTGGTTGTGTGCGAAGTTGCCTTCTTTGATGTGGATGATCGAGCTCTCAAGTGATATGCAAGGGGCAGATGTAGTCTATGACGCTTTTAACAGCTCGACTTATCAGACACTATTTACTTCTGGCAATGGTAAAAGTCCCGCCTCGGTCGGTCTGTCGGTCTCGTGCTAGTGCTGCAAAAGAATTCTGTTGCTCGAGCTACTGCCCTGTTTATTACAGATCACTGCAGTGCATACAAGTAGCCACAGGTCATCATAGCCTATGTTGATCCGGCGCAGCTAGCACACGGCGATCATCGTGCTAGCAGCACAGGTGGCCACGGTCATGAGCCTACGAGTGGATGCTATTATCAGGTCTAGAGTTGAATTTAGGACTAAACTTTTAACGATTAAAATTTATCCGCTAAACTTTACTAGACCACGCGTGAACGTTCGGATCATGGGCTAAAAATAACATTTCTGTCCCTGCGCTTTTGTTCTCTTCACTCCGTGGCCGTGACGTGAGGCACGACCTCACTTCTGCTCGATCTAGCGAGACGTTTTTGACAAGTCGAGCACTGGCCTGAGCATGAGCTGCGAGGCGCACGCCACCTGTCCTCTGCTTTTGACCTCGTTGGCCATGCGTGTGACCAGGTCAAAGCCTTTTGCGCCGTAACACCTCTGGTGTTATATTAACTAAAACATACCATGTCATCATATGTATTGCAAAGCATTTATGTTTAAGTCAATCTTAACGTGCATCAACTAAAATAAGTTTACATTTCATAGGTTGATTGTGTTTCTGTAATATTTTGCCACATGAAATCATAAAATCTAATTTCGAATGTCATCTCAAATACTTAGTTTATATTCTATGTACTTGAGGTGTAAACCGTGTTTACACTAGTATCAAGCATAGTGTATAAATCTAAGTTCAACCCTTAAAAATGATTTTCATATTTGAAGTTGAATTTGGATTCCAAAGCTTATTACCAAGTTTTGTAATTCAAACCTAAATTCAAATCGGAAAGTTATAAAATGCTTTTCAAAAGTCAACTTGGTCAACCAAGGATGTCATTGGGTCATTGACCTAAAAATATCCTTGGACGATGTTTGTGATCACTAATAACCAACCAATTAATTTAGAAACCAAATTGAGTTTGAATTCGGTTTCAAAAACCCTTTATTTCAAAACCTTGTTTTATCCCCTTTTATATAATTCAAAATCTATATAGAATTTAGAGATACTCTAAAAAGACAGTTTGTATATCTTGACAAGAGCTACAAAGTCAGTATTTAAAGTTTTATAAGTTTCCAAAAGAAATTTCAAATGAATTTGAAAATACAGTTTTCCAGCATTTGTCCCCTTTTGATTTTAAAACCATAATTCAAAAATTATGCATAATTTGAGAAAACTTTGTATATGAAAAATATTTGGTTTGACAAGTTGAGCATTTCATAGTTTTGGAGATTTTCAAGTTTTATTAAAAATCAAAAGTAATTTCAAATATTTATTTCTAGGGTTTTATTCCCCTTTTGATTTTGAATTCATATTTCAAAATCTAGATAGAATTTGAAAATGCCAGTTAAATGAAAATTTAGCTCTTGAAAAATCATGTAAATAATATTTTGGGATATTTTTAAGTACCTATATAAATTTTGGAGTAATTTGTTATTTTTGATGAATAGCATTTCTATAATTATCAAGAACATTATCGAAACCTATGAACTGCCACCATGGCCGGCTTCTCAAGCCACGCCGCCGTCTACCGTCGCCCTGCCGCGGCCGCCAGCTCGCCTCGCGCTCGAAGCATCTTCACCGCGTGTCGCTTTTCCTTTCCTCGAGCCCTGGCTATAAGTAGAAGCGCCGTGGCCGACTTCTTCTTCTTCTCCGCTCTGCCGCCGTTGACGTCGTCCTCGTCCGCCGCCAAAATTCGCCGACTCCGAGCGCGCCCCGCCTCCATTTTCCTCTTCTTTAGCTCTGCCTCGATCTTGCACTTCTTCTGAGCCAGCTAGTGCCCGCCCTCATCGCCCGAAGCGCCCGCACGCCGTCATCTTCCTCGCGGCCGGTCGCCGAGCCGCCGCGAGCTTTCTCGCCGTCCACCGCCGCCAAGGTGAAAAACATATTTTCTTTAATCCTCTCATCATGTTCTCCGTCTTCTCCTGTCCCTTATGCGTAGCTTGGTCGGCTTGATGGTGCACAGGAACCGCCGGAACGCCATCCGTGCCGCTGGAGCACCGTCGCCGCCATCACCGCCTTCGTCCGTAGCTCGACTCAACCACTCCGAGCCTTCATCAACATGAGCACCGTGCCCGCGGTGAGCTCCTGCACCTATCCATGCTCTCAATTTCACCTCTGCACCTATCCACCGCCGGCATGTTCATGCCGCTCCGCCGCGCGCGTAGCCGTTGCGGCTGGGGGTCAAATTGGGTCTCATTTTGTTAATGATTGTGTTCGCAAGAGTGTGTAGCCCATATCCGTGCACTCGTCGTCGCCGGAAATCACTCCGGTGGGCTTTGCCGCCGCGTCCGAGCTCCGCCGTGCCGCCATGGCCGCCGGCGAGCCTGCTGTCCCTCTCCACCGCTTCATTAGCTAGATAATCATGTTCGCCGTGTCGAGCTGGGCATGTAGGACCAAGTCTCATGGCCGGAGACCTCGCCGCCGGCGAGATAGCCGCCGGTCAAGCGCCGTCGCCGTCGGTTCAACGCGGGGAGAGAAAAAGGATTTTCTTTTTCTTTTTCTAGAAAATAATTTAAATGCTATTTTCTTTGAAAAATCATAGTAATTCATGTATCGCTCTAAAATTTCTAAAAATTTATATGTAAGCTTTTTATGATGTCCTCTATTTAGAAAAAATATGAAATGCCAAATTGGAGTAATTTTTGCATAAGTTAAAATTAGCTCTTTTAATTGAAAAATACATCTTTTATGATTTTTAATAAATAAAATAATTAGCTTTTATTTCTAAAAATTGTTTTGCCATCTAATTAGACCAAGAGCTTTTCAAAATAAAATTTTGAGCTCAATTAGATAATTTTAATATTTATTCCTTTATTTAAATGTTTTTAAATAATTAATTAATCCCTTTAATTAAGTTTAATCATTATAGGCTTGTTTGACTTTGGGATTGCTTGATGAACTTGGGTCATTAAACCTAATGATCTTTGATACTTTAATTAATTATTTGCGCTTACCTGGATCATGTCATTAGGGCTTAATCGACGTTATTTCATGTGTTTAATAACCTTCGTAAATGACGTAGTTAACCCTAATGAACTTAGAAAGTAAGTTTTGGTTGGCTTGTAACTTTATCGTGAAGGAAAGTTGTACTCAAGCCCTTAATCTGGTTATGCATCCATCGAGTATCATGTTTACTATTCCAGCATGATGAAGCATATCATTTTATCGTATAGTTTCCGTTAACGAAGAGTTTAACGTTGTCGCACCAGATCCCAAGAAAGAGCAGATTTAGGAATCAGAAGTTGATCCAGAGCTCGAGACCGTCTACCCCGGATACCAAGGCAAGCCTCGGATGCATTCAAACCCTATTCTATTTTATAAAAGTTCTATCGCTTCAGCTATGAGATGTTGCATTAAGTAATAGGAGTTGAGTGAAACCTATCAATTGCATTACCTGTCTTACTTTCATATTCCTTGTTATCTGTTATCTGGAAGATGCGTAGTAATGCTTAGCCCTGCTTAATAAGTAGGTTTTAAAAATTAAAAGAATAAAAAAGATGAGGATGTCTTTATCTGTTGGAATCATGATGATAGTTAATAAATCGAGTCCGGACGGCTAATTTGTATTGGAAAAGGAGTCCCTCTATAGTGTTTTCGTCTGTTGATGCCCTAGGTCCCGTGTCGATGGTGAATCGGTGATATCAAGAAATAGAAATCCACATGCATGAAGTGACATACTAAGGGTTGAAGCCCAGGTATGTCATGGAGTGATATATAGTGGGCCAGAGTTCCCACAGTGTGGTATACCGTAGGTTTAAGTTCCCATGTATATCGGTACACTGGGTCTAAGTACTCACGTGTATCATATGGTGATATATGACTACGGTTGTTATCCCGGTGTATCTGTGATCTGCTATGCATCGGAGTTAAAGTCTCCGGTATATCAGTGACCTAGGTCCCAGCTGGGTATAAAATGGATTCGAATCGCCGTTGCTTCTCGGAGAAGAAGACTCGATCGGTGTTCATCATCGTAGTAACAATTTGAATGATGAAAAGGTATCAAAATGAAGTTGGTTGGTAATTTTGAGCTAGATCAAGACAGATTTACTTTCCGTCAAGCTTTTCTGCGAAAATTCTTATCTCCGCAAGCCTTACCTTGTCCCTCTAGCCTGCATTTCCTGAGTCTTCACCCCTCTTTTTCGTCGGGTCAGTCTTGTTGAGTACTTTTGTACTCAGGGTTTGTTGAACCCTTGTTGCAGGTGAGAATCATACGCAGGATTGCTTGGCACCTGTTGCATGACAGTTGTCGAGGAGAGTGATGACGAATAGGCTGTTTCGCTCTTGGGCAGAGCATGTCTTCAAGGTTTTGTAATAATTTATATTGCTACTCCACTTTCCCTATGGTTGTAATAATTAAAAACATATGGTTTGTAAGTTTAAACTAAATGATTTGTAAAATTATGTTATTGTAATCCTTTTCGCTGTTTTACTCTGATGTGTATTATTTGTATAAAACTGTTATAATACTACAATATTTCTTTGTAATGATTGATCCTGCTCGGAAAATCGTGGATGATTCGGGATTTACTCGACAGACCTTTTAAGTCTTATGAAACACATTCATGGTTATTAGGAGTCTGTTAGACAATAATTATACGTGTGAGCCATATGGTTTAGGAGGTTCTGCCATAGTGCCCGTGCAACAGATGCGACGCCATGAATGTACGTACAGAGTATGCGCTATGGCTGATACTCTGTAATCTTTTAGCGTGGTCTATAGTAAAGTTTAGCGGATAAAATTTGATTTAATCGTTTCTACAGTTTAGCCTTAATTAAACTCTACTCACCTGATAAAGTGACAGTAGAATCCAAACAGATCGGCTCAACAAAGAAGCCGCTGGTCTACTGAGGCCTTGTTTAGATACCAAAATTGGTATCTAAAATTCACTATGCAGAATTCCTATTCCCCGTCACATCAAAATGCCGGCACATATATGGAGTACTAAATATAGATGAAATAAAAAATTAATTGCACAGTTTTATTATACTTTACGAGACGAATATTTTAAGCCTAATTAATCAATATTTAGACAATTATTACCAAATAAAAATAAAATTACTACAGTATGACGGGACACTTACTATGCAAATTTTATCCACCAAATTTAGTAACTAAACGAGGCCTGAGTCAGGACTCAGGAGGCCCAAAAAAAAAGCCAAGTCAGGACTCAGCAGGTCCAGAAACAAGGCTGTTTTTTCTTTCCTTTGTGAAATGTTTGCCCTCCCTCCCTCGTCTCTTCAAACCAAGATAATGCCTTTTGTCCTGCTTCCTACATAAATTACTTCGTTTCTGAAACAAGATAAATACAGTGAGGCAAAACATTAAGAATAGACTCTATATTATACAATAGAACTTGCGATTTACTCAGCTGACAAAAGCAAGAAATGTCTACTACTTGTTACGTGCTAGACTTGCATGCTTAATAGTTTTATTATTATTAACTGAATATCGGTGATGTAGGTTATCAAGTGTGTTTGAGAGACAATTCCGATTACCAGCATCTTTTGTGCTTGGAATCTGCAAATGCTACCTGGTTTCTGGCTTCCCACTGCGAAAAAAAGGCTTGTCCCCTGCATTCCGATTACTCTTCATATCTTTTCTTCTAGTTTGTCAGTCTGATCAAATGCATTCATATATAGAATGGGGCAAGGAAACAAGGACTATCTCTTTCTCAGAAACACGAACGAAAAAATAAACCTCAAAACCGGATGGTGCCTTTTTTTAGAGTCTTAGGGCGATTGCCCCGGCCTTTCAAATTTATTAAAAGACCAAATATCGTTTACAGCATAGTCTGGTAAAGAGCCAAAAAAACCCATCCCGGGAAGCCAGACAACACCGCATGTCCAGCAGAGCGATAAACTAAACAGAGCGTCTAACGAAGTAAACATAGCAGAGCCAACATCAGGCCTCAAGGGTAAAACTTGCAGAATAGAACGATCAAACTAAGCAGCATGTCGGAGCACAGGTTCACACCAAGTTCCTGTTGTCGTCCAGTTTACTCCACCACGGGCGCCGGCCTGTCCTCAACGACCTCAGCTCTCCATTCAGAGCAGAGTTGAGCTTCCCCACAGCTTCAACTTCACTCTTCTGAAACTTCAGGTGGTGTGAACACTCCCAAATGGGATCCACAACACTTGCCTTGCAGTAGCCTTGATCTTGCCGATACAGTCCTCCAGAGCTTCTTTCTTGTCTGGTGGGCAGAGGATCACCCAGTTCATAAGCACCCCAGCTATTTGGAACAAGAGTATGTCCATACTCTTCCAAGTGGCTCTCTGAAAGCAAAGATCGTTTCTCAGTTTCCACACCGACCAAATTACAGCAGATGAAACCATATTCAGCACACAAAATCTTTTATTACTAAGCCAAAATTGCCCAACATTCAAGATGTCAGAACCTATTTGCACACGTAGTATCTCAGAAATAATATTCCAGCATCTCTTAGCAACTACACACTCGAAGAACAAGTGCTGAAATGTTTCATGTTCCTCACAGAACAGGCATGTTGGATCTTTAACTTTCCTCCTTTTTGCTAGATTATCTCTGGTTAAGGCTCTATTATGCATGACTAGCCAAAGAAACAGTGGACTCTAGGAGGAATTTTAAGACTCCAGACTGGAGAAACATATATATACTTGATACCTCTAAAGTTGATGATCTTACAGAAGGACTGTGAAGAGTAAACCCCAGAGGTGGTGAAATGCCAAATCATCTCATCACCATCCTCTGTAAACTGAATTGTAGCTGCTAGTTCTACAATTTCCAACCACTCCTGTTAGAGCTCTTGAGACAGTCCTTCTAAAGGTACATTTCAAATTCACCCCATCCCATAAATCTGCAATAGAACCGGATGCTGCCTTCTTCAGATTTCGGCAATCGATAAGGGGTCACACGACTTAACAAAAAGCAGAGCCAATTTTGAAGTTCCCGAGAACGTAACTGAAAACATAAAATTCACTCAATCAGTGTCAGATTTTGAATTCTCATGCTTAGCCTTTTCAACTTTCAGCAATAAAAGGCAATATAAAAAGTCTTCTTTCAGAAAGAGAGAGAAACAAAAGAAAGACAATATGCAAGCCAGTTCAAAGAATCCAATTTACATTGATTTCGTCCACGTTAGTGACATCAAAACATCAAACAAACCGTGGCTACTTCCATCTATAAATAATCTAGCATTCATACCAACGAGATCAAAAGCACGAGGGAGCACCAGAATTAGAAAGACTTCTGTAGCAAGTGGCCAACATACTTCATTATTAGCCATGGAAGAAGCATTAGTCCTCCTGACCTGATGCTCATCATCTTCCCAGTGAAAGCAGCGTTGTCATCAGCCACCCCATCTGAGCCTGTTCTATCACTGCTGGGGTGTCCTGACAAGTGTGGCGACGTGATCATCCCTTGGCGATGGCTGTGCAGCGATAAGTCTGAACCCAGCTGTGCCGTGACCTGCAACAGCACCTTCCAGCCGCCAAAGCCTATGATGCCAATGCCAGCGACACTTCAACAACACCAAGAGAGGTCATTGACATCTCCCTTGAGCGTGGCAGGGTGAGCATCTATGCCCTGCCCCCGTCGGCTACAGCTGCTTCAAGGAAAACACCAACACTCTAGACAACTACACTGGCGAGTTTAGCCTGGAAGGCATACCACTCATTCTCTGAAGCACACAAAACCGCTTCATGGCCATTGGCTGCAGTGCCCTGGGGCTCATCGGAGCCAGCGACCCCTGACCCTTCTGTGGCTGGATGCTTCTCATACTGCGAGGGCATCAACCAGACATCAGATGGAGCACGGTGCAGTGGGAAGGGGTAGTGCGAAACCACCATCTCCCCCAACCTTACTGCCTTCCAGGCACTAGTGGCCAATGTTACCTTGTTACCGAGCATCAACCCATGCATATACGCAATGCTTGTCGAGGTTGGGTGGTACATCTTCAGGATTGGGCCTTGGGTTCATAAACGAAAGAGCCATTAGAGGTATTCCATTCCTCGGTGATTGGGCCATTAGAAATAGCTCCCGTCTAAAAGAAGGGACAATAGCACCTCAAGATTATGCTTGTATCAGTACAAATAACTACTGTATGAATGCAAGCAATGGGCCGGGGTACCAGTGTAGGCCCTGTAGGCTGCCAAGGTTATGATTTATTAAAACAAAGTTGCCAAGGTTATGATTTATTAAAACAAAGTTGCTGTAAACTAGGTTAACATCAAGATCACAAACTACAGAAACATGCATGTTTAATCAACCATGTAATTGTAAATTGCTTGTTACTAACAATAACAACTCAAGTTTGGTTTTGCTTTTTCTGCATATTTTAAGATATTGATTGAAGTAACTCATCTTTTGACCCCTTTCTTTGGATCACTATATGCTAATCCATTTTAATTCTCTTCAGATATAAATGAGAGAGAGATGCTTAAGCAAGACCCAAAGTACAGTGCATTATATCCATGCAAAAAAGGGTCTGTATCACTACTCCAGGATGTTATATATGCATGCAGGATAGGGACAAGATCAGATGGTACAAATTCTGGATGCCAGCCTGTTCTTAGCCAGTCTGAACAAGTGATTATAGGTAAGAATCTAAAAAACTTCTGAAAGCAAAGTTTTGATGTGTTGGATCTAAAATTAAGGGGCTGTGCAGCCTCTGTGTTTCTGCACTCGTGTTGACGTCTTTGACATGCTTGTTAGTTATGAAATTACAACAGAAAAAGCACAGGAAGGAGAAGGATGAATACTTCAAACAAAATGGTGGTCTGAGATTATATGACGAAATGAGATCAAGACAAGTTGATATTATTCGAGACAGATATTAAGCAAGCCACAGAGAACTATAGCGACAATCGTGTTCTTGGATGTGGTCATGGAACAGCCTATAGAGGAATTTCAGATGATGGGAAAGAAGTTTCCACAAAGAGTCCAAAGTAATAGATGAAGACTGCTGAGAAGAATTTGTGAACGAGATAATAATATTGTCACAAATCAATCACAGAAACATTATCAAGTTACATGGGTGTTGCTTGGAGGTAGATGTACCGATGTTGGTGTATGAGTTCCTTCATGAAAATGACCAAAGATCATCAGCCCCATTGGATCTTAAGTTGAAGATTGCTACACAATCAGCAGAAGCTCTTGCTTTTATTCATTCATCAACTTCTCATACAATTCTCCATGGTGATGTCACACGGGTTGTCGTCTCCCATCCGCACAACATCTCCTTTCTACACAGGCTTATATAAACTAAACCAATTTCTGTTAGTGCAGATATGAAATGAACATGCAGAATCAAGTATCCATTCATCATGACCAAAAACACAGTCAGCAAAAACTACCACAATCTCCAGAATCAGAATTTTCAGCACCAGAAACAACAGAAGCATTACCATCATGATTGCCTTTCCTCTTCTCCTTATTTTTAAGTTTCAGACAATCTTCAATGAAATGGTTTTTCTTCTTACAATACTTACAGAACTTTTTAGACAGCTTGGACTTGGAACGGCCTCTACCATCGTAGCTCTTGTCACGATCGTTGTTGTCATTGGAGGATCTATATTCAGATCTGCCTCTCACGTGCAATGCTTTGCCCTTGGAGGACGACGATCCGTCAAGCTGCACCATGCCTTTCATCTTCTCCCTAGACTGAAGTGCCTTAACAACTTCCGCAAGGGTTAGTTCATCACGGCTTAACAATATGGTGTCACGGAAATGCACATACGAATTCGACAGTGAACATAACAGTAAAAGACCTAAGTCCTCATCATCATACTTAACCTCCATCGACACTAGGTCGGCCACGATCACCGAATCACCCTCCTTCATCTTGAGAGTGAACAACTTCATATTCATATGCATCTTACTGGTCAGATCCTTAGGCATACAGATCGATTCCAGTTTCAACCAGAACTCTGCAGCAGTCTTTTCCTGTAGCACCTCTTGCAAAATATCATTATGGAGATGAAGCTGAATTAAAGACATAGCCTTACGATCCCTCCTGATTTTCTCAAGAGTCCACTCGGCATTCGTTTTCTTCCCGAAGCCCTCCAGCGCCTCATCATAATCATCCTTCTGCGCGAGGATGGCCCGCATCTTAACTTGCCATAGCGAGAACCAAGTCAATCCAGTGGCGGTAGATCGAACTTCATCGACGTCGTCATGATCTGCAACCAAAGCTCCGATGCCACTTGTTGTGAATGACGCCAAAAAACGACGGAGAACATAAGATCAAATCACAGCAAGATACAAGATTTAATGTGAAAACCCCTCCAATGCGAAGGGGAAAATCACGAGCGCCAGCCAGCAAACACTCCTCACTATTATCAAGAGTCGGGTTATAACGCCGTGCGGCGGCTTACAAGAAAATGAATGAATCAGTCGCAGTGGAACCCTAACACCGGGTATATGTACCATACCAAGCCTCCCGGCTACGGTCCTCCGCTTCGCTCCATGAGAAGTCCGGTCATTATAATGTGCAACTGAATTTGAAACATATTAACAGCAACCAGTCACAAAAACGAACCTCATTAGAGCACACTACTCCTATGGAGGGCCAGTGACAACTGCCACTTCACGCATGGAGACAGCCAAAGTGTTGTTGGATGTTGATCCAGCTAGATGTAATGTGTAAGGCCCCCCTTTTTTATGCAATGTATAAAAGGGTTTTTAATATTTAAGGTTTTGCAATAAGCTCTGACTATGGTGTTGTGCATGGATATATACGTATTTGTACTTCTACCTGATTATTTATCTACTGCAAAGTGTAATAATTTGCATCTTTTAAGACAAATTGTGGCAGATTCTTTAGAAAAGCAGAACTGCTATCATCCAACTTTTCCAAATTAATACACATTCAAAACAAAAATCGTCTCAAATGCCATCAGTTAGTCATGACCAAAATCTGGGAGGGTTTCTTGCGGTTCAAAACAATGTGTCCTAAATTCTTTGTGAGTAGGCTTTTTGGCTAATGGTTTATGTAACAAGACATATTGTGTACATTCGACTTTTCTTATTCCAGTTTTCCCTTGAGCGGCAGAAACGTGGAGCCTAAATGGAAAACAAAAGCACATCACAATGCGTGTACCAATTAAAACCAGTAGGGTGGGGTACAAAATCAAGTTAAGTCACAGAGAAATGCACAAGCAAACAAACACAAACAAGAGGATGTACATTTTGAATTACCTTTTTTTTGTGAGCTTTAGCTTTTGAAGATCAACTAGGTTCATCAGTACAGCAGATTAAGAAGCATACCTTATAACAAATATATACCGATAAGCATATGATAGATACACAGATCACCAAGAAGCAACTTTGAGTTATACCTTCCCTGTGTCAGTCTCTGGATCCTTGCTCTAGGTGTGAGCAGGATCCTTACTCTCATCGAGAGGATAGCACACAAAAAATTCAGAGTTAAGGCAATTTTCTGGGTTTATTTCTCACACAATGCTATGCCAACCTGAGGGGTTGGGGATACATATTTATAGGCTGCTAATCAGCCAAGCATATGCTAAGATGCTAGTCTAAGATGTTGTCCTAGATGCTAGTCAAGATGCTGTCCTAAGATGCTCCTAAGATGCTTGTCCTAAGATGCTAACTGCTGTCTAAAAGCAGTCAAGGATGCTTTTACAAAGAACACAAGGACACAAGGACCATGTGCTGCGTACTGCAGCCCACACACACAGAGACTTATCCATCACCCTGCACATTCAGATTTAGCTCATGAATGCAGTACATTTTGGAATAACTCAGCACAAGTAGTGCAGAAGGCAAATAGATTCTGAATATCATTATACTGCACTAGTGCATTTTAAGATTCAGACGCAAGAAAGCACCTTAGCCCCACAAGGAAACATGGCAATGAACATTGATGCAACACAACAAAATCATCTGAACTTTTTTCAGTAGGAGTGTCTACCTTAATTGAGACATTCTTCTAATGCAAAGAAGAAATGACACGGCCTCCCTGATCGCCATCCACTGAGAGAAGCTCACTTCGGCGGTCACGTCCCAGGCTCCAACAAGGCATAGCGCATTGCAGGATGCTAGGCCTGGCTAACAATTGCTCGAGCACCTTGTGTGCGTCGCGCGGCGAAGCGGTGGGAGACAAGGGCGAGGGCGGAGATTGTGCAGTTGGAAAGCGAGGGGAAGGAATCGCGCGCGCGCGTGTGCGTTGCTCACCAAAGCCTCACCGCCGGTCACCGCGGCACGCTCCTCGTTGTGGATCCCTCCCGCCGTCAGCCGAGTCGACGCCTCGGATTTCGGACTCGGAGCTCCGGCGACTATCGGACTCTGGCTTTAGACTGGAGGCCCAATCGTCTCAGTACAAACAATGGGATTTCTCGGCCCAAGAAAGGAATTCGGGCTGAAATAAAAAGAGAGAGAGAGAGAGAGGTCTGATGGGCTTGGGTTAACAGGGCTCCTACCCAGAACAGAGAGGAGAGTTTTAAAACATTTTATATTTGAAAAAACATTTCAAAACATATAAGTTTTAAAATCTATTTAAAAAATTGCTAATTTAAATTTAAGATTGTCAAACTTGTATTCAAAGTAATTTTAGATATTTTATTATGGAAAAACAAGATAAATTCATGAATAAATTGAGTTTTTAATAAAACTAGTTTTACCGAATAAAATAGTGCAAGTAGCATACATAAAACAAAATTTTACAACCTACATATCCCTTCAATATATAAATTTAGCCGTAACTCTAATTTTAGTCTAACAAATTTACAAAATAGAAAATTCAAAAACAAGGTGCTACATAAGCTAGTACTTCTGCAACTCATTCATTGGACTGACTTAGCCAAACATATATAGGAAAGGTCGTTGGATGCCTGAATCATCCTTATCCGAGTATGTGTATAGTGGTTGCAAGGTTATTAATCATTTTGAAATGGTTCAGTCTTATGAAAAATGTTTATGCTATAAAAAGGAAGAATATCAATTGAATGCGTAGAACCTAAATTTTTTTCCTAAAATTAGTTGCTTTCGTGTAATACAATTTTGTCGCATCTTGGATCTTGCTTTTAGCTTTCAGTTTTCTTTTCTTTTCTTTCAAATGGGTGCGATAAAAGGACCATTATGTCCTTGAATGTTGCCAGAGTTCTCTATATATATGCCACCAAAAAAAACCGTGACATTTGAACTATTGTTTTAGTTTTTCGGTTCTCTATGTGCCGCCGTTGCCGTCCAAGCTCCATGACATGTTTGTGAAGCAGAGGACAAAAGGTCCATTATGCCCTTGGTTCATAAAGTCTAAGGAATATTTTAGTTTTGTAATTGCCTCTTTAGTTTGGCACATCATGTGTGTTCATGAGTTCCCACTCGGTCTTGTTATTTCTTAGCTATCACCATGCACGTCACTTGGACCCAATTGTATCCTTTAGCTGTTTTTTCAGTTTCATTAGTCCAGTAACTCGTTAGTTAGCTTATGCACGTTTGCACGAACGTAAGCCTGGCGCATGAACGAGGCATGTCCTATACTAGTCCTGCACGGGCGCGGCTCTTGCATGGTTGGTTGGTTTGCTTGTTTCGTTAACTAGCTGAACGAGAAAGACCGAAAGAGTAAAAGAGGGACATTGTTACGGTGCGGTAAGCGGACGCTCCGTCGCTCTGCCCGCCCCAGCGATCGGCGCCCTCAGTAAAAATTTGCGCTGCCATGTGGACTTGCTAGGTACGTTGCCCGAATTTTTTTATTTTTAATTTTTTTAAAAAAATTACAATTTTAATTTTTTGTTTTGAAATATGACAGAACTAGTAGTCTATAGTAGGCGTTTTTTAAAAAAGCCCACTGTGTGGGCATTATACGTGACGTGGCACAGGGCCAGCCGCCGCCGGTGCCGGCTCTTGTGGGCGGCCCCTGGCGCCCAAAAAACGCCCACTGCGTGGGCGTTTTTTACTGGCGAGGGGGCCGCCTGCAAAAGTGCGCGGCCGGCCTCGTCCTTTTGCAGGCGGCCCCCTGGCGCGCAAAAAACGCCCGCACAGTGGGCGTTTTTTGGCTGCTCCGAGGCCCGTCCGCAAAACAGCGCACACTTTTGCAGGCGGCCCCCTCGCCACCAAAAAACGCCCACGCAGTGGATGTTTTTTGGGCGCCAGGAGCCGCCCGCAAAAGTCGGCACCGGCGGCGGCCGGCCCTGTGCCACGTCACATATAACGCCCACACAGTGGGCGTTTTTTAAAAAACGCCCACTATGGGCGACTAGTTCTGCCATATTTCGAAACAAAAAATTGATATTAAATTTTTTTAAAAAAAATTAAAAATAAAAAAATTCACGTTGCCCTGCCCCCGGGCCCGCCTGCGACTATCCTCGCACGCCGCCTCCCCTCCGCCTGGTGCCTGCGACTCTCCTCGCGACGCCCCCCGGGCCTAGCCTCCTCCTCGCGCCGCAGCCGCCGCCTCGACCTCGGCTCCGTCTTCCTCAGCGCTCCGAAGTTGCGCTCATCGTGAGATCCCGATCTGCTTCTCATCGAGAGATCCGGAGCGCTCCCCCGCGCGTGTGCTGCCCCTCACGAGATCCCACTCGCTCCCCCGTGCTCGAGATCCCGTTGTGCAGCGCCGTCATCCTCGTCGTCCGCGCCCGCTCCGTCATCGCGTCCAACCCTACCCATTGGCGTGTCGGCATCCAACCCTACCCATCCTATCGCTCGCCATGTCGGCGGCGTGGCTGGACCTGGCTACGACGATGACTCAGGTATGCTGGACGAATTGGTAGATGGACCATGCTGGACGGCGCGACTTGGACGTGCTGGACGAGCGCGAGCCGTATAAGCAGAGGAGTTGTTAGTCTGTTACCGCCAGAGATCGGCATCATCCTCACCGTCAGATATCAGCAGCACCGAGGAGGATGCGGCAGCGACAGGGGAGGAGCACGTGGTGATGGTTGATGAGAAGCAGCCGCCTGACAGCGTCTTCGTACTCGAGAGACAAGAGGGCCTGGTCGGCAAACGCAAGATACAATGTTCAGCTTCAGTAAGAATTTCCTCTATTTTCCTGTGGTATTTCTGTTCTGCAACGAATTTGATTGGAATCTGGATCCTTTTGATGTTCATGTCCAGTCTCTTCTTAGCTCAGGGGATTTACTCGAGCAGGGTTTATTAATGAGGTGGTTCGCATACTGTTATTAGTAGAAAAAAAAGGCAAAATCATAGTAATTTTCAGCTTATTATCATGAAACTGAAGTGTGCAGCTTGTTTTGACAGCTTTGCATAATGTGGAAATTAATGAAAGAAATCAAGGAATACTCAGTGTCTTTCTGATTATGCAACATTAGATGATTTTATCGTTGGCTTACTGTACACTGTTGAGATATTGATGATATCTTGCACATGTATGGTCATAAGTATTTTGTATATGGGTTCTCAAATATATTTTTTGGTTGCTGCTAAGTGTGAAGATCATCTTTACTAACATACTATTTTTTTTAAACTGTAACTCTTGCTTCATAAGTACATATCTACATTTACTTTATGTAGAGATAGTATTGGAATTTACTTTGTGTAGAAATAGTATTGAAAATCTGCATTTTTTCCAACGCAAGACCCGAAGGATCTCAGCAAGAGCAGTTCCTAATGTTGACATGAACACCTGCAGGGTAGTGGTATTCCTGGAGGGTGATGGAAACGTGCATGATATCATCCTTGATGGCTCCTTCATGCCTCTGGTGACACAATAGAGTGAGCTTCTAGCCATCTTCGTTGATTCATAAAGGCATGGTTATGAAAATTTAGGAGCACAATCCTCAGTTTTATTTCTTATATACATCAGTTGAAAAGGAAATTTTTGTTACATACATCAGTTAAAAAGGAAATTTGGATCATTGATAAATGGATGTAGCTTATTGTTTTTGACACAGCTAAATAATGATTCTAGAAAGCCTTTAAGTTTCATTAGAATGGATGCGATGGCAGGAGTTTTTTCCTTGCTATATAAATTGAATGTTCTGATTGTGCAAAATAATGTTATGCAGAGATCTATATATATTTGGTTGGGTTGGAGAGGCTGTATATTATTTTCTCACTGTTAAATCGAGGGTAATACAAATGTGCTAACCATCGGATTCACTAATATGTATCTAACTTCTTTTTCATTAGCTTTTATTTGTTTCATTAATTTTTCACTGTCATGTTCTTGTTTTTACTTGTGCAGCTATTTTTATTATTGTTTCCGTTCTGAAACTAAGGTCGCTGATTGCAACCAGCAGCCTATGCAAGCTTGTCAAAATGGCAGATCATGACCAGCTATGCGGACACAATAGCGGTGTCGTCCCAATAGGCAGTGACTGTTGAGATGGTATTTTTTTTTTGTTCAAGCACAACATTATGAACAACTGGTACGGAGATGCCGCATAATTTATTCGTGGATTTAATGGTGCACAAAAGAAATAGATATTGAACATTTTTTTCTACCGGTATAAAATATTATCTTAGCTGCATACATATTACACGAACTTTGCTATTCGAATTAAATGCCG
This sequence comes from Bothriochloa decipiens, assembly GCA_023333625.1. NCBI lineage: Eukaryota > Viridiplantae > Streptophyta > Magnoliopsida > Poales > Poaceae > Bothriochloa > Bothriochloa decipiens. Next base: position 816,727 of record CM041644.1, read on the forward strand.
TGCTCCTCGTGACTATGTTTGTTTCACGAAATTTGCTATTCGAATTAAATGTCGTAACGTCAGTATTTAATTTTAAAATATTTTTATTTGTGTGATTCTTGTATTTTTATCATAAAAATTTTGTTGTCCCGTAGCAACACACGGACACACTGCCTAGTACAAGAAAACGCTGCTGGTTAATTGCAGCACCAATAATGCACCATAAACATCGAGTCCATCCCATGCCATTGATGGTCATCCCGACAGAATTGACGGACCTGCGGCCCTCGAGTTTGCGCTTATTAGGCCAGTCTTAATGGGTTGTATGGATTATTAAGGTGTCATGCACATTTATTAGGTGTCGTATCAATATATTCGTACTTTTTTTTTTGTATGAAACCACGAGGAGAGAGATGGGATTAGTTTCGTCCCCACGACACCAGGCCGGCAGCGTTTCCAACTTGGTGAAACGAGATCGAAAATCCCACTAAGAGCGGAAACACGTTTCATGGCCAGGGACGGACGTGTTGGGCAGGCGAGGCCGCCGCGGGCGTGCTCCTCCGCCGCGCGGGCTCGGTCCTCCGCCACGAGGGAGGCTCGGTCCTCCGCCGACTAGCCTTGAGACTAGCCTTTGCCTTCCGCGGCGCGGCCACGTCGACGTGAGCAAACCAGCACCTGCCCCGACGGCCGACGGTGATGCGGCCACACGGCCGACCCTCTTGGCAAGTGCAGCTCTCGATGCTTCTCCTCGGACCATGGCTGCTGGTTAATCAATGGATCAGGAAGATGAGGCGTGCGGTTGGAAAAGGATAACAGAGAGCAGTTGTGGGCCTAATCTGTCACTGAGTGCAACTTACAGATTTATAAATTCCATAGGCCTAGGCTTTCTCATCAACCCCGCTAGGCCGCTCTCGCTACCGGTCAGACTCTACACAACAAGCCAAAATACTGGATGTTGCTAATGTTTTGTTTAGAGAGCAAAGCAAAGGACTCACTGTCTCACTCTGTTGGCTTGGTTCAATTTAATTATGTCGGAAACAAAATGAATAATAATGAATGGCGCCTAAACAGCAGCATCATTATATATCAATCAGCCTGCTGGTCGCAGTAGATTCCACCGGGGCCGCCATACGCTACGTAGTACCCGGGCCTCGTCTTGCTAGTCCCCAAGGGAGTAGCACCGTAGCAGCTGGGCGTGGTGGTGACGGTGCTAGAGGCAGGGTCGGGGAAGAGGGTGCCGGTGTAGCTGACGCCGAGGTACTCCTCGATGGTGGCCGCGAAGAGCGAGCCGCCGCAGCACGCCGGCATGCCGCTGCCCATGGGGGTGGTGGTGTGCTTGCCGCCGGGCCTCGTGTCCAGCACCCGCCCGCCCATCTCCACGTAGACGGCCTCCGGGAACAGCGTGTTGAACTCCGACTCCGGGTAGTAGCCGATGGCCTGGTCCATCACCGACACCCACCAATTCTCTCCCGCAGACTCCTGCATATGCAAATAATCCATGGTTATAACGTTGATTGGAGTTGGAGGTATACTGAATATATATATATATATATATATGAACGACATACCCTGTGTATGCTAACTGTTACAGCGTGCGTTACACCGCCAATCTGCGAATCAAAATCGGACCATGCAGCTCCAAGCGCGAACGGGCTGTTTTCCACGACACGGAACCCTCCACAATCCAGATTGAAACAATTGACTTTTTCTCCACCATCAGTCTGCAAACGTGTGCGTATGTATTTATACACAGATGGATATGCATGGGTCACAGAGTGTCGCATTTCAAATGATGACGATGACAGAGTCTAATACGTTGGATAATATACTCACAGTGTAGTACACAAACAATCTTGACAAGGAATCGCCAAACAGAGAAGGCCAAGCCTGTGACATTGACAGGTGTACACACAAAGATTAAAATGGGAGCTTGAAATTATGAATAATTTGGGCAACCTACCTTTTTAATCATAGCCAAAAAAAGAAAATTGACACTTCTATATATGCTCATAAAAGAAGCTCCCTCAAGAATTGCCGTGTAAAACCCCCACAAATATGTTGAACCGGTTAGTAATAAGAATAAAAAAAGTCCATACTACATTGCTTATAAAGGCAGCGCATTCATAGAACCACGATAATTATTTTTCTAAATTATTTCTCAATGAATAACTAGTAGCTATATTTGAGAAGTGGTTTGAATTGAAGGAGCCTCGACCAGTGCAATTTCGACTAAAATGAATGAAATCAAGAGAGAATACTATATATATTACCTGTGTGTGTATTTTTTATATACTTTTAAGATTCATCAGATCATAGATTAAATTAAATAAGATCAAATTAGGAGTTAATTACGCTTACCACGAGACCAACCGCAATCTGGTAGGTAAGAGTAGAAGGTGGCCGACCGCCATGATAATTATCGTCCAGCGTATTTCCAACCAAAATATAGTTCATCGAGAATTCGTCAGGGTGGACGTCAACCTTCCAGTATGGCACGTCTGCTCGAGCCCCAAGGTACGGTCCGTTGGTGGCGTACGCTGCGGCGACCTACATGCATACATACATACAACAACTAATTCCTCAGACGCGCATCCATTCACAAAAACGTGACTAGGTACTCTAGGCACATCACAAAGCATGGATATGCATGGCAACATCTAAATCATCAACCAATCTTTTTAATTTACCTCCACTTTCCCCGTGGACGTGTCCATGGAGGTGAGGACACCAAAGCTGGTGTTGTTGGTGGCGATGGCAGGGCGCCGAAACGGCGAGGCCCGGCGCGCCCTCTCGGCGACCTCCGGGACGGCACGGCTTGAGTTCCTCCGGATAGGGACGGTCCCGGCCGGGCACCTCCCGTGTTTTCGCCACGTTTGGTGGTGGTGATGATGCCCCGCTGGTTTCGACGCAGACGCCGCGGCAGCCATCGCTTTCATGCTCTTTTTCGGCTTCGCCTAGCATAACGAGATGGACATCGTCGTCACCGATCGAGACACAGGTCAGCAGAGAACAGCAACAGGTTGATTAAATAATGATTGATCCGAGGAAGTAGGGAGGGATTGACATCAAAATCAACATCGGCAAAAACAAATAAGAGAACGAAAAATGCCACAAATCTTTTTATTAGGAATTAAAACCTGAAGTATTTTTATGTTTTTTTCAGGTGGAGCGCGCTTGATGAACGCCGGCTGGTGGTACATGTCCACACAGGCAATCACATCGCCATCGTCACTCTGTACCATTATTTGCACGGACGATCAATTAGCAACAAAAAAAAACATGTGATCGACGTGTCACTACATGGTACAGCGCACATACGTACAAAACTGTGTACATACCTGAATGGTCCTGTGAACAAGCGCCGCGCGTGCTTCAATCACCATCGCCAACAGCATGACGATAGCCTTGACCATGAACGACGCTGAATCCATGGTGCTAGTCTAACCCACGCAAGATTTAGTGTATCCTGTACAATGTACAGATAGTACTCGTGTGTGCATATATAGTTGTAAGAAGCTAGAAAAGGAAGGAAAGCTGCATGTGCCAACTCATCGCGCTCACATTAATCTTATCCAGTTTTTGGTCAAAGTTTTAAGGCTTTCCTTTAAACTTTGATGAGTATATTCCTAGATATATGTCTAGATTCATGTTTTGTATGTCTAGATTCATGTACATTGCTTGAGTCGCGCGCCAACGAAGCTACGACGCGGCACCTATCTCGGTTTGTCGCGGCATCGTCGGTGGGCCAGCGTCAGCAGCTGGTGCGTCCTTTCATATAGTCGCGCGGAAATAGCAGCTGCCATGCACCGCCGGAAGCAGGGCTTTGCCGAGTGTCTTAAGATTTGCCGACAGTTATAACCGGAGCACTCGGCAAAGAAGCCCTTTGCCGACTGTCAAAGACAGTATTCGGCAAAGACTTCTTTACCGAGTGCCTGCCACTCGGCAAAGTAATATACTCGGCAAAGTTTCTCAAACGCACACGACATCCGTCGCTGCTATCTTTGCCGACTACCCTAACGTCAGGCACTCGGCAAAGTGCCACGTGGCATGGACTGGTCCCAGGCCGGCCCTCTTTGCCGACTGCCACCGTGGGCACTCGGCAAAGATGGTTTCTTTGCCGAGTTCCGCTTGAGAGGCACTTGGCAAAGAGCCTCTTTGCCGAGTGTCAAACATGGCTTTCGGCAAAGATTTGATTTTTTTTTAAATTTTGGGTTCATACTTTTTTGTAGCCCAAACATATTGTATTTAAGAACATGTTCGAATTTGGAACCTTTTTATAACTTTTTGCTATATTTTGTTTATTTATTTTATTTACTTGAATTTTTCGTGATAATCCAAATTTGAATTGCAGGTACATGAAATAATGAAACGTAGCCATTCAAAAAATGATATTCATGTTGGAGAGTTTATTTTGGGGTCGTGTCCATAAACTCACCAAAAAGTTTGAAGGCCTTGTCTACGAAACATGACCATCCAGGTGCGGTAGAAGTGTTTTTTAATTATATAAATCCAAACAAAGTCCGAAAATCATGAAACTTATCGAGGTGTCATGTTATTGCATGTGGACAACACCGGAAACGCCAACTTTATCGACGGCTTAAACATTTGCCAACGGCCAAGGAACAAGCAGTCGGTAAAGACAACTCTTTGCCGACGGCCATGTGACGCCGTCGGCAAAGAAGTCTATGCCCAAGGCCGAGCCGTCGGCAAAGAAAAGCCGTCGGCAAAGACAATCTATGCCGACAGCCGGGCCGTCGGCAAAACCTAGCCGTCGGCAAAAGAAACATTTGCTGACCGCCGGGCCGTCGGCAAACACAACCGTCGGCAAAGGCCTACACATGATCACATGTGAGATGTCTGAGTTTTAGATATCCGGCGTCGTAACTTACTCTAAACATTTTCTAATTTTTATCATAGCCTCCACATGCGATAACATGACACCTCGTTAAGTTTCGTGATTTTCGGACTTCGTTTGGATTTTATATAATAAAAAACACTTTTCACGCACGTAACTCGTCATGTTACGACGCCAACATGGTCATAATTTGATGCGAGGCCCTGGATACGGCCTCTACATACTCCGAACATCATGAATATACTTTTTAGAATCAACAAATTCCATTATTTCATGTACCTGCAGTTCAAACTTGGAGTTGCCGAAAAAATTCAAAGAAACAAAAATAAATAATGAAATATAGCAAAAAAACTCAAAATTTGCCTAACTTTTGAAGTTGGGTTGTATTTGGTGTAGGAAGGCACCAGGAAAAAATTAGAAAGAAAAAAACCAAAAAAAAATTCTTTGCCGAGAGCTTAGGAATGGCCCTCGGTAAAGCTACTTTGCCGACGGTGAAAGGATCTAATCGGCCTAGAGGGGGGATGAATAGGCGATTTTGATAACCTGAAATTTTCAGCTCAAATGCGGAAGTTAAATGCCTACCGGAAGTAGCACCGGTACTACCGGTAGTACAACACCAGTACTACCGATGCTAG
>CM041644.1:862195-913677 GCA_023333625.1 Bothriochloa decipiens
GGCGGATTATGTGCTTGTGCTCTAATAAATTGGTCGGTTCTGTTACATCCTCACTAGCTATCCTAGGCGCCTCTCCATCTGCGAAGTCGATCCGAAGGGGATCTGCCACCGCCATTTGTGCATCCAGAGAAACGACTGTCGGTGAAGACGGACGCTGCAAGGCATCCGTTGGCCGACCCATGACAACGGAGGCAGCGAGCTCATCGAGCATCAGGTCAACCCAGATGAGAGGCCTGGTGCCCTCGCACATCACAAGCGCGAGAGGGTCAGGAGGCACGATGATGTTGACCTTCGTAAGCAGCTTGCGTGGGACCAGGGACCAGGTCCCACACGCCATTGGTGCCGTCCACAATCTCCTGCGTGGCACCACCCGTGCCACTGCGTGGAGCGTGTGGGAAGGATTGAAGCCTACCATTCGCCAGCAGCGACACCAAAGGGGCCAGACAAAGGATCTGCCTGACAACGATGGCTGCCGCTAGGTGCGGTTCCGGTGCGCCAATAGCACCCAGGCCGCCGTCACCACCATCGTCTCCCTCAACAATGTCTGCAACGCCTGGACGTCGCTGGCATGGGTACGAGCCCTTCCGACCATCGTTGCTCCCAGACGCGCGGTCCCGAGGACTCCGCCAAGGCGGCGCCCGTGCTCGGTCTGAGGAAAGGCATCGGGGCAGGCAATGAAGCTCACAGTCCCTCATCTGGTGGCTCCTGCTAAGGTAGAGAAGGCAACAGGACGGGGAGATGCACTGTGTGGCAATATGGTCACCCGCCAGACAGTTGAAGCAGCGGCCGACGAGCGAAGGTGGCACCGGTTGCCGGCGACGTGGGTGGGACGGGACATGACGACGCCCATGTCGACGGCCCTGAACAACTGTAAAGCCATTAGCATAGACAGGGGCAGGCGCTTGCGGAACGTGGTGTCGAGGAAGCCCCTCTGGAGGATGGGCGCACAACAGCCTTGCAGGTCGACCGACGTTCGTCATAGCCTCTGGCCGATGACCACGAGGCACTGATGTGCGGTGGTGCTGGCTGAGGCGTTGGTGCATAGGGGCACGCCCGGCTGGCCGCGTGCCGAGCTACCGATGCACAGGCATCCTAGCAGCCAGCTGGTGGGAGGCCACAGTAAGAGCATCGGCAACCTGGGATCCGGCTCAACAATGACGACACCACCTCTTCTTGGTGACGACGGCAACAACACTCAGCACATCGTCTGAGACCCCTGCCACAGGTGGAGGCATGGTCTGGACAACCTTGCAAGCGATGTCCACATGTGACGCGCGCGCGACAGAGGAGGTCGGCTCATCATCAAAGCTAGCCGCGTCGAAGTCATCCTTCCAGCGCTGTGATTTGTTCCTGCCTGCAGAACGACAGGCGGGGAAGAACGGGGCAGCCTGCGGCGACAGGGAAGAAGTCGGGGGCGTGCACAAGGGAACAACCTCCCCCTCCTCATCTTCCTCATCTTCCACAAGGACCTGCATCACCTCAAGGGCAAGCCCCTGCGGAGCCGCGGCAGCCTTTGCAGGCGGCGACGACAACTGCAGACCCACCCCCTCCAAGGATGCCATCGGAGGAGCCTCGGAGCCACTGCTGGAGGGAGGGGCAGCTGCGACGGCTGGATCCAACACTTGCGACCCCACGGCACGAGGTTGGGCAGGGGGCGCAGCGGCGTCGATGGAGACGGGGGTGGAGGAGAAAGATGACGGCGACGGCGGCACCAGGCGGACAACGACAGCCATGGACCCATCCAGGGGTGTCCCGCTCTCTCCGTGCACAGCCGAGGTGGGTACCGACTCTGGGAAACTTCGCCGGCGAGGTAGCCATGGGCGCCGGGGGAGCCGGTGGTTGCCGATGGGGCCGGAGAAGCCTCCGGTGGGCTGGGGTCCGAGTTTTCCGGGGAGGAGCACCCATGGAATGGTAGATCACGAGCAGGGCAATTCGGGTCTGTGGTTGGATTGGAGGGAGGTGGCCTGAGGAGGGAGATCGGCGTGGGAGCCGGAGGGGTGCCGTCGCTGTCGCCTAGGGAGGGGGACGGGTCGGGCGGCTCCAACGGTTCCATCTGTGTGGTTCCAAGATTCTTAAAGGGACTTGCAATTTGAGACGGAAGGAGTACTATTTTTAAATCGACTTCTTTGTACTATTTATAACTTTGTTTAAAAATGAACAAATGTGCTTTTTGAAACGACCCCATTCCACTCGCCCAGTGGGTCGTACACTCGCACTGATATGAAAACCCAGCCTGTTGGTTGACAGCCAGTCGAGTAGTAGCTAGTCAACAGTCGACGCGGTCAATTGCCTGATTTGTCCAGAGCTTCCCGTTGACCTATCGCACGAGCAGCAGCAGGATCTGCCTTGCCATGCATCGTGGTTGAATCCTGCATGAGAAATATGCATACCTCGGTTGTCAGGTGTGATGGTAGCAGTAGCATAGCTTTGAGGGTCTGGTGTCTGAGCACAAGACGTTCGCTGATGAGCTAGCTTGCAGCTGCTGATCGGCTTGCTGTAGTTGGTTCCCTTGAGCACGTGTAGGATTGGTGGTGGATGTAGGGTCTGCATTCCTTCCAGGATTGTGTCCAGTCCGTTGTTGCTGCCAATTTAGCGTCCCTGCATTGGTAGAAGTCATACCTGTGGTAGTGGTGGAGAGTGGCGTCGTCAGAGTAGGCTGCTGGGGACTTGTGTTATCATTATGTTCTTCTATTGCAGACAAGTGAGTGTTCATGTGTGCCTTGGCCTGGTGGACATGCGCCGCTGTCCAGGTCCTTTTCTGAAATCTATTATCATTACAGGCTTTCCAAATGTACCACGTGATAAATAAGGTTTTACATAAGGTAGCATCGGTGGGATTAGTAGTAAGGAGCAGCGGTAGAATGAACTGAACGCCATCTTCTTCTGCAGGAAAACTGTCAGTAGAGTGGGCTGGGTTGGCTGTGGCCCAGACCGTTCTAGGCAAATCACAACCGAAAAAAAGATGGAAGTCATTTTCAATTGCTCCATAGTAGGTACAATGCTGATCGATGTGGCTGGAATACCTGTCAGCACGCTCACCTGTGGCAATTGCTCGTCTAATGAGTCTCCAGGCAAAAGTCTTGAGCAAAGGAGGGATGGTTTTGCTTTTCCAGGCTTTTTGGAGGATTGGTTGACATCATTGTTAAGACTCCTAGAACCTTGGGTAGGCAAATGATTGAGTTGCTGGGAGGGCCAAGTGATTATAAATAGCTTCGATAGTGCATTAATTGTCCATCCTTTGCTGGGACCCAACGGAGAATGTCATCTTGGGTACCGTGGACTATAGGAGTGGCCATTATGGATTGGTCGGCCTGGTTAGAGAAGGTAATGGAGAGAAGTTGATGATCCCAAGTCCGTGTGCCTGGGATCCAAAGATCAGAAACCTTGGCCGGCAGAGGATAGTTGGTAACCGGGGAAAGAAGGTGGTCATAAATATGGTTCTAGACTGGAGTCCAAGAAGTAGTCCAAATAGAGGAATTACCTGCGTGGATTCGGTAGGTAGCATTGGAGCTTAGATGGTGTTCTACCTGCAAAACAGAAGACCAAAAAATGGATTTGGGGGACTTGCTCTGAACCATCCATCCTCCAAACTGAGAGTCACGAGCCAAAATTGAAGTGACCATGTCATTTGTTGGCAACTATTGAAATAGAATATTCGTCAAGCACATGAAAAGTAGACGATGGTTGTCAGTTTGATAGGCTTTAGATTAAGTTGCCGGTCTTTATTGGAAGTGGTTTTTCAAAGCTTCGATTTTAGGATACAAGCCGGAGGCAGGATTTATCTATAATAGCAAATGGTTATGTGCAATAAATATGCGGAATATGAGAATGGAATTCCTTCAATTTTTGGATCTAATTCTAAAAAGAAAAAAAAAATAAAACGGTTTCGTGTCCATCCGTGTACCTGTACCTACCATGAGTTGATGCAATCTCAGTTTAGCCTGGGCAGAAAACTCAATTATGATTTTTGATGGCTACAAGCAAGATCCATCTCGTGTGCTTACTACGTACGGGCAGCACACCAGACCGAAGGAGCGGCGACTGGTTTGAAAACTGAACGGCGACGTGGGTCGTACACTGAAGCTTCACCGATATGATTGCATCTTCATTCGTTGACAACCATTCGAGGAGTAGTCAACAGTCGACGCGCGGTCAATTGCCTGATTTGTCCAGAGCTTCCCATCGCACGAGCAGCAGCAGGATCTGCCTTGTCGCTTCGCTGCGTCAGGCAGTGTTGAGCTCTGGTGGTTGCCAACAGGGGACCAGGTAGTACCGACGTGGATGGCGTCATGGCGAGGACGACGAACCGTCAACCGCAGGCTCACCCACTCCCAGTCTCCCATCCCACTACGCGAGGCGCTGCAAATATGGGCCGTACGTACCCAGTGGCAAGGACCCTCGCCATGCGCCGGTCCTCGACGAAAAAAAATACCAGGAACCGGCCGGATTGGTAGACGATCAAGGAATGTCACGGGGCTGCGAGATCGGCGACACTACCTCACTGGCTTCAACGTGTAGTACGGCCCAAATTGGTAGCCGCCTCCGTTGGTGTGCTTTAAGCATACGTCGCTGAATCACTCGAGCCAACAATTCACGTTCTTTGAGCCTTTTCTTCCAAAGTTAGGGACTACATATATACGTGCACTCGAATTGGTGATGTTGCTGATAACCAGATGACGAGGTTGGTGACCATGCATAACTTCAAAGAAAGAACCATCCAAAGCCAAAAGGCCCAGTGGAATGCGCTCTAGCTAGAGAAAATTATGTCCAACACGCAATGAGGGCTTATATGGTTAGATTAGAGATGGTTTAAAATGCCTTTGCTGTCCGAGAGTTGCTTTGGCTCTGTGTATAATTCTCAAAAAAAAAAAACAGTTATAGATCAATAGTCCGTTTAGCCGTACAAGTTTTCCAAAAGATACTTTTTTTTGTGTACGTAGCGGCCTAGCGGGCCTCTGGGCCATGCTGATTTTGTTGTGGCGCCCAGATCCAAGAGGGCCTTTGATTCGCAACAGCTGAAATTGGCCCATGAAGAGACGGTCAGCACAGGCTAACTACATTATTTGTTTTCATTCATCTTTTACGTACGTTGTACATCGGTTCATCTTTTGTGTACCTCCACTAGTATCCATCAATACTATGGTTACAGTCATATATTCATCAAAAGTGTAAAAAGAAACAAGTAATAATCCTTAATCTAAATTAATATATGTTTAGGTTGATTTTACCATTATATGAGTTGTTGTTGTCACGCACCTCACAATCCTATTTTTATTCTCTTCATAAATTAAGGAATTATAAGTTGCTACGAGAAAACTTAAAAGGATAATCATTGTACACATAGTCTATTAAGTCGTCTTAAATTGTGATCACATAAGTAGCACAAGAGACTACCCATCCAATTTCTTTCAATCATACTATTCATGGTTAAAATTGGATTATTCTCTACCATTCACACAGAAAACTTGATTTTGGCTGAGATTTTTCCTTTCCAAATGTTTTTATGTGAAGAGCCATTCTCAATACTAGTCACTGCATTATAAAAAGATTTCAATTAAAAAATCCTTCATTACCTATATCCAGTTTGCAACTTACAATATCGTGCCCATCTTTTAACATAACCTGCAATATTTTACCTTTTAACTTCTCCTAATCGCCCTCTTCTAAGTCATGTATCAGCCATCTACTAAAAGAGACTTGCAACGCATCCTGATTAAGTCATCTACGACCCCCCCCCCCCCCCAACCCCATCTTTCACTTGTACACATATGCAGCGCATCCTGGTTAAGTCATCTACGACCCCCCTCCCACACACCACTGCAACCCTCACCACAACTCTCCAGCGCACCACACACTTCCATCGTAATTTACACTACTCTGTCGCGCAGTGTCGCCTAGAGAGACAGAGCGACCTCCTAGCAAAAAAAGAGAGACAGAGCGACCATGAGATGTGCACATTTGTTTATCCCTCGTCAAAAAGCTGATGGTTTTTCTTGCTTTACCGTTCTTTACTTTTTTCTAGCATTTACCAAGCTGGCCATATTCCTTGTACTTTTTTTTTTTCAAAGCTAGACGACGATGTCGAGCATCATCCATCGTACTGTGGAGGAGCTTTTGTGTGTCAACCTCGCTCAAGCGGCGTTGTTCCTTTTCAGATTGCATCAGAAGGGTATTGCAGATCGGGTATGTACTAGCATTACGATGTCGTTGTGAGCCTCAACTTCTTCCTGGTGTTCACGACGTTTGCCTCGACTATGATGAGGTACGCATGATTGGGTCAGTGGCAGATCTAGCGGTACGCGAGGGGGCTTAATCCCCCCTACTGCCGCAGATCCCATGGAGTCCACTCGTTCGTGCATTGCTCTTCTTGTGCCCAATACGACAGGCTCCCTTCTCTCAATCAGTGGAGCTGACAATGTGCCGATTAATTATGGTAACTAACGCTGTATAGACGCTGCTAGTAGTATACTGGGCTGACCAAAGTAGAGCAACGTCCCCACGCGGCAGGTCAGAGCGAGGCTCAGGTCGTGCACAGTTGAGATCCATGTTTTTTTGAATCGCTGAAGCAGTGAAGCCTATTTTGGCCCATAAAATACAAAACGGCCCATGTTTATTTAGCTGGCTCTGCTGTGCTGGCTGTGCATCACTTCTTTTTTGAGGCTAACAAACAGTTGTGGGTCTGGGTGTCAGAAGGCATCAATTTTAAAGTCCGTTGGTGTTTTGTGAGGAACCCCAATTTTCTTATTAGGAAATTAAAGCATTCATCAGATTACAGATTAGGCATATGCAGAAAAAGATGATCTGCTGGTAAAGCCACCAATTGGAGATCTATTCTACCTTAGGACTTAAAATTGACCTCCAATGACCTGAGCATGCAGCAACGCACCCGCAGAGTTTTCAACTATCGTTACAAACTAAGATTGCAGCAACATGAGACGTAAGTTCAGAAGAACAGTCTGTCAGAAAGATGCCAAAAGGCATCTGAACGTTATGCTAATATTATTCCAGCACCATATCTCATATTTTAGCCTATAAAAAAAATGTGAAGAAGGTCCAGATACTCCGGAATTAATTCTGACTGGCTTCTCACCGTGGTTTTGCCCCGCGCCGCGCCCCCGGCCATCGCCCGCACGCCACCGAGACAGTACCCAAGCCTCGCTGGATGCCGACACCGCTCCTCGTAGGGTCAGTTTGCTGGCCTCTGGTGCCAGGCACGCTGGCGGCCAACGCCTCACGTACGCCGCTCGTCCCCTCCCACAAGTCCGGCCTGTCCCCCTCTCTCAGCTAGACTTTGCGGTGAAAGAAAGAAAACAGACGTAGGGGCGAGCGAGGACGAAAGATCGAGGACAGAGACTCACCGTTGGTGTCTCGGGTCACTCGTCGGGGTTGGAGGTCGTCGAGGACGACACCGTGCGCAGCAATACAGCGAGGCAGCCGGGGTGGTGGTGTCCTGCTCAGCGACGTCAAACTAGTTGGAGTGAAAAAGTTCCCAAGACAATTCTGATGTGAAAAGATGAGATGCTTAGAAAAGCAGTTATTATGGAGGCGAGTTACCTGGCTCTGGCAGTGGTTCTTGAGAGAGAGACACAAGAAGCGGCTAGCCTTATTTGTAGAGAGAGGATGAAGTTCTTGGGTTATGTCATCAATGTATGCTTACCGATGTTCTAATGCAGCAAGAGGGGAAAGGGCATGACATATTAGTGTATGTGTTAGGCATCATGTAATATGTTGTTTTTTTTCTTCAAGGGACATATGCCCCCTATGTTGCCTTGGATGCCACGTTCTCATCATGAATGTGACAATCCAAAGAAGCCTACTGAAGACGTAGGTGCACACCACGCCCGTCATGATGCAGGTACCGATGAAGGTGATGCGGTCAGCTAGGAGAAGGCATTGATAGACCAAGACTTACCCGTGGATGCGCAAACCTAGTCCGACTACGACGCCGGAAAGGGCGACAGCGAGCGCCATGGACATGCGCTGGAGCCTCCTGAGGAACGGCTGCATGCCCGTGACGATGTCGTCGCCACTCCATCCCACTTCCACCCTGACGAGCACGCACAACGCCACAGACGTCGTGAGGAAGCCAACGATGAGAGCCTGGAGCAGGGAGATCGCCTGGTACACTGGTGCCTGCGCAATGCAGGCACTTGACGGCCCCACACAAGTAGCTGGTGGCCCCAGGATTCCTAGACTCCACAGGAAGAGGGCGGCTAGAACAACGTCTAGGACCACGAGGACCTCAGCCGAACGGCCAAAACGAGCCATGCCATTGAGACCTGCAAGACACATATGCACGCCATGCAATTAGGGTTAGGGTTAGATCGAGACGTCAAGTATTAAGAAATAATAAAGAAGGTATAATAACAAAGAAATCAAAGTGTCAATGGTATAAGCATACATTGATGGCATATGCCCCCTATGTTGCATTGGATGTCACATTCTCATCATGTAATATGTTGTTTTTTCTTCAAGGGGCATATGCCCCCTATGTGATGCCACATTCTCATCATATGAGTAACAATTTCATTAACGGCGAAGGACATATGCTCTATCTGCTCCCTGGCATGCTTGCCGAGGACAGAAACTTGTCACATTTCTTGATCCACCGGTCATTTTCTCTCTCGCGGCCAGATAGGGTGTGTTTGTATCCGAACAACCAATATTATAGCTATTCCTAGGCGAGAGACATCTAAAAAATCACTGTCTGTTGTGTCTAATAAGTCCTCGATTCAAACTTCAACTCCGCCATATTTTTCTCTATTTAATATTTTTTATTTTTTTATATTTATACATATACAACCGTACATTTTTTTTTCGTTTTCTTCCGTCATTAATGTACGTCAATTCATCTGATTTTGAGATAGTGCATCACTTTTTTTTTAAGTGTGCAGTGGCTAATAAACAGTTGTGGATTTGGGTGTCACAAGGTACAGGGAGATGTGCGTCTCAATTTTAAGTCCGTTGGTGTTTCTTGTTAAGTAATACGAGGTTTATAATTAACAATGTTGACCTTGTGAGGGCTTTGGGAAATAAGAAATAGGTTTTCAGGGTACTCTTTGGAAGGATGGGAGGCATCTGTTACTCAAGGGCTCAAGGCAGCAGCTATGCTACAAAACTGGAGTATTTTGTGTTCAAAGGAAAGGCTATGGAGTTCAATACAAGTTGGAGATTGTGAAGTGATTGGCCACGAGACGTCATCAGCGGCGTATAGATGACAAAAGTGAAGGGCGAATGAGAAATCAAGGGAAATTAAGATAGCAGCAAGCTATTTCAACTGAAGTGCAATCAGACATGGATGGGGCGTTGGATTGAAAGAAATGGTTAAATTTGGTTCAAATTTATGGCAGAGTGGCGTATGTAATGAATTGTGGTAGGGCTGGGGCTATGCCCTTAGGACACGTACAACGGGCTATGCTAAATAAATAACCCATTATACGAGCTGTCTTTTTAGCTATCTGTACGCGGATTCTAAAAACTTACAGACAACAAACTGTCTGTGGGTTGTACATGCCCTTAATAAACTTAAACAAAAATAAAAAGAAGCGTCAAGTTACCTACTCCGTGGGCTATGCCCTTAATCCACGAGTATCTACTTCGTAGGCTCTACGTGGGCCACAGGCCGTTTTGTATTTCAGGACTGCACAGACGGCATGGCCTAGAGGCCTGTGAGGATCCGCTGTGGAACAGATTGAAGTTTGTGCTTGAGTAAGAAAGAAGAAGGGGGGCGTCGGACCGGCTGTGGCCATTGGCGTGGTCCGATGGGCAAACCCTAACTGGCGCAGAGACGCCAGCTGGGCCTCGGACCAGGTTGGGTCCGACGCTCGCGCAGCAAACACGTGGCGCAGCGACGAGTGTCGAACCGAAATATGATGTACTCGCTCCGTCTCACGCGTACATTTTGACTTTTACACTTTGATCGTTTATTTTATTTAAATTTTTTATAAAATAATATAATAAATAAATTATTATAAAAATATCCGTAATGATAAAAATAAGTCATAATAAACTAAATAATATTTATTATAACTTTTTAAATAAGACGAACGGTCAACAGAAGGTGTAAAAGTCATAATGTGTGAGACGAAGGGATTAGTGGGGTGAGAAGAAGGGAGACATGTTGAAACAAACCAAGGTTTGGCGGCGCTACAAATCAGACTCTGTAAACAATCGCGTACCTCTGTAATTTTGGTTTCATTTTTTTAGTAAAGCAATAGATCGACTGATGAAAGACTAAAAAGCCATAATTAGAGGGCATCGCTTCCATTTTAGTACTAGAGTAGCCGTCAGGTTTGTATAGCGTGAAAGTGAAATGAGAAAACAAACAAACATAACAATCATAAGGTGTAACATTTGGTCTTTCGATATATGATTAATATAAACAAAAACTCATGCTTAGAAAACAGAAACTGTAATAAGACAGGCACGATGACATGTTTTAACTGCCAATTAGAATTTCGGATTGGCCAACATTTTTTCAAAAAAAAAAAAGAAAAACAATTGGCCACATGTTGCAGTGCAGAGTTGGGTATCAAAGGGGCGTGATAGAGGACGGCTGGTCTATGCACATGAGAAAGCGGATGACAGCAGCGCAATTGGAGGACTCAACTAGTTAGTATCATTCACATAGCCCAGGGAGCTGTCTGCACGCGAAATCAATCTCTTCCTCTGTCATTTCTATCGTCTCATCGCTATCGTAGTGGTCATCATCTGATTTGGTCTTCCTGGAATGCTCGGTCACATGTGAGTCATTTTGATGCTTATCCTCCTTAGCATCCATGTCCACACGAGCAAACTCAGCCTGATAGATCTTCTTACACTTGGCTGCTAGTTGACATAGTTGTTCTTTGGGCAGAGCTGCGCCTTTTCCTCCTCCATCTAGTTTTAGCAGTTCATTGACAACATGGGGGACAAAGCTCCACTGATCTGCAACTCCCTTAATATCCTGAAAAGTTTTTTTTTTCATAAGTCAACTGGGACTAATTGAGTTACAATACAACACATCTCCAGTGTGAGCAATAACAAAAGAACAAGATCTAGCTGTTTGGTATATCCATTCCAATTCTTATGTGGATATACTACTAAATTAAAAGCATAATCTCAATGGCAATGAAACGATAATAAAATTTGGTCCAGCTATTTTTGCTTTCAAGATTATTGACGACCAGCATCTCAGTGAACATGTGCTCTAGCACAGTTTATGTTGATGACCAGAACTAGTAAATATGCAAATATATTTTGCAAAAAAAGAATCAATATACAAATCCATGCACTTTATAAATGATGAACGGTGATATTGCATTGCTTACATTGCCTTGCTCGAGGGATTCTATGGCATCTTGCAGACAAGTGATTACCCCTTCAGAAGCTATGGTCTTCAGTTCACTTGGCTCTGGCTGTCAGGAAAGAAACCAGAGAAAGATAAGTCAGAAAAAAAAGCAAATGTTAGATTCATAAGTGAAAAGATCCTTGGAAACCAGAGGCAGTACAAAAAAAAGCACTATAGCATAAATACATGTTTTTTCCATTATTAGGTGCACGCACCTTCTCTTCTTGGCTGTCCAGCCATGACATAGTCTGTGCCAAATCATCCACAGCCCATTGCTTTATTTTTGAGGGAGAAAAGCATTTGTTTGCGGACTCCAAATTTCCTGCCTGTACGGACAAGGGAAACAATTATTGAGAGTTTTGGAGCAAAAAAAAAGCATGCAACAGAATCATCAAAGCTCCTGCGTTCCAGGCATTTGTGTTGCCTTCATCTTGTTCCATCTAGAAAAGTTTTCTAATTTAGGGCATTTTCACTTGGAAACAGGTACCATTGAACAAAATCAATGCATTTGTAAAAAAAAAAAATCGATCTGGATGCCCTATCCTACCACTACCAGACTCAACTACTTATTAACTCTATGCCATTTTTCATGACCTCTTTAACATTTGATGGATGGATTGTACTTAACAGAAACATAGGCTGTAGATTATCCTGACTGAGCATAAAAATCTGATGCATAGTTGGTTCCAACCTGAATATATACACATCTGATTATGCTACATTCTTACGAAAGGAAAAAGTATGGTACAACAATATATACACATCTGATTATGCTACATCCATAGAAAAATAGAACACTTTACATATACATTAAATAGCTAGAAATGCTAAAGGTATCAGATAACTGGAGTACTCAGGTTTGCCGGGAAGTATGTTACAACAATACTCATATCATATTCAAATAGCCAGCTCCCAGATTCAGAAAATACATCATCTTGTCATTAAATCATAATTATCAAATGTGTGGGTTTTGTTGTTTCATAAGTTAAAACTTTGAACAGAACAGACCTCCGTGGCATCAGAGGTGGATGGCTTGACATGAGACCGTGGAACTTGCTTTGGATTCTTTTTGCGCGTTTCCTTCTCATCTAAATCAACAGGGATAAACAAATAAATGACATTTTTTAATTGATTGATTACATGTGAATTCACTGAATTTATACAAGGAATAAAGGATAAGCACTCAAATCTGCAAGGATGATTCATCTTTTAACAAATTAGTTAATGGGCATCAAATGGTGATTCTTTGATGTTGTCAACATTACAAATTGTCACCGCAGCTTTAGAGAATTGTTAACTTAAAAAGGCTAAAACCAGTATATTATTATGTCCATTTAAAGGTGAATGCTATGACTAATGCACGCCCTTGATTTAATACAATTTCTAGAAAATTGAAGCTAGATGTGGCTAAGTTTATGCAGGAGTTTATGAATGCACCATCCTTTGAAACACAGAAGAAATGAAGGGTTGCTGTAACATTTGGAATACTGATTGAGAGAGTAAGCTACTAAGCTTAATTTGTTGGGCATCACATCGTTAGTGCAACAACATGATACAGTTACAGAAAATAGAACTATACGATGGGAATACATAAAGGAAATAATGAAGAGCTTTTTGACAACCTAATAAGTGATAAGTTATTGGGTAAGCTGACATGATCATGAACTCCAAGTGCAAAAGTGTGTGGATACTGGATACTGAGATTGTATATCAGATATTACTTATGGACATCCATAATAACAGCACCCAAAAGGCCAAAACCAAGATCTTGTGCCCATAAAAGATATTTCTGGTGAAAATTTCTATCACCTTGATCAGTTTCGACAGGCTCCTTAATTTTTCGCCATGGCTTTCCAGCATGCATAAGGAAAGGTTCAATGTCCACAAGTTTTCTTTGCTTGTGAGACTCAAAGATCCAGTCCTGAGAGAAGGCAAGACCATAAAACAGTTCTTTTTTAGCTCTGAAAGTTGGTGGAAATTGGAAAAGGAATTGTTTGCTCAAAGGGGCTTGCCCGAAAGCTCAGTAGAACAACAATAGCTCAGAACCCACCTTTGAGACAATGGTTCCATTATCCGCCTCAACTTGTTGAAACTTGGGGGTGTTGAAAAATGCACAAACAAGAAGGGTGCAGTCCGATGTCCAATCAGCTCGATACTCGGCTCCCATGTCCAATGCTTGTGAACGAAGTGTGCTCCTCTCCGGGTTCACAAACCCTGACAGCACAACAACCACCCCGTCCTGCCCAGATGTACGAAATCACCAATGCAGAACAGTATACCATATATCTGATTGTAGCTGTGGTCAATCAATAGATAGGTACCAAAAGTTTGGAGAAATCAGGCCCTTCCTGAGCCTTCTGGGAGGTGCCTGCATGTTTCTTCTTGCTTGAATCGTCCTCTCCATCTTTAGAAGAACCCATCCAAGACGGGAGGCTTCTCTTGGAACCGGACATTTTATTGGGAAACTGAACTGCACCACTCTGCTGTCTTAATTTAAAGTTCTATGTCAACTGAGATAGACCGATCTTGTGCGCGCTGAACAACACCCATGTACACCCGATAATTTTGCCAAAAAAAGGAATTTAGCAAGCATAATAATATACATTTAACAATTGCAATTAGATCGGATCCAATTACAGATAGCCTAATAGCTTAGGTGCTCGGTTTCGCACAGCGGAGCAGGAAGGGAGGCATACCTGGCGGGCGCTCGTTGCCGCCGAAGGGTGCGACGAAGAACTGGGCGCCTGGCGTAGGGCGGCGGCGGCGGCGGCGGCGGCACAGTTGTCGCCGAGAGGCGGAGAAGAGGGACACCAAGCGGACTCACGCAGAGAACGGCGGCGGCGATTGCCCAAGGGCTGTTCGGCCCAGGGGGAGCGCACTCGCAGGGTCCAGGCTGCTGGGAGCCTGGGGGACACGGACCCGATCATCCTTTTTCAAACAACTAATTTGGAATTCCTTTTTTATAATTTTTTTCGTTCGCTTTTTTATAATTTTTATTTATTTATTAATCTTCACGTATTTATTCTTTTCGTTCACGCTGCCAACGTTTAGTGGAAATATAAATTTTAAAATATTTGATTGAAATCATATTTAGTCGAACATTACAATGAGCAAAAGGAATATTTTTTATTTTACAAAGGTAAAATATGTTTCTTATGAAGTAGAAACATTTTTTTTAATTTGAACCGGGACAAATTTCTAGTGGAGTCTTGGAACTTTTCTTTGATTTTAATTTGGATGAGTTGTTCGAGGAATATGATTTTACACGAAATTGGAACAAAGAGAACCTACCATGGAATTAGATTCTATTATTGGGCATTGAAGTTGGAACATCACGATTAGAACAAGCTGTGGCTCTTACAAATCCATTCGAACCAAATTAGGTTTCCTTACTAACTAAGCCCTCTTTAGACAGTAGAAAAAGCAAATGAAATATGCTATAGTATTATTATTCATATGGGATGGTGTCCTTTGGTTTGCAGAAATTGATTGTAGGATAACATACGAAATTTTACATTGCACTCAACTTCAAAGCAAAACCATGAGCAACAAAAGACATCCAATCATTTTCATTGTTTTCGTGTATCATGTGTTCTCCTATAGCTCATCCAAATCTCGATTTCTATAAATCCTTTGTGTTTTTCATTATTTCTTGTTATGCATATGTATTTCTATCATTATTTCTATGTTTTTTACTATTGCTTTATTTTACAATCCAGTGGTGACTAGACCTCAAAGCCGCATTGCATTATCTGAAGACCAATTGGATCCGTTTTAAAAATGTAGACACTTGCGTCCTCTGGTCTTTTGAACAAAAAAATGACCACCGGTCACTATCTAAAGGAGCCCAAAACTCGAGCATTGATAGAAGAGAACAATTTGTATGGTCAAATACATGATTATCTGATGATATTATATATTTTTTTTTGAATCTGATGATATTATAATTTTTAATAACAAGTGTGTATCTTAATAACATCTTTGGACGGGCAGCCACCGCAATATAACAAGTGTGACGCTGAAATTACTCGGGAAAGAAAGATTTGGTGTGAAGTAATGTGTTGCCAACAAAATCAACAGGGAAGACGACTGAGAGCTTGTGTCACGGCCAAATCGTCGGCCATGAAACAAAAATTAGTGGGCTATGCTATGCATGTGCGGCAAACAGTTTGCAATTTGGGGAACACAATAATTCCCAGGTGCTAATTTGAATTAAAAAGTAATTAATTAAATTACACGCAAAACCTCCCTCATCTGCCGGACACTTTTCCGTTTTCCTCCCTCCCCGTCGCTCGCCGCTCCTGGCTCCGCGCCTGCGCTGCGCCACCGAGCTCGCGATCGGATTCGCTCCCGCTTCGCCGCGCCTCACCAACCCATCGCCGCGGGGGATCTCTAGGGTTTAGCGCAGTCGCCTGGCTCCACCCCGCGCCGTCCTTGCTGCCGCCGCCACCATGGTACGTGGATCTGAACCCGCTCGCCCGCTCCCGAATCTCCAATCCATTCGCCGGTTTTTCTCGAGGACGTATGCTCAGAGATCTGACCAATGTTGTTTTCTGCTCGTGTTTGTTTCCCCGCAGCCGCTCAGGTTGGAGATCAAGGTGCGCCTGCCCGAGCCCGGCCTCACTGGATCTCGGTGTCCACACCGTCCTTCTACCGTTCGTGCCGCTTTGGTTTTACGCTGATTTCGGTTTGGTTTTTGTTTCGTTTCGTTGCTGGTGGTCAGCGGAAGTTCGCTCAACGGTCGGAGAGGGTCAAGTCGGTGGATTTGCATCCCACGGAGCCATGGTAAGTTCAGATTATGTTCTGGGGCCGTTCACTGAATTCTCAGCCATTGCCGCTTGCTTTTGCTTACCGTTTTTGTTTGTGTGCTTGTTCTTATTGTTGATTATTATACGTGGTTTGCATTGTGCAGGATCCTGTCGAGCCTGTACTCGGGGAGTGTCTGCATCTGGGATTATCAGGCACAGGTAATGGACCGAACTGGTTTTCATACCAATGCTAGCAAATAAGGTATGAACAAAGCATAACATTAGGGTTTTCTCTCATAATGCTGGATCCTTTATTCCATGCCTATTGTTTGGTGCTGACATTTTGTAGAATTTTGCATGTCTAAGTTTCAGTTATGAGATTTAAGAACTTGATGGTCGCCTTGCTTAGTTCTCTCTTTAATTCATAATATGTTACTCAAGTATATATATGCATTATGGCTACAAACTCCACTTTGATCTCTCTGATACATTATTATGCTTGTACACTGAAAAATGCTTGATCCTGGGCTGCCGTCGATAGTTCAATTTCATTTGCCACCGAGTGGCCCTTCATATTGGCTCCGCTCGCTTCTGCTTGCAGCCATAGCCCAGCACTACTGATCATGATGATTATGTTCTCCCTTTTTTTTTTTGAGCCAGTCTGCATTTACCTACGGTGTTAACCTAATGACCTTTTACATTGTTGTATAAGATGACCTTCACCATCATGGTTGCGGGTCTGAACCAATATGTGTCTGAGTTGCACTGTCCAACTATTGCATGTCATGTATAGGCACCTTCAGTTCTGCAAGATCTGTGTGCTTGAGTACAAAATGGGGATTTACCTTATGTACAATAAGAAACCAAAATGATTTTGAGAATTATGGGTATGGCATAAGAAATAATGACTCATTTCTATGAAATTATGATCCAGAGGATCTATGTATCTGTCATGAATTGATATCATTTATCAGTGCAATGTTGTTATTTTACTTATTACAAGTATACATTTTATGTTGCCATAAAAATAGAGTTGGATTCTGAGAATTTATTCACTAACATGTTTGCTTTTGCGATACCTTTTCAGGCAATGGTGAAATCATTTGAAGTTTCAGAACTGCCAGGTATCCAAAGCACTTAGATTCATGTGGAAAGACAACTTTTGGCGATTAGGATGATGCTAATGTATATTGTAAACTTATTTTCAGTGCGGTCGGCAAAATTCATTTCAAGGAAACAATGGGTTGTAGCTGGTGCAGATGACATGTTCATTCGTGTCTACAACTACAATACCATGGACAAAGTTAAAGTTTTTGAGGCTCATACTGATTACATCAGATGTGTTGCAGTCCATCCAACTCTACCGTATGTGCTGTCATCATCTGATGACATGCTAATAAAACTATGGGACTGGGATAAAGGGTGGATGTGCACTCAAATATTTGAGGGACATTCACACTACGTGATGCAGGTTACTTTCAACCCAAAGGATATTAACACCTTTGCCAGTGCATCTCTTGACCGCACTACAAAGGTATGCCTTTACAGTATTATGCATCGAGATGTTAGTTGTGACTGAGTCACGATGTTGATCTTGTTCATTCATACTTCTTACTCTGGAATTGCAGATATGGAGTTTGGGCTCTCCAGATCCAAACTTCACACTTGATGGACACCAAAAGGGTGTCAACTGTGTTGACTACTTCGCTGGTGGTGACAGGCCCTATTTGATTACTGGTTCTGATGACTCCACTGCAAAGGTACATTTTTGTACTCGGCTGTATGTTTTGAATGTTTGGCTGCTCTATGCAGTTCTATGATGGTGCGTTTTATGGCAAATAGGTCTGGGATTACCAGACGAAGAGCTGTGTTCAGACACTTGAAGGGCATACACATAATATTTCTGCTGCGTGTTTCCATCCTGAGCTCCCTATAATCATTACTGGATCCGAAGATGGCACAGTTCGTATGTGGCATTCAACAACTTACAGGTAACATGTTTTTATTTATCTCCATGTTTGCTTGTTTATGTAGGCAGAGGTCTGTTGGTTTTTCATTGTTACAATTTGGCCATTTATCAATTCTCCATCCTGAAACACAGATCTACTGACTGCCTCATAAACCTGAATGCTAAACAACTATCTTGTTTCTCATGCAATTGGGAACAATTTATTTTAATCTAAAGCGCTATGGGCATGTATTGGTATTTAACTTTCTGCTCTTATGATTGAAAGTTCAAATGTATGGTAACTTATTAATTCCATGGTGTGCTAACTTGAATATACAAGCTTATCTGCCATGTCATTGAATGAAATGTGCTATATTTTACTTTTTTTATGATAGGATATCTTTTTATTATTTCGTATGATAGCTTGCAATTAAATATCTCTCACCAAACCCTATCTGTGCGTTACATTGTTTGTTTTTGCTTGTGTGTCAGGACCTGTATTACATGCAGATAGCACAATTACATTCTGTGTGTAGTGACATGACTATAGGAAATATGCCTTCTGCAAAAAGTACTTAATGAAATGGTCTCGATGAAAGTGCATGCTGTTTTAAATAATCTTGAAAATTCAGTTAGTGATGTTGAGCCTGAAATTATGTAGGGTGTGAAACAAAAGGACAGTGGCAGTTTAATGGTTTTGCTCGAAATTGCAAATACCACTTGTTTTTCAAATCGGTCTTGGCAGTGGAGCCTGACTTTGGCGGGAGGTGTGGTGTGCACTCCCAGCACCCAGACCCAAGTCCAAGTCCTCGTGAACTTGAATTTGGGTGCCTATTCCGTATTGACAATGCCTAACCTGGTTCCTCCTAGCTTGGTCGAGTTAAATTGTTCTTGACCCTGTGATAATCTGGAAAATGGCCTATATTGATTGAGTCTGAATGCTGCTTGTGTTACTCTTTGTAATTTCATAATCCTAGATTTTCTTTGTTTTATATCTTGAACCATTTTGTAGACTTGAGAACACACTAAACTATGGCCTTGAGAGAGTCTGGGCTGTTGGATACATGAAGGGATCAAGAAGGTGAGATCATTTGCATTCTGCTTTTGTTTCAACAGTGCGGTCAGTTATAATGGACACTAGTTATTAAAGTGTATAGTTGTGCCATTCTGCTAGTAAATCAACTAGAAATCCTGTCTACAGATTGTTTTATGTTTGCTTTAAAGAGGGGCACTAGTTAGCTGAGATCGTTACAGGGAATACAGTATGGTCGATTGTATTAGTGGTTTCAAACTTCATATAAACCCAGTATGTTGATTGATGGATGGCCACTGCTACAGTTTCATATCTTCTATCCTGTTCATTTCTACTCCCTCCGTCCAGGAAAAAAATGCAATTCTAGCAGTGTTACGTTTTAGTATCTTAAGTTTGACCAATTATGGATAAAAAGTATGAATATTTATTATATCAAATAAATATCATTAGAATAATTATGAAATGTATTTTCACAATAAATTGATTTGGAGCTATAAATATGAATACTATTCACTAGAAACTTGGTCAAAGATGAACTACTTTTTCTGGCATGCAACCATAGTTGCATTTCTTTTTTCTGGACAGAGTATCTTTCTTGCAATGTTCATGCTTGTAGCTCTTAAGTTGTTCGCATTGTCTTGTCCCTGTGGTTGAGATTTTATCCTTAGGTGGTTGCCTATGGGCCCACTATATATTTTTTAATACTGAAACAAGTATACTATTTGGTTACTCTCTAGGATGGTGATTGGTTATGACGAGGGGACCATTATGATAAAAATGGGCCGTGAAGTACCCATAGCAAGTATGGATGCCAGTGGGAAAATCATTTGGGCGAAACATAATGAAATACAAACTGTAAATATCAAGACAGTCGGTTCAGGCTTTGAGGTAAGTTGATCTGTTTCAGCACAAAATGAAATAATTTAGCAAAGCACTTGTCTAACAGTTATTGTTCAAATTAGGCTACAGATGGAGAAAGATTACCCTTGGCTGTAAAAGAGTTAGGAAGCTGTGATTTGTATCCACAGGTACTTTTGGATGTTGCTATGTTCTTTGTATTTTGAAATTTGTTACTATTGTAGGTTTATAGTGTGGTTATTAAGTGGACAATTTTTTTTATTTGGCAGTGCTCTTTTTTATTTAATCTTGACTGGGGTATAATCTGATTGTGAGTAATCATTTTGGTTGGTCAGAGCTTGAAGCATAACCATAATGGACGGTTCGTTGTTGTATGCGGAGAGGGCGAGCACATAATTTTTACTGCCCTGGCCTGGAGGAATAAATCATTTGGACCTGCATTGGAATTTGTTTGGTCATCAGAAGGAGAATATGCAATTAGGGAAAGTACATCAAGAATAAAGATTTTCAGTAAATCATTTAAGGTACATGGTCTACTTTAATATATTGTTTTTCTATATATAAATTGCTTAATCAGATGCAAGTTTCCAATTTGTTCCATAATTACCTAAATATTGCCTCTGGTTTTGTTTGCATATTTTACTCTAGTATTCAGTAGATTTTCATCACCTGTTCCTTTAATTAGTGGATGTTTCAGGATAAAATTCTACTTCTGCACTTTGATTTCTGCAGCAAGTTTTCCCATGATTTGTTACTAAGGCTTACAATTCATTGGAGATAAAATTCTACTTCTGCACTTTGATTTCTGCAGCAACCTGCAAGTTTTTCCATGATTTGTTACTAAGGCTTACATATTGGAGATTCATTGCTTATGCTTGTTTCATGTCCCTTGCCTGCTCACCTAGCCATATCACTTCTCTAGGAGTTGTAGAAGCGAATGTGAAGTTTCAAGTTTGTGATCTAGCATTTTTTTGGGAGTTATTTCACAGAAAAGCACATTATAATCTTTTGGTGTTCTCATTGTGTTTTTTTATATTAAATTATCTGATTTTTTAGGAGAAGCAAACTATCCGCCCTTCATTTTCAGCAGAGCGTATTTTTGGTGGGGTATTGTTGGCAATGTGTTCTAGTGACTTCATTTGCTTTTATGATTGGGCTGATTGTAGACTAATATGCCGAATCGATGTGAATGTTAAGGTGAGTCAAGTATTATTTTTTCTTGGGTGGAAATTTTTTATGTATGAGTTTATTATTAACTATTAACCTTTGTTTATCATGTGATTAAAGAATGTTTACTGGGCTGATAGTGGCGACCTAGTTGCAATAGCAAGCGATACATCATTCTACATCCTCAAGTACAATGTAAGACATTGTATCCTCAAATGATTATTATGTTGTTTCTTTTTTCCTTCTTTTACCCACCTCCTTATGATGTATTGGGATTATAACACAATAACTATGATTTGTGCTTTTTAGAGAGATATTGTTGCTTCTTATCTAGAAGGTGGAAAGCCTGTGGATGAAGAAGGTGTCGAAGATGCCTTTGAGCTGCTTCATGAGGTCAATGAGCGAGTGAGAACTGGAATTTGGGTTGGAGACTGCTTTATCTATAACAACTCATCGTGGCGCCTAAATTATTGTGTTGGTGGTGAGGTAAATATAGTCCACTCAAAACCATTTCCTTCCATTTAAGTTCTCTATATGGGCACCTTGTGTGTCATGATTTCAATTGTTTACATAGTTATAAGCTTTATGCTTACAGGTAACTACAATGTATCATTTGGATCGCCCTATGTACCTATTGGGATATCTTGCAAACCAAAGTCGAGTTTATCTTATTGACAAGGAGTTTAAGTGTGTTTTCTTGAAAACAATGTTTCCTTTCTTTGTAGCATATGTTATTAATTTCTGTGGCTAACATATAAGCTTTGTACAGTGTCATTGGGTACACATTGCTTCTGAGTTTGATTGAGTACAAGACCCTTGTGATGCGTGGGGATTTGGAACATGCAAATGAAATTTTGCCATCCATACCAAAGGCACAATATAATAGGTTTGTGATGACCAGTTTGTTCCAAAATATCATTTTTTATGCTCCTTTTGTTTCTAATTTATCTACGCTTTTAGACCCATTTTTTATTTTGTGGAAGACGGGTTATATGCTAAATTGATGTATATAGTAGTATCACATTACTGTCCTGATCTATGTCATATCTAAATAGGCTCTTTTCAGGGTATATTTTTGTTGTAATAACTAAATATTGTTTTTTTTATCTTGTGTATGTTCATAATTTACCGAGTTAGTATACTTAGTTTTCTTCACCTTTTTTGTGCATCTTGTCCAACTTCATTTATAGTCTGTTCTCTTCTAACCTCAGTTCTTGTTTCTCTTTCATATGGCAGTGTTGCTCATTTTTTGGAATCTAGAGGGATGTTGGAAGAGGCTCTTGAGATAGCCACCGATGCTGACTACAAGTTTGACCTAGCTGTGCAGCTAGGAAAATTAGAAGTCGCAAAGGTACTGCTTATATTGTCACTAATTTTTGTTTTCCTTATACAGTAAACTATATTTTGAGGTACTGTATACTGCATTGCTGCAAAATTACTAAGTAACATATTATAATTTATAAGATCTCTCATGCCTATTTACTTTACAGGCTATCGCCATAGAAGCACAAAGTGAATCAAAATGGAAGCAGTTGGGCGAGCTTGCCGTGTCCACAGGCAAGGTTGGCTGTTAAACCTTATGAAAGTTTGTATTTGGCATTTCAATAACTATATTGCTAGGAAATAAGTTTTTAAGCATGGGATACCTCTTGTGTAGTGTGATGTTTGTTTTTTTGTGATCAAATAGTTTTGGGCCAGGCCTTTTATCTTCTCAAAACTTCACCGAAACATGTTTTTGTTGCCAAAACTCCCCATGCGAGTGGGAATGGGCAATGGCCAATATTACAACCGTTTGATGTCAATTGTGACATGACCTAAATTGAACTTATCCTATCTGTATTAGCTTGTGAATGATAGCTTGTTGGCATGGGTATTTCACAACTCTACATTGCAGCTAGAGATGGCGGAGGAATGCCTTCTTCAAGCGAAGGATTTAAGTGGCTTGTTGCTACTGTACTCATCTCTTGGAGATGCTGAAGGAATTGAAAAGCTTGCTTCTTTGGCAAAAGAACATGGAAAAAACAATGTTGCTTTCCTCTGCCTTTTTATGCTTGGTAAAGTGGAGGGTTGCATACAGTTGCTTGTAGATAGGTAAATCTTGTTTGCTGTGATTAAATCCTTGTTTTTGGTGCTCTTCCTTTGAGAGCTAAACATTATCTTGTGTATCCTGCAGTAATCGTATACCTGAATCTGCGTTAATGGCGCGATCATATCTTCCTAGCAAAGTACCAGAGATAGTAGCAATCTGGAGAAACGACCTCAGTAAAGTAATTTCTTCATGTTTTCATCTTAGTCTTCTTTCTGAAAAGTTTTGCGTCATTAGAAAAAAAATTCATGCTATGATCATTTTTTTGTATGTACCTTGTATGCAGATTAATCCAAAAGCTGCAGAGTCTCTGGCAGATCCTTCTGAATATCCAAATTTATTTGAAGACTGGCAGGTTGCTCTAACTGTAGAAAAAAGTGTTGCCTCTCAGAGGTAACATTATCGCACAAACTACTATGTTGTGTTCTAGAATATTGCTTATCAGAAGTTAAAAAGAAAAAGAAAATACATTGAATCACAGAAACTGCTTAATGGTTCCAGAGAGTAAATACATTGAATCACAGAAACTGCTTAATGGTTCCAGAGAGTAGTGTCACAAATATTTTATGAAATCTGCCTGAGTTCTGGTGACCTCATAGCTTTTGGTTAAGTAAAATTTTTGCAATAACATAAGACTTTATGTGCAGGGGCCATTATCCTCCTGCTGACCAGTATTTGAATCATGCTGAGAAGTCAGACATGACTCTTGTGGAAGCTTTCAAAAGGATGCAGGTGACGGAGCATGAGGAACCTGAAGATGCAGCTGAGGAAAATGGAGAACCTGATCAACAGGTATCTCATGTGCATTCTGCTTATTGTCCATTTTCAACTACACAGCAGTAGGCACTATGGAGTTTTTTTAAGAAACTTGATATATATACTAATCCAGTTTCACATTGGCCCATTCCTTATGTCTTGATTGATATTCAATTATTTCATTATTTATCCATGTCAACGACTGTAATTTTTGTTACCTTTCGGAATAATGAATATAATTGTTCTCAGGCATCGGAAGAGAATGAAATGCAGAACACAGATGATGCTGATGAACCTGAAGAGACAGATTTTGTAAATGGAGATGAGGGTGAGGAACTGCACGGTACGGACAATGAAGGATGCCCAATTTCCATGCCGTCAAAATCAGTGAATCGGGTGGAGAGCCAGTTGTAAGGAATAGTGTTTGAATAATTGTTGTAAAGGTACCATAGCCATGACTTCTAGGAGATCAGAGCTTTTTTGGCCATTCATTGGCGTGTGCTTCATTAAGTGAAAATTGGAAGTTAATAAGATTCATTCAAGTAATTCATGGATTATTAGCGAATCCCACAAGCACATACAAACAAGAAAATACGAGGAGGGTGGGCTCTACTTTACAACCCTAGTGAGCTGAACCTACTCTCTCCGTCTCATAAATATTTATATATTTTGACTTTTACACTTCATGTTTGACCGTACGTCTTATTTAAATTTTTTATATAAATAATATAATAAATAAATTTTTATAAAAGTATCCGTAATAATAAAAATAAGTCATAATGAACTAAATAATATTTATTAGAACTTTTTGAATAAGACGAACGGTCAAACAAAAGGTGTAAAAGTCAAAATGTGCGATTATTTGTGAGACGGAGGGAGTAATAAAAGTAGACTCGACACTATGGCACACAACAAGGTAGTGTAGCTGCATAACCATGCATGGCGGCAAAGCATCCGTCAATACTATGACCATCAACGTGGCAAAGCATGATTGCTTCCGCCAATACTATGGCCATCAATGCGGCAAAGCATGATTGCCTGTGGGCCGAAAGTTTTGCCCCTTTATCATTCTATCGGAATGCTTGTTTTTTATTTTAAAATTACACAGTACAACGTAGATGCTCAACACGTACGCACACTCACCCCTATAAACACACCTACCTGATCTCATTAACCATCATACTCTTGTTATCACTTCTAACATGTCTTGAAGCAACAGTACCACATTATCAAACTTTGAGACATCTCTTTCTTTCTGCAGGTGACCAGCATAATTTTAGCATTACCTTCAATACATGAATTGATCATCTGTCTTAACAAGTTGAAATATTGAACCTGTCAAATAGGAGAATAGTTGAGTAAATGAGTAAAGTAGTAACATTGCATTACCAAGGTAGATACAAGCTCCACAAATTTCTTGCAAAGAACTGGGATGGGAGTGCGCTCATTCTAAAATTGGCAAGGAACGTATTCTTTGCAATATTAGCTTCTATTTCTTTTATTATAAATTCTAATCTGCTAGGCGTCCCTCCACGTCGTCATCCGCTACAGCTGGCCATGGATGAATCTGATGGTGGCGCGTCCTTCGAACCATCAAGCCTGTGTGTGAGAGGAGACAAAGCGGTGTGCCGGTGTGGGCGTGTGGCCAGTTCCTGAGTCATCTTCTTCAAAAACAGTTATCATGTCAACTGACGAACTCTTTTCCAGTGTCGTTCTAGCTTACGGAGATTCTTTTCTACGGCGGTGGCGGACGGTTGCTTTCGGTTTATTTCGTCAGAAGTGCGCTCTGCTGTGCTACGAGTGATCTCTGAATGTTTCCCGTTTTATACGAACACAACTTTCAGCTGTTCTATGCTGAAATCTGCAGGCATCCAGTCACCTTGGCAGAGATGTCAGTTGTACATGATGCGGCATTTCAGCATCAGAATATTTTTTTATCTGCCATTGATTTGAAACAACGAACACTGTAAAAAAAATTATGTGCCCAATAGCAGGGTAAAAAAAAAATTGGGCAACGCTACATTGTGACTGGTCTAACAGTATAATTTCTCAGTTATCAGTAAGGTCGAATGATGAAGTGACACTGCATTCTGCGATCAAGACTATATCGTGTATAAATAATAACGATCAAGACTATATCGTGTATAAATAATAACCTGTTACCAATAACAGCTTATTTCTTTTGAAAGAACATGTAAGGTCACTCACAATACAAGACTCTATCATAGAGTCTAAAACTATTTATTACTCTTTATTTATGGTATTTTGCTAATGTGACAGCATATTTATTAAAGAAAGACGAAGAAAAAAATAAGACTCCAAGTCTTATTTAGACTCCATCCACAGTGTTCGAGGTAATAAATAGTTTTAAACTCTATCATAGAGTCTGCATTATGAGTGCCCTAGTAGCTTAGAATTCTCGCAACCATCATCGTTAAGTAGGCATTGGTAAACAAGTAAAACAGATTCCGATGATACATGGGCAAAACTTTCGACCCACAACTGTAATCATATACTACACGTAACCTTGTCGAATAACATCGTCACAATGGATAGCTAAAGCGGAATTGACAAAGCCATTGGGGCTGCCTCTTTCAAATGAACCCCAATATTGACATGTGGAAGCATGCTACACCTTTGGTGTCGATCTGGCCATCCAGCCATGACTTCTAGGAGATCATAGTTTTTGTTAGCTATCCATTGGACAAACTAGGGCCACATTTGGGCGTCGACCAAGGCCGGATCTAGCGTTGGGGAGGGGGCTCAAGCCCCCCTGAATCTATGGACCAAGGAACAGAGTAATCCTGGGATTCTTTTGATTTTAGAGCAACGTGATTCTTGAGGAAAATAAGGTTGGACATGAAACCTGTGAGCACGAGAGATGAGAAGCAAGGAGGACAACGAAAGTCAAATCCCCCGGCGTGTGCGCAGTGAGGTGTCGTTCCAACGCGACGTTCGGTAAGATTTACATGTACTCTCTGTGTCTAAAAACATGCATTTATAGGAAATGCGCCGATTAGACTGTTAACTTTGACCTAATTTATAATAAACAATATTAGTACTTATTTGTCGAAATAAAATTATTATAAAATATTTTTGACTGAATATTATAAAAATATATTTCACCAATTAATCTAATGGTACTTATTTTGTCTTATAAGTGCTAGTATTTTCATATAGTTAGGGGGCCAGAATATGAGAATTGCAAAAAAAAAAATGACGGTGGGAACGGCGGCAGAGAAAGCAGAATGCCGGCGTTTGAGAGCTCGTACCTCACTTACCATGCCAAGTTCACACTGCACAGCAGTCAGCAGTGTCAGACAATTGCGTGGATTTGTTAATTGTTGGGCATATTACGTTGAGGACTTGAGGTTTCAGTTTCAGAGATGGGGAGGCATGATGTATGCCCGCACCGCACGGTTTAAACTGCTCCTGAACGGCTGAACGTGCACGCTTTATTCCTTGTGGAAGCAACAACTAACAGGTACATGTACAACAGACTCAGTCATTCAGAAGATGAGATCTGACACGGTCTTTTGGTTTTGGCCCACAGAATCAAACTGAGATTATACCTGGCCACGGGTTCAAACTGTAGTCTTTCCATTCCACGGCGCAGCTGGATTCAGAAGACCGAACGTGACGCACCGCAGGTTCGAACATGTATCTGTAGGAGTTTTTAATGGCTCTAAAACCCACTAACGAGAACCTACATCTAGAACATCAACTCACTCTAAGTCAATCGATTCTTTTATAATTTCTAGTTACTGTAGAGGGTACTTTCAACGGCAGAGCCGTCTTCTCACTTTCGGGTGGCAAAGCCTATCAACAGATGAAGCTGAGTTTCGGGTGGCAGAGCCAACCTACGATGAAGTCCACTGACCCTTAGGATCCCGGATGGCAGAGTCTACCTTCGATGGATCACAACTTACGCACTAAGTACTTACAAACTATATGGCCCAACCGGGAGACTGACACTTGAAACGAAACTTTATTTCAACACAACTACTTTACACAAGAGTGACTATCTAACACTCATCCTTTATACCTCTCATGCCATGCTTTCATAGATCTCTATGCCATGACAAGGAGGGGTGTCTCTATTTATAGACCAAGGGGCTCATAGATTTAAGACAAGTATCCCCCTTCTAGAGATTTCCTAGATTTTATAACATTTATTAATTT
Organism: Bothriochloa decipiens; assembly: GCA_023333625.1. Classification (NCBI taxonomy): domain Eukaryota; kingdom Viridiplantae; phylum Streptophyta; class Magnoliopsida; order Poales; family Poaceae; genus Bothriochloa; species Bothriochloa decipiens. The sequence goes on from CM041644.1 coordinate 890,303, forward strand.
CTTTTATTCTACATTCTTTCTTGATAAATATCTTGATTCATGAGTAGTAGGAAAACTTTTAGAAGTTTGCATTGCTTCTTTCAACACTCCCCCTCAATACAAACTTTTCTCCAGAGTTGTCTTGCAGACCATGCCGAGTGCCTCCTGAAACTTCTCAAACTTTGCCCTGTTTAGGCCTTTTGTGAAGATGTCGGCAGTCTGTTCATCAGTCTTGATAGGCACCATCTCAATCTCTCCTTCAAGGACCTTTTCTCTTATATAGTGATAGTGGATTTCTATGTGCTTGGTCCTTGCATGAAAAACTGGATTTTCTGCTATACGTATAGAGGATAAGTTGTCACAGAAAATTCTTACTCCGTAGTCTATAGGTTGATGAAGAATCTCCATCAATTGCTTAAGCCATGTGCTCTCTTGAGCTGTCATTGCGTCGACCGATACTCTACTTCAATATTAGATAATGCCATAGTAGGTTGTCTTTTGCTGCACCATGATATAGCTCCTGCCAATACCGAAGAAGTATCCTGTGGTCGACTGTCGTGTGCCATAATCTTCAGCATAGTCGGCATCACAATATCCCATCACCTAGCAATCCTTCACCTTTTGGTATAAAATTCCAAAATTAATGGTGCCTTTAACATACCTGAGGATACGCTTGACTGCATCAAGGTGAGGCTTCTTTGGATTGCTCATGTATCGACTAACCACTCCTACTGGATAAGAAATATCTGGTCGAGTCAGTGTGAGATAGATGAGGCTTCCGACCAACTGTCGATACATAGTCATGTCCTCTAAGTTCTTTCCATCATATTCCGATAGCCTCATATTTGGATCCATAGGAGTAGAAATGGGCTTGCAGTAAAGCATTTCATACCTTTGTAAAAGATCCTTGACATATTTCTGTTGACCCAGCAATAGCCCTTCCTTTGTGCGCTCCACCTCAAGTTCAAGAAAGTGATTCAATTCTCCAAACTCCTTCATTTGAAATCTGACCGAGAGATTCTCCCTTATCCTTTGTATTTCCTCGGAGTAATCTCCCGTGATGATCAAATCATCAACATAGACTAGGACTACTGCTAATCTATTATCCTTGGCCTTCACAAATAAACTAGAATCCGATGGAGCGATTTTGAAATCACTTTGTATGAGAAACTCACCGATTTTTTCATACCAAGCTCGCGGTGCTTGCTTCAAGCCATAGAGCGCCTTCTTCAATTTACAACATACCCGAGGTGGATCTTACTCTCGAAACCTCTTGGTTGCTCCATGTAGATATCCTTGTCAAGCTCGACATGTAAGAATGCATTCTTGACATCCATCTGCCACAACTTCTAAGACTTGCAAGCAGCCAATGCTAACAAGACTCGAACAGTTGTGATTTTTGCCACCGGAATGAATGTTTCTTCATAATTCAGCCCATATTATTGAGAGAAACCCCGAGCCACAAGACAAGCCTTATATCTTGTAAACCCATTTGAAAGATATGGGCTTTACTTTCATTGGCCTTGGCACCAAATCCCATGTTTGATTCTCATTTAGTGCCCTGATTTCCTCTTCCATCGCCTTACGCCACTCGGGACCTTTTTCTGCTTCTTCATATGAGGATGGCTCAATAGGTATAGACTCATTAACTAGGGCAGCATTAGCATACCTTGGATTAGGCTTCCTCCATCTTGTTGTCCTCCTTAATTCTTGAATAGGTTCGTCAAGCTCTACTTGTGGTAGTTGAGGCTCCGCTTGATGTACACCAGTCTTCTAAGGACTCTTGCCTTTGTTTGGAGAACCCTCTTTATCTTCTCTTGGGGTTGATTGATGCTCTTCTTCTTCTTGGATTCCTTCTGAAGCCTCCTCAAAATCATGTAACTTTGGTAGCTCAACCTTCTCTGGTGACCATCATGCTGAGGCTTCATCAAACACCACATTTCTTGAGATGTGGCACCTTCCTGTGGTTGGATCGCAGCACCTCCAACCTTTCCGTGCATCATCATAGCCAACAAAGATGCACCGAATTGCTTTCTTCTCAAACTTGCTCCTTAGGTGATCGGGCACAAACACATAGCAAATACAGCCAAATACTTTGAGATGGCTTACCACTGGCTTCACCTTTCATAATAGATCATGTGGTGACTTGAATCCTAATTTAGTTTGTGGTAGCCTATTAATCACATAGGCTGCTGTCCTCATACACTCGGCCCAGAATCTTGCTGGTATATTCTTGGCATGGAGTATACTTCGACAAGTTTCTGCAAGATGGTGATCATTGCGCTCCGCTACTCCATTTTGTTGTGGAGTATTGGGACAAGTTAATTGCCTTCTTATTTTATGCTCCTTAAGATAGTTGGTGAACTTATTTAATAAATATTCTCTCCCATTATCAGTATGGAGACACTTAATTTTATGTTGAGTTCACCTTCTACCTTCTCCTTGAAATACTTGAATTTTGTGAAAGCTTCAGACTTCTTTTTTATAAAATAAACCCAGATGTACCTTGAGAAGTCATCAATGAAAGTCACCATGTACCTCATACCTCCAATAGATATTTGCTTGACTGGGCTGAAAACATCCGAGTGTATGAGCTCCAACGACGTCTCAGACCGATGTTTTGATTCCTTGTATGGCAACTGATGGGCCTTGTCATACTGACAACCAGCACAAACAGTGTCTGTCCGAATATCCACTTAAGGAAGCCCCTTTAATACTTGCTTCTAGATCATCTCCTTCAGCTTACTATAGTTAACATGTCCAAGACGTGCATGTTAAAGATCACCCGTCTCATTCCTCCGAGCCTTGTCCACATAAGCAGATTCAGCGGAGAGGACATGGACCGATTGCCTCCTCCTTCCTTCCATGATGGGTGTGCCAATCACCTTTAATTTTCTAAAAATTGCCACACCTTCCCGTCCAAAGAGCACATATTTTTCTTCTGCTGTCAACTGAGGGACCGACAGCAGATTCTTCTTCAAACCAGGAACATGATAAACTCTATCAAGTTGGAGTTACTGAGGACCTTACCTTGGAACAACCGCCTTTCCAACATGAGAGATTGATAACTTTGAGTTGTCTGCCATAAGCACAACTCTCCTTCCTTTATAATCGGCGATTCCCTTCAAATTTTTATCATCACTAGTCATGTGGTTGGAGCTCCTAGAATCAATATCTAATCCTCCTCGTAGTTAATTGTTGGATCAGTTGTTGCTGTAAAAGTATGTGCCTCCATGCCCTCCTCCAACTCATTTTTCTCAACACCTTAAGAAAACCCAGCTTCAACATCCCATTCATCTTCACTAGTGTAATTTTTCTTTTCCTCACTTGTGGTGGTGGCCACATTCCCTTCAAAATGCTTCTCATTCTGCTTCTCATTTCCTTCAAAGTGTCTCCTTGAAAATCAGCATTCTCGAGCAAAGTGACCCTTCTTACCAGAAGCATCCATCCTTCCTTGGTTGTTGTTGCTGATTTTCTCGTCCATGGGCTCCCCCTGAATAGCTACTTTTCTCCTTTGGGTGATGCTTGCCACCTTCCATCCATCTTGGCTTCAACTTTCCTTGCCTCCTAGGTGGTCCCTTCTTCTTGCTTGTGAAGAGAGCCTCCTCTTCTTCCTTCATAGAAACGCCTTCCATCCTCTTGGCTAACTTCTCCTGATTAACCAACAGATTTTCTAACTCCACCAATGAAGGTTGAGTCGGCCATCCACTCACTGCGGCTATAAACCTATGATATTCGGGTCTAAGGCCATTAATGATGATTCTCCTCATGCAGGCATCACCAACTTTCTCCTCCGGTGCTAGCTCGGATATCTCTCGACATATGGATTTTATTTTTATGAAATATTGACCAATAGACATAGTTTCTTGAGAGATACCTGAGAGCTCTTTTTTTAATAATTGGAGGCGTGCTTCATTCTTCTTCGAGAATAATTTTCCAAGAGTCTCCCAAGTTTTCTTTGAGCTATCTGCATCTCGTATATGCTCCAGTAGGTCCTCTTCAATAGTTGTCTTCAGCACGAACATGGCCTTGCCGGCTTTGATACGCCATTTCCGCAAGGCATCGCCACTCTCCTTTGATGGAGGCTCCATTTCGGTGCCCGCAACAACCTCCCATAGATCTTGTCCTTGTAGGTAAGACTCCATGCAGGTCTTCCAATAGCCATAATTATTACTGTTGAGCTTCTTAATGCCTCCTACACTAAAGAGATCTGTCATATCAACGGACACGCGATGTCAACTACGCTTGGTCCCTGACAGCGTTCCTTCACAGTCCTGAACTGTGAACTCCGGCAGAGTCTCCCCTTAGTGCCTTGATGTTGCACCAACTAAAAAAAACTCTTCCTAACGGTCTCGGACCGTCACAGCTCTGATACCAATTGTAGAAGTTTTGGTGACCCTAATACCCACTAATGAGGACCTACACCTAGAACACCAACTCACTCTGAGTCGATCGGTTCTTTTATAATTGTAGGAGTTCTCACTTTCGGGTGGCAGAGCCTACCAGCAGATGAAGCTGACTTCCGAGTGACAGAGCCAACCTACGATGAAGTCCAGACCGTTAGGATCTCGGGTGGCAGAGCCTACCTTCGATGGATCACAACTTAGGCACTAAGTATTTAGAAACTATATGGCCCAACCGGGAGACTGACACTTGAAACGAAACTTTATTTCAACACAACTACTTTACACAAGAGTGACTACCTAGCACTCACCCTTTATACCTCTCATGCCATGCTCTGATAGATCTCTATGCCATGACAAGAAGGGATGTCTCTATTTATAGACCAAAGGACTTATAGATTTAAGACAAGTGTCCCCTTTTAGAGATTTTTTAGATTTTATAACATTTATTAATTTTTTTATTACCTATTCTATATTCTTTCTTAATAAATATCTTGATTTATTAGTAGTAAAAATTTTTAAAAGTTTGCATTGCTTTTTTCAACGGTACTAGCTAGCTGATGTGACTGAATCTGATGCTCAGTGCTGCCGTACTGTATCTAAGATGTCCTCAGGGCGTTCAGAGTTTACACCGGCCATGATGATAACGGCATAATGAAAGCGGCCGGCCGGCGCGCTTCCGTTGCTTGCCTGTCTTCTGTTGCTGGCCGCAGGTTTCTCGCAGGCCGCTCGGGCTGCCGACGTACTGCGAGGCGCTTGCGTCCTCTGCCACGGCAAGCACGCAGGCAGGACTGCGACGGGTCTTTCGTTCCGCCGCTCACCTCCACGTGTGGAAATTAGCCCGATCAACCCCCGCACCCGCACGCCCGCAGCTACGTGTGTTGGCGTGTTGCCTTTTTGGGAGACGTACTATATACTAGTATTATTAGGATAGGAAGAGAGAAGAACGACGAAGCTACGTGTTGCCTACGTCCATCCACCAAAATACGGAAACGCTCACTCATGACTCATGCCCTGTTCGCTTGGTTATTTTTGGCTGGCTGGTTCTGGCTGCTGCTGATTTTTTGTGAGAGAAAAATATTGTTGAATGGCTGGCTGGTTTGCCTGATAAGTTCAAACGAACAGGCTGTCAATTGTTGCACGCGCATAACAAGGACCGTCCGAGTCCCATTGGTAAACCCATTTTTATGTTTGTGTGTGTTTTTTCTCTAGAATTGAACCGATTCGTAAAATTTCTACTTTCGAAATAGGTCCTAAATGTCAAAAGACAATATTCTCACCATGCTCAATACCATCTGATAGGAATCCAAGAGACCAAATCTCTCGCGTGTTACAAAATATATAATAATATGTTAACGTGACATGTCCAAACACAGTGTGAAGTCGATCAAATTTTAAATCAAACCAGAATAAGAGCATAAGAGCTCTGCACTTGGTATCTAGACATAAGAGCATGGAATTTGATTCAGACATATTGAAACTATATATTTCTCTCCCATGTTGTATAAGTTAATGACATACGTCCAACCACGTCGTGGAATCTAATTTAAAACGAATTGGTATATAAAAGTTACAACAGTATAATTCGATTCCAAGAATCACGGAACTCTCCAAATCGCAAACCATCCATGTAATTGCTCGGCAAGTTGTATGTTCCGGTGCAACGTACGGCCATGTTTTGCTAGTAATAATAATAATTGCTGACATACTCGCTAAACGCAAATCTGTGGGTTAATGTACAAGGTTTTCAAGGCTTGTCTCCAATGCTCGTCCTGCATATCTGCTTCGTCGTCCTGTCGTCGCGTGCAAAGAGCTCCCCACGACCAGGACGAACGTCCTGTCGTCCTGTCCTGCATATCTGCTAGTAATTTGTGCTGCGACACCATGTGACTGTGGGTCAATTGGATTGTTGGGTATGGAGAGTCGTACGTGTGTGCCTGCATATATCTCTGCATAGAGAGTCGGATCCGTATCGGAAACGACCGAGGTGCGAATACGAATCTCCCTCCCCCAACCCCGAGATCAACGAGACGGATCGAAGCAGAGTCGGTATCGGGGGTTGGCAGGTTCGCCCGCTCTCCCTCTGGCATTCCGGCAATTTGAGTGACCACGGGCATGGTTCGCCGTAGGCGGCCGGCCGGCGCGCTTCCTTCCGTTCGTTGCCTGTCGGCTGTTGCTGGCCGTGGGTTTTTCGCCGGCCGTGGACTGCCGACAGCGAGGCGCCTGCGTGCTCTGCCACCGCCACGTTCCGCGCCCCATGCCGACGGCGACATCGACGCGTCGTTCGGTCGGCCGCTCACCACCCCTCCACGTGAAATTAGGCCGGCTTTCCGGGCGTCGGGTCGATCGACCACCGGATGGCCGCCGCACCCGCAGAGCCTCCCCGCACGCAGAACACCTATGTGTTGCCTTGCCTTGTTGGGAGACCAGGAAAGAGAGAAGAACGAAGCCACGTGTTTCCACCAAAATATGGAACGACTGCTATACACACTACGTGCAGATGACCTGCGACCTGCGATGGCGAGATCATTCTTCATCTTTCCTCGAGCGTAAGTACTCTGCCGTTCCACACATTTAATCGCTTCTTGTTGCGTACGAATACTACTAGTTCTACTTCACACGCTCATCAAACTCTTTTAATTTGATTCCAGATAGTCCGTCCAATTGTGAACTGCAGTGCAGAGATGTACTTTCGGCACCTTGTTGCTTCTTTATAGCAGCAACTTTTTATTACGACTAGTCAAATCCAATGTTAAAAGTTTCACTCAAATAATAATCGAATCTACGAAATCAATCTTTAACATTTGTGATCAGAGCAAACAGCTCGTGATTGATTTACTAGTGGATGATAGCACTGTCGTCTCTACTAGATAGACAGATGCTCGCGTCGCCTACCACTCGCCGCTTTCCCCAAAAGAAAAAAAAAAAGGGATTATAGGAACAGTATGAGTGTGTACTCCACTCGCCGCTGCTGGCACTCTCCTTACCTCTCGATCTCTCTTCTCTGCAGAGCATAAATAAATAAATAAATAACGTCTTCACAAGTCCGATGGCACTCGAACGGCTCATAAGCCATTAGCGTCTCTCACTCTCACTGCATGCAGGAATGTCAACGTGTCGTGTCAAGTCTTTTTTTATGGGTAGACGAACAGGCTCACGAACGAATACACGTACATATATATGGCGGCTGTTGTTCATTTTTTCTTTTTTTTTTCTACCACGCAAGACTCTAGCTAGGTTGTGACTATCGAATGCACATGTACGTACGGTGGATGTTGTACCATGGATCAGTTGCTGATCTAATTAATAATCTTGCATGTCACGTAGTCGATCAATGATCGATATCATTCATATATATATACACACACATGTTTAAGTTAGCTTTTACAAAGGCTGACATATAATCCATGTTAGACTGTGGTTTGTCAAAAGAAAATCTACTAGAATTTTATATTTTGTGAGTGCCTCAGTAATTCAACGACTTGGGTGCCCTGATGATCTCCTTATATATAATAACTTCGGTAGCATTTCGACATCCACAGAAAAATTTTGTACTACCATCGATGATGTCCCAACAAATTAAGGGCTTGTGCTCCAGAGCCAGACAAGATCTTGAAGCAAATTATATACAAGGGCAAGTGGTTTCCTTAGCCAAATTAAATGAGATATAGTACCAATTCTTCTACACTAAAAACTGTTCGAAAAAAATTCTTTTGCACTAAAATATGTAGAAAATTATAGGCGTGTAACAGGGGATGCACGGATGCGTTAGTGTGGTGTTTGCCTATTGCGATGTGTGTGTGTGTGTGTGTATTTATACAAATCAATATTATAGTCACAAAACAAATGATTAAAATTACTTTTTTTAATAAACCTATGATAACATGAACAAAATTAAGCTAGCCATATCAACCCTGCTCTAGCACGAGATTGAACCACATATAATTAAGTATCATAAGTTTGTGTTTAATACCTACAATTTATCAAAATTATTACTTAAACATGCTTTTCTCAAGAGATTGAACCGCACAAATCGTGGGTAGGTCTAGCTTCGGAGCGGCATAGCTGCTCCAGTTCGTGGGAACCGCTGTGCGGACTCGGGACAAGACGGGAGCGTGGGAACCGCCGTGCGGACTCGGGACCGAGACGTGAGTGGGGAGGAGGGGGAGTGACCGGCGCGGTCCGCGCGTGGGCGTCGGGCTGGCCGAATTGGGCTCGGGGACTAATTATGTATATGTATATATATATATATATATATATATATATATATGGGGTACTGGGTATACCGCTACGTACACACTCTACGCATGTTATACTTAATTGCCTTGGCACACGTGTGGGACCCCAGTGCACAGTGCGTACACGTGGCACACCTAACGCTTATTACTAGTACTAAAATGATAAAAGTTTGTTTCAGGATAAATAATGTCCTGGATATACATACAATCTACAAAGTGAACCAATACTGATCATTCCACACAGCAGTTTAATCTGATGATTAAATTTGGCCACCACCCCCACTAAACACAAAGTGATCCAGGCCCAGGAAGCTAAACCCCACCAATTGCGTGACTGAACCATGCATTCCAGAATCCAACACCCAAGAGGTGTTTTTTTTTTTTGAGAGAACACTAGGTGTTCTTTTACATGAGTAATGAATCTTCCTCCTGTGCTTCTTTTGGAATCTTGGGGTGGAGAGGGATTCTCTGTAACAGTTTCTAATAAAGCAGACTTGTTACAAATTTGAGTGAATTAAGAAAAGAGAGACAAGAAACCAGAAATTCATAAAGATTGAAATGAGAATTGTGTGTCTCCTTTTTTTGTTTAAAGTATATATATATATATATAGGAATTACTCATATATTTTACTGGTATATAAGCAACTTGGTATTTATACCAAAAGTTCCTTTGAGTCTTGTACGCCGTAGTAGTTGCTCGTGTATTATCCAGCAAAATTATGTTGTTGGTGGGTTATGTATGGAATGGCACTTTCATTATTGACATGGTCCAGTTTGGCACATGACATGCTATCATGGTTTTTTATTCACAAATTAAACAGAAATTGTACAAGATAGCACGATGCTACAGATAAAATCCAATACTTTTCACTAGCGCTTCCAAAAAGTAAATTCTCACAATCACAAACTTACACCGAAATTTCAACCACTACACCGAAATTTCCACTCTTTCCATAAAAAAAATAGAGACTTGGCTTCATATATATTTGTTTTTTTGTGTGTGCAAGACGTTTTGTGTGCAAGACTTGGCTTCATATATATTTCAAGTTTTTGTGTGCAAGACTTGGCTTCATGAAGACTAGATTTTAAATATGTCATGATGGATGCACATTTTTAGGTCTATTATTATCGTATACATGGATTTATTGGATAAACCACTTGTCACAGATCAATGTTGAGAAAAATTGTGGAGACATGAACCAACGATTTCTGGAAGATGCAAAAATTCCATCTTATCATATTGGGTGATGAGTGGAACCTAGGTCTAGGAGGTGCCTTGGAACTACCTCACCTATAGTTGTTTGAAAAGACATGCACAATTTTTTGAGATTGCATTTATCGCTAACAATGATTATTTAATATATATATATGTTTGTTTTTTTTTCAAATTTTCTATTTGTGCTTTGCTTTAAAAATCAAAATCATAAATTTCTTAGACATCGCATTCTAAGAGGTAAGAACATATCCCCTTTTGGAAACTTGGATGGAGTTGGTTCTCTTACAGATTCTAGAGCGAAGTCGTTGATATATGTTAGTCCAAAAGTGTAGTTTCTTGTGTTCCAATGGAGATTCCAATTCAAGAAAGGGTAGACACGACACTAGCTAGAATCAATATGACAAGAATCAAGCTTTTTTTTTCCCTTTCATATATATCTCTTTGTTTATGGAACGCCTATTTTATCTTTTTTTTAAGGAATGAACACCTATTTATCTTAGTGAAAGTAAAAACACTTATTTGGTGCCATGTAACTCCATGTTTTATGGGTTTAAAATTTAAGCCTAGATTTTTCTAGTTGTTGTCATGTATCAAGCCAACAACGCAGCACTATAGGTTATGTTATTTGTTGGTCTCTTGTCATATTGGAGTATATAGAGTTGTGGGAATACAAAATTCGACTTATGTCCACTCTTATTGGACATAGTCTAGTTAGGCACATGTTATTTTCTAGTCTTTTTATATATGTCAAACAACAGGATACTATAGCAGATTATCAATAAACCGAATCCAGGGCTTTTCATCGATGTTCCAAAAAGCAGATTCCGCCAATGACATAGAAATTAACCACCGCTCCATTTATCTTCCGACCAAACACGCACCTACACCAGCACACACTCTATCTCTTTTCTGCCCCTTCCTAGTAAAAATAGACCCTGTCTTATTCTAGTGCAAAACAAGTTTGTTTGTTTCTATGCTAGGATGTATAATAGAATATAGTTCAATATTATCACTTAATAGAGTTTTGAGTAATTAAAATCCCATTATATTATTAGTTAAATAGTTTTTCTAACGTTCTACTTATGTCTGCCTTTAAAATCAAAAGCCTAACTTTCTTAGACATCACATTGTAAGAGGTATGATTGTAATGAACATATCCTTTTTGAAAACTTGGGTGGAGTGGATTCTCTTACAGATTCTAGAGTGGAGTTGTTAATACTTTACTAGTCCATTTTAGTTTCTTTTGTTTCAATGGAGATTCCAATTCAACAAATGGCCGACACAAAACCAGAAATTCATAAAGGGTAGCCTCAGAATCAAGATCTTTTTTCTTTCACATCTCTTATTTTATCTTGCTGAAGAAGTCACTTATTTACCGAAATGTAAAGGTTTTATTGGTTTAAAAATCTAAGTCTTGCGTCTTGTTGTTGCTGCCTTGTATTAAGCCAACAACGTAGGCACATAGCAGTACAGTGTTGGTTGGTCTCTTGTCATATTAGAGTATAGAGAGTTCCTTTAAAGCAATACGTGCATAAACGCGATTTAAAAAAAAAAAACTCTAGTGGTTGAGTGACGTCCACTGCAATTTGACAGGAGCTATTTCTCGTTTTTCCACGGATCAAATGGCCAGATTCTGCAGCAGCAGATTGTCTACAAACAGAATCCAAGACCTTTCATTGGCTCTTCCCAAAAGCAGATTCCAACAATCAGACACAAATTAACCACCACCACTTCATCTCCCACCCAAACAGCCGTGCCAGTTTCGCACACACTCCCCTCTTTGTTCCCACCCCTCCCTGTAAAAATAGACCCAGGTCTCAGGAAATTTTTCCTATTGCAAAAACAAAAATGGCTGAATTGCCACGGAGCAATTCCCGTTTCATTACTTTGAGAACAACTACAACAATAACTGGTCACATCCTTCAAAAACTCTTCCCCTCCATCCCCTGCATTGGGTCGGAGATCGGAGGAAGAAGAGGAGGCGGCCATCACCATGTTATTCGTCCTGCTGCCCTACCACTAGCATCAGTACCAGTAGTCCATCTCAATCCCCCTAATGGCCGGACCACGACGGCAGCCTCCTCCGAGAAGCGCTCGCTTCTTCTTCTACTGCTGCTGCTTCTGCTGGCCAGAGGACCCCCGTGCTCCTCCATCCTATGCTCAGGGTTGCACCGTCGCTTTGCATGCCCCCGCCGCGACGGCCTCCGCTACGCTGAAGAAGAGGCGGTCCGACCCGAACGCCGCCCCCACCGCCGAGTTGAACATCCTCTCCGCCACCGACCCCACCGGGTTCGCCAGCACCAGCTGCAAAATTCGTCAGGAGAGGCTCATGCATGTTAGAAATTGTCAGGAGAGGAGTATTTGGCAATTTCGTTCTTCGATCGAAATGAGTATCTTGCCCAGCAGCTATTGCCGGCTATAGCTGCAGCTATAGCCGGAGATTTAAAACTTGGACTGCACCTCGATGTTTCTCTTGTCCAGCACTTTCTTCAGCTCCGACAGCGCGTCTAGACCGCTCGTGTCGATCGCCGCCACGGCTGCAAGAATTCAATCAACAAGATTAACTAAAGATTCACATGATGACACGAAGCAAGAACTTGCAGGCAGCAGCTCACCGCTCATGTCGAGGACGACGGTTCGGATGGAGGGGAGGTTGGACTTGAGCGCGCGCTCCTCCTCGTCACGTAGGAACCGCATGACCCGCTCCACCAAATACATCGAGTTAGCAAAATAGATCGCCGACTCGACGCCGACGACGAGGAACGCCGGCACGCGGACGGCCTCGCGGTACTGGACCACGCTGCGGTAGCTCTGCGTCCCCGGAACCAGGCCTTCCACCACCAGATTCGGCCGGGTCACCTGGAGCAGGATCTTGAACAGCGAGATGCCGACGGCGATGGCGAGGCCCATCTGGACGGACACCAGGAGCACGCCGAGGAACGCCGACACGCAGGCCAGGAAGTCCAGTTTGTCCACCTTCCACAACTTGGCGGCGCCGCGCACGTCGATGAGCCCGATCACCGCCGTGATGATGATCGCCGACAGGATCACGTTCGGGGTGTAGTGGAACAGCGGCATCAGGAACAGCAGCGTCACCAGCACCGTTGCCGCCATCACGACGTTGGACATCGCCGTCTTGCACCCCGCGCTGTAGCTCACCGCCGACCGGGAGAAGGAGCCCGTCGTCACGTAGCAGGAGGTGCAGGAGCCCGCCATGTTCATGATCCCGATCGCCATCATCTCCTTGTTCCCGTCCAGCTGGTAGTTGTTGATGGACGCGAACGTCCTGCCCACTGCAATCCCTTCCTGCATTTTACATTACACATCTCCTTGAGCTGAAACTTTCATGCATGGTGAAACCAAAATCACACTGCAGACTGCAGTGCAGTTTCATGGAAATTTGTCTTACAGTTAAGGACAAGATGCCTGTCATGATCCCTGTTTTGATCGTCACCGCCACGTAGGAGCCGCTGAAGGTGAGCATGTTCGCTGATGGAGGGTTCACTCCCCTGGGGAGGACGCCAATCTGTGTTGAAACAATTTAACTTTTAAGAAAAAACTTACAGATGAATTAACGAACAATGATTGGTGAGGTCTGAAGGGAACTGAGATTCAGTTATACTGAAGATATATATATATATAGTACTTACAACACTGATGCTCGGGGATTTCCAGATGTAGGAGAGGACGGTGGAAATGATCACTGATGCCAGGGGAGCACCTGCTGCCACCAAGAAAAGCTTTGGATTCCTCTGGCTCTGAAAAAAAGAAGATATAGCCAACAAAATTAGCGATTGATAAGTTTGTCTGTCATTCATTGCTTTTATATAATCTCAACAAGACAAAATAGATAGATTTGGGTAAGTTACTAGTAGATACTAGAATTTTTAAGAGTAGAAATAAATTAATTATGTAAAACGCTGTTGACTCTGGAGGTACTGATTTTTGAAGATTTCTCAGGCATGGCCCCAGCAGAGTGGAATTCTCAGACTGACACTTTTAATCATATCATACCAAGTGACAAGGAGCAGCGTCCTTCTTAAGCAATTTTATCTGCAGCTAGCTAAAAGAGTGATGAAACTATAGCCACTTGTCATGAGTGATGACGAATCTTATGGAGGTGCTTGTTAATCCTTTTCTAGAGATATTGGAATTTGGGAAATGGTGATATCTCATGCACAGATGGCCATGGCCAACTTGCTGCATATTGACACATCAGAAGCCAAATCAGACGCATTCTCCCCAAAAAGGGCATTGGGCGAGGTTCCACTGGTGCTTTGTCAGAATAGATACTAAAGCCACAAGCACACGTCTTACTCTATCTGATCTGACCCATGTGGTTTAGCCATGTGAATGCTGCTTCCTAACATTCTATCTACACATACAATTGATACTTTGCAAGTTCACACCAGACTATAACTATTCAAACAAAAATGCTGCTTCAAAAATGCGTGTGTGCCTCAGGCTTTCAGCAATATTTGCTTGGCTCTTATTTACTTAAAAGAAAACAGTAGTGCTTTATATTTTAAAATAAAGGGAAACTCTGAAAGATTAGGCACCATGTTTATAAATACACAACCTTAAAGAGGAAACACTTTTTGGCACCATGTTTCAGTCCATTGATAGCTAGCTTTGGAAGATTAGGCCTGGGTAAGGACAACTTTTCTTGGCATACCAACTGTTTAGCTGAGTCAAGTAACTCTGAACCATTTTTCTTGAAGTATACTGCGTAGAGCACAACTAGCTTGGGTAACTAACTGAAACCGTTCAAAAGATTCTAAATCAGGAAACTAGCAGACCATGCTGATTTTGTTATAGAAAATATTTCTTTCACAACATCAATGTGTTGAACTTATTAGGGATTCTATTTGCAATAAGATAAATAGCTATTGAAAAAGAGTTAATTTTCTTTTTGAGTGGGGTGGGTGAGGGGATATATGTCAACATTACTAGGTCCCAAGAAGCAGGAGCTGGCTTTTAATTAATCACTCCCTGAATTATTAGACATTTCTTATGCTAGGCAGTGGAGTCAAAAATTCCTTGTTAGTGGCAGGCACCCTTTGGGCCCCTCCATAAACTCAGGGTTTGAATCACCACCTTCCCTTTTTGCAGCCCCATCTTCTTTCCTAGAAGCTAAGCTAAGCTACCATGGTCAGAGAAATCGTAGAGAATTTTGCCGACTGATGACTAACCAATCAATCTCACTGCATCTGCCCTTTAGCAGTTCTTTTCAATTTAAGAAGAGAAAAGTGACAGAGATTAGATTCTACCCGGTTTAGTTTACACCGGTCGGTGTCGCGGGAGAAATGCGAAACCACTTGTACAAATAGGTCTGTCAGTCTGTGTCACATTTTGTATGTGCGGCTACTGTTACTCCGCCTAGCTTTATTTCTCTCTTACCAGTAATAGTAATTAGTTGTTTAATCTTAGCAATTTCATCTTCGCATTTGTTCTTTGATGAGGATTCTGATGACTAATCAGATGGAAATGGAATCCGGTACATGGTTCAGAAGAAATATACATAGTAAAAGTGAATAATGAACAGTCAAATGATTCAAGAGCTTACGATTTGGCGCGTGAGGAGGAGGATGGCGAGGAAGGCGGTGCCCATGACGATCGTCTGCCATTTCCACTGCATCATCGTCGTCACGAGCACTTGTGAGAACGAGGACGATTTGTTGCGTAGCTGGTGAATTTGATACCAGACGCATGCAGACAGGCTTGCTGCTCTGTCGTCATTGCCGACCGGCCGGATCACGAGATCGGCAGGCGACGACAGACAGAGCGACAGAGCACAGAGCACGAGGACGAGGGCGTACCTCGTCGTGGCGGTTGACGACGGAGCGCATGACGTCGACGAAGCCCATGTGGGAGGTGAAGTGGACGATGCCGAGCAGACCCTTGAGCTGCTGCAGCGACACGATGACGGCGGCGCCGCCCATGAAGCCCGTCAGCGTGGGCTTGGACAGGAAGTCGACGATGAAGCCCAGCCTCAGGAACCCCAGGGACGCCTGGAGGACGCCGGCGAAGAAGGTGGACGTGAAGGCCAGCTGCAGGTACACCATGGGCTGCTCGTCCGGCGACACGGCCTCGTGGAGCATGGACCCCATCACCAGCGACGCGATGGACACCGGCCCCACCGCCAGGTCCCGCGAGCTCCCCAGCAGCGCGTAGATGAGCGGCGGCACGAAGCTGGAATATAGGCCGATGATCGGCGGCAGGTTGGCGAGCTTGGCGTAGCTGATCCCCTGCATGGCGACGGCGACCGTGTTAGTAGAGCTAGTTATTGCCCGCCGCACGATTCTGGGCGGTGCCATAAAAAACCGTGCCAAAAGTAGATAGGAATTGAATGAAGGCGAGGGGAAGAAGGGGCCGGGAAGAGAGCAGAGGAGGACGTGCCTGCGGGATGGCGAGGCTGGCAATGGTGAGGCCGGCGACGAGGTCGGAGCGGAGGAGGCTGCGGTTGTAGGCTGACCCCCACTGGAAGATGGGGAAGAAGTACTGGAGCGCCAGCACCGCGCGCCGCGCCGACGACTGGTGCTTGAACTGGTGCAGCGGGTCCTCGGGGAAGAACACCTCGGCCAGGCGCTGCCGCAGCGCCTTCGCCGTCGTCCGCCGCTCCGGCACCGACACCTTGTGCAGCTCCAGCACCGACGCCGACGCGGTGCCCTGCCGTGTCACGGGCGCCGGCGCGGGCGGTGGCGCTTCCGACGACGCCGCCGCGGCGAGCGCCGGCGGCGCCTCGACGTCGTACGACAGGCTGTCCACCTTGTTGTTCACAACCATGCCGCCGGCTGCTGCCTGCTGGTCGATGGCGTGCGTGGTCCCCGTCGGTTATTGTCGCCGGCAAGGGCGGCGGCCGACGACGCGCGCGTGGGCGGCCTTGTCGATTTGGGCTTTTGATTCGTGCTCTGGCTGGCTTTCCCTCCTGCAACGGCAGGGGAGTGAAGAGGGAGAGGAAGGAAGGTGTTTGGTTTGTTGTTGGCTTGCTGGATGGATTCTTGCGGAGGAGGACGACGAGGCCGCGGCGGCTTTTATAGGGAACGAGCCTGGAGCGAGCAACACGAGAGAGACTGCGGGAGGCGGGACGAGCAAGAAGCCAAACCCCGGTTTGGGTCACAATCACACGCACGGACCACTGTCCACGAGTGAATCAAGAACCAAGACGAGAGAAGAGAAGAGAAGCGAGACTACGACTCGTGGTTATTTTTGAGTGAGCCTATATTACAGGCGAAATTGTTTTGGAGGATTTGATTTGAGGCATAATATGGAGGCATGGGATTAATGGAGTATAATGTGGAGTATCTTGTAGCATTTGTTTTTCTATTAATAATTCTTATTATTAATTGGTATAGATGGTTTAAACCAAGTAGCTAGGTTGGGATAGGCTGACTCTAATTTTGGCGGTGTTTGGTTTCAAGACTTGAGAGGTTAGATATCTCTCGTAACAGAATATTCCTCCTAGATGCGGGTTTAAACGGTTACACAAACATGCTGCCGCCCCCGTTCAAGCTACAATGAGGGTGGCAGACACACACGAGGTGTAGCGCTCGGATAGTAAGGCACAAATGTAAGCGAGCGAACTGTAGTATGGTATGTTGGCGAGTATAAGTGAGTTAGAGTGAATGGCACTGGTCGTGCGGGAAAGGAGAAGAAAACGTGAATGACATGTGAGCCTGGTTTATCTGGCAGCTACAATCCCTCGATCAGAAAGATGATGGGTCAACCTCGTTAGATGAAAAAAAAGACTAAGTTTAGATCAACGTGTTCCATATGGTCCCGAAACCAAGAACATGCTAAGATTTCTACGCACTTTCTTAGTTTTTACTATTTGTCCATTGATCAGCTGTCCGCATTTATAAAGTAGGCATTAATTAAGAAATAAAAAAATTGATGGTATATCCTAATTAAATAAAACAGTAATTAGGCAAACAGAGTGGATACACTACATACAACAACTATATTCTTTGACTTCTTAATTTGGTGTCAAATATTTTAAAGTAGATTCTCCAGAGGCCTTCGACAAGCATGGTTAAACAAGAGAGCAGGGGAACAAAACGTGTCCTCTACAATCTAACCGTAAGATGACTATTATTTTACATTTCTCTTTATGTTAATGCTCATTTTATTTTCTCCCTTCGTTTAAATCATATTTTGTTCTAAACAAATTATTCGCCTAACACACATGACGATAGCACCCTTAGTTACTAATATAAAAAAGATTATATGTATATATGCCCTGATTTAATACATGCATGTACGTAACACGCAAAGTTAAAAAAGTAAAGTGGTTATTTCAGGCATATATGGAAGGATCACGCGTCTTTGAATTATAGAATATGTGAAATAAATGTGGTGCTGACCAACAAAATAACTTGTGATTTCAAATGGTGGAAGTATTTTCCATGCTACTACGAGATTCCTTACAACCCAACCTTTTAACCGTCACATTGGCTTAGAAGCCTTATTTTCTAGGTTGTCATACTATTTTTATTTACAATCATAGAGTAAAAGAAGAAATTCAAACTCACACACTCTCCACCGTAAAATTTTCAATTTCACAAATCACAATGACAACAAAATAATACTACTTTTAGGTTCGTTGGGTCGACTCCCTTGCAAAATAACAAGTTCATCGGTCAACTATCATGGATAGAATCAGCTCCTCTACAGTTGACTGTACGTTACATTTGTCACTGAGAGAGTGGTAGGTAAGTCTAATAAGTATCAGGCCTACCTGGAAAATGACAAAGGCACAGATATCTCTATTCCAGCGATAATGGTTTATTATCTACACTTCCCCTTCTTCTATATGGTCATATGGAAGAGCCCTCCTAGCATATTCACATTTTGTTCATCTTTTGCTAGCTCTTGAAACCACCAACCACATATGACATGTGAAAATAAATTTCAGACTTTTCTACACAATCTATTTGGGCATCCCTGTTAATTGTATATATATACATAAAAAACATGGCATGATAAATCGTACTCGTAGCCTGACCATTGTGAAATTCCTGACAATTATTGTTGGTCGGCTTATTTTTATTTTCCGAATTCGAATCTATATATACGAGTAAAATATAGCAGTGAATCTGTCTCGAATCCAGTGCCACCCCTAGTTAGTGAAAAAGAAAGAAGCAGCAGATTCACCACTCCTGTAAAAACAAAGGAAGAAATTAAACTCCTGGTGGAAGGTGGTGAATACCTTTTGGTATTTGGCTTTCTTCGATGGATGCTGGATGATGTTGGAATGGCTGCCCGCAATTGGTGGGGTAAGTTCTCTGCATCACTTTGTGCTTAGATGCTCAGTGCGGTGCCCAATTTTAACGGTCGTGTATATCCATCCGGTGACCATGGCTAACTATAATCACAGCTTTTTGTTTAGTGAAAGCAGTAGGGGAATGATAGATTCCAGGGCGGCGTGTCCGCTGCACGCCACGTGTGCACTGGTGGGCCCACATTTGTGACGACTGGCGAGGCAAGTAACATGTGTAGGCTTAGGATCGAGTTAGGAACAATGATGTTTTGGAGCACACCCATGCTTGACCCATACATGATTACTTTGGGAAAGGGGTGTGTTGTTTTTTAACTGAAAAGAAGCAAATAATAAAGGCATCCATTCCTTCTCCAAATACGATGCTAAAATATTGGCAGATGGATTATATTCACTCAAGATAGCTTGATATCACTACTCATTATGCTGATTAACCTTTTTTTGTCCAAACACATTATGTTGATTAATGAGGAGTTCATTTGTTTAGTAATCTATCTATTGTCAATCCATTTAACTTAAAATATCCCCCCATTAAATAAATTTTTATTTGGCAGTGGAAAAATCCTCAATCCTGCATATGAAATTGATGTGGGCGGCCATGACATGAGGGAAATTGCAGTGACGATATGTTAATAAGGATTATCCTATTACTTGCTAGCATTATATATTATTGAAGTCGAAGATCTATATGACACAAATGCTTTTATATTACTTTTAGAATTTTCACAGTACAATACAGACGCTCACAACACAAACGCGCACTTACTCTT
Organism: Bothriochloa decipiens; assembly: GCA_023333625.1. Classification (NCBI taxonomy): domain Eukaryota; kingdom Viridiplantae; phylum Streptophyta; class Magnoliopsida; order Poales; family Poaceae; genus Bothriochloa; species Bothriochloa decipiens. Next base: position 910,186 of record CM041644.1, read on the forward strand.
ATGAATACACGTACGTAAATCTACCACTTAAAGCATAACATCATTCCTGATAAAATCCTAAAAAAGGTGCAAACATCATAATTTGAACTCTGATGATTAGAGTCCTACTGGACCGTTTTACTATTGGACTACAAACTCATTCGCCACAAATGCTTTTATATACAACCTTAATGAGTGAGACTATCTTAAGTAGAGTCTATGTCAGCGGAATGCAAAGCTAGCATTAAAGATTTATAAGCTGAACATGCCTGCCACACCACACGAGTGGTGAGTCGTAAGCTCGTAATTGTTAGTTCGGTGCAATGCTACTTACTGCACTTTCACATTTTTGGAGACATATGTTGAGCTAGTACCTTCTGAACCATCAGTTGTGGCATGAGCACCAAGAGCTAGCCATGATACCAACTGCTAACATTTCAATGACAAGGCACATCTATCACTTACCGCATATATAGAGTGGAACTTCCAATTATACATCCTTGGAGTCAATAGCCTATATATGCATATGCATGTCTTCCTTCCAAAGGTGACCCCTATATATGTACCTACTGTCCTACATTTTCTTGCAAACCTTGAGGAACATTTTGAATGAAAGCTAAGGAAAGATGCATTTACACCTAGTGGATGGCCATGTGAAATGCATATACACATATATAGCGCCTATCATCGGGTCGGCATCCCTATTTAATGTACTGTGGTGAGCGATTGAGGATGTGATATTAGAGGCCGATTTGGCAACATGAAACTGTCGGCCAGCAAAATAGAGTGGAGCACCAAAACTAAGTAGTAGGCATTCTCCATGTGTGTTGCTTTAATGATTTGCTCAAGTTCAACTTGTGCATTATATCATCGGTCATGTTCTACACATCTTGTATGGCTTCTCAATTTGGGGTTCTAGATGGGGTGTGTATAACGAATAAACGTTCTCATCTAGGTGTAGGAAAAAGGAGCTGCCGAGTCACCCACAATGAGGTCGATAGCCACATATATGTTCCGGCCAATAACCAAAACAAACTAGATAGGTACATACAGTGAAATGCATACATGTATCTTACTATCTTTGCTATGTACGGTTGATGTCCGTGGATGTGTGTGATTGCGTGTCTTGACTTAATTGATAGCATGTGCTGATGTATCTAAGCATCCGGCCCTTGTCAAACAAAATAGCACTAACCTGCTGGGCTTTGTCATGACTCATGTGCATCCTTGAGGCGCCTCTAGCTAGTGCCTCGACATGTGTAGGTGTCACCATCATCTCTCAATCTATGCCTTGCTGAAGAATCGAGAAAAAGCACCATACATATATTCCCTTTACTACGCTGGAGCCATAGGTCGATATTTCACCATCATCCGTTTACTAGGCTCAAAGCTAAAATTTCAGCTTGGGGATCAGAGCTGTCAAAGCAAAATTTCAGGTTAGATCAGAGCTCTCAAGATGAAATCAAAAGTCCAAATGTTAGGTCTAAAACCAAAGAGGGGTAGAAGCACAGTCTGTATTTTCTGATTCCATCTAAATGAAGCCTTCTACATTGAATTCAGGACTATGAACAGGGTTCCATATTAACTAACCACTAGGCATTTTGTGACGTTATACCATATATTTCGTTTTAGGGTACATTACATTTTTTTTACCCTCAAACTTGCACGGCAATAAGATTTTCGATGATAAACCACAAAACTAGGTAATAGACACCCTCCAATCATTAAAACTGGACAAATTTGGTCCTCCTGCTGGTTTTAAATATGGTTTTCTGTTTTGTAAGAATAAAAAAATCTAATTTATTATAAAAAAATCACAAACAATTATTTAAATAAGGAAATATGAGACTAGTACTAATTTTTCTAAAATGTTGTCTACTTGTTTATGATCTATATATAGACATATATAATTGGTTTATTTCTATTTATGTTGCTTTATTACTCTTAGTTCGTTTCACTCATTATTTACTTTAAACAAGTAAGATCTAAATAACTCTAAATATAGCACATAAAACTAGAACTAGTTCCACATTTTATGATTTGATAAAATAAATAAATTATAAATTTCAAGAGATCAAAGAATATTTTTATTATTATTAGAAAATAGAAAACCACTTTTGGAGCTAGCTAGAGGACCACATTTGTCACTTTGACAATAGGAGAGTGCTATACCTGGTTTCATAGCTCAGGGTTGAAAGATGTACTTTATCCTTTATTTTATTTTGTAAATGGTTGTATATAGGAAGATTTTTTTTAAAAAAAGTTTGTTTTGGAGCTCTGATAAAGCATCTTTGACTTTTGTTAACCAAAGTACTATTGCTGTGCTTTCGCTGGAGATCTTTTACAATGGTTGGGAAAGTATTTTTTTGTTCCAAATTATAAGTGGCTTTGATTTTTTTTAGTACACCCATTTTGTAATGCACTTAGATATAATAATATGTCTATATACATAACAAAATATATAGACAAACAAAAAAAAAATCAAAGCGACTTATAATTTAGAATGGAGGGAGTACCATAGTATCTCAAGGTTCTTTCATCCCTTTCTCTTTTCTAAGCAAAAGTTGCTCAAAGTATAGACCCATAATCGAGCGAAAAACATGCAGATTTCTACTCCCTTCGTCTTAAATTATAGTTCACTTTGATTTTTTGGTGCATGCATTTTGCTAAGTATCTAGATAAATAATATGTCTAGATACATAATAAAATGCATGTATCAAAAAAGTCAAAATGAACTATAATTTGAGACGGAGGGAGTATGGTTTATCAATCACGAAAAGTGTATAGAATACTTGGAAAATAGAATCTATCACAACTAGATAAAATTACAAAGTATCTATGTGGGTATTGTGCTAGAGAATAAACGACCAAGAGCAAGCAAAGATCAATAACCAATTTTGACAAGCTCTAAATTTATCCAAAAACTTATATACTTGGTTTTGTTAAAATTTGTGGACCGTGCAGGAGAGAGCATGCATGGGTTTCGTTGCACTAGTATGGAAAATTAGTTAGAAACTTCTGTGCTGCAAGTCAACTTGTGTTATCAAAGTAACACGTCCGTTCAAGGGCGCCTAACTATCTTGTCAATGGTCCATCCACTTATCAAGTCTAAACTCATCTAACAGTGATATTATGTGTACTTAATTTGTTTCCTTTCTGTTCAACGTGCCTCATCTCCTGTAGCAGAAAAACACGCTTTTTTATCTCACTTTGCTGAAGGTATTACATTTTAACCTTTTAGGATCCAACTTTTTGCTTTTTCAGTGCCAACTAATTAAAATGTATATGGTCTGGTACAGTCAGAGCAAGAGTGTTTGTTTGGCATCAGCTGTAGTGCTTTACTAGGCGTGCCAAGAGGAACAATTATTAACTAGCTAGCAGGTGTGCACAGCAGAAATGCGAGACTGAATTAATGCGTGCGTGCCAAAACAAAGACCTGCAGCCTCAAAGGGTTTGGATTAGATGCGATAAAGTGCACGGATTAGCGGCGCGAAACGCATGCGAATTTTGGGG
>CM041644.1:913777-934194 GCA_023333625.1 Bothriochloa decipiens
GGGTTTGGTTGCGGTGGTCAAGAGCACAGATTGAAAATAGCGATATAAAGAAGAGAATAACCGCTATAGAGACCCTGAAAGCCTCTGAGAAAAAAAGTGCCTCGCTTGTGTGTAGCCTGAGCCTGTCTCAGAGTTGACCCACCTTGTTTGGCTCCAGGAAAACGGTGCCTGGCTCCTGCTACTTTTTTGCCTTAACTAATACTGCACCAATCACCGGTTTGATTAACTTAGCTATTTAACTACATGTGCATTAATTAGCTACTTAATTAAGACAAACACACACTGACTATTTAATTAAGGCAAACATGTACTATTATTGATTTAATTTAATATGAATTAGTATTTTCTCTCTATTTTTATTAACTTACTCATCTAAAATAAATCTGATTATTTATTAAATATAATTAAAGATGCTCAATTATATATTTTATTTAACTGAGAAAATAGATTGATATTATCTTTCTCTCATTAACATTGCCAGGCATAAGTCTCTAACCAAATACATCCTCTGAGCCCCATGTCCGTCTAGCAATATGGTGTTCCTCGTGTGAGGAATACCCAAATCGGTGTGGGGTTTTTGTACAATAATGGAGTTGAGCGAGTTTAGTACAAGATCACACTATGCTATCCTAGGGTTGTTTGTTTCTACCTCAGACGAATCGTTTGTCCCCTTCTATAGCCCATGCCTCACTTTATTTACCAATGAGGGCACGAGGCATATAAATTGGGTGTATTCTAACCTAGGAGTTATCCGCGCTTCTAGTTCCTTCGCCTTGGTGCCGCTAGGTACTCATTTGTTGTGTTGGAGGCTGCCAACAATGTAGCAACCAATCCCTGACATTGTTGATGCAATCTGGTGCTTAATTGTCAGGCACTATTAGCGGTTGTGTGCCTTACCTCGGTGAGCCTTCTCGAGACTTCCTTGGCATGCAAGGAGCCTCTCTGTGCCATGAGGGGCTAATGAGCGGGCTCGGAGCCCTCGAGTCTCTTATCAAGATGTGTCACACCCATTGCTTGACCTTGCCGAAGGAGTGGCTAAAGGTGCCTCTCGCCTGTGGAACGGGAGAACGATGTAGCATTGGTGCACATGTCATGCTCTGAGCGTCTGGCAGATTCTGGAAGTAGCTTTTGGTCTTGGTTTCGGATGTTGGTTGACCTGAGTTAAGGCTCAGGCGGTTGCTCAGGGAAGGGGCTCGGTTTAGGTTCCGTTGACCGGGAACCACTGTGTTGTGGCCAAGGCCCCCGAACTCTGAGCGATAGCTGCCTGGTCTTGGCTCAGGCTTGCCCTTCTGAAATTGCAAGAGCTTTCTTAGGGAGGGTACGATGATTCATTGGTTGTTGAGCCATCCTTGTTTTGCCAAAGGGTACGCGTGAGCGTACCCAATGGGTATACCCCCAAGTCCCCTATACCAAAATTTGAGGTGTGATTTCCTAAGGTAAAAAACATGGGTCCAACAGGCTCTAATTCATACCTCCAAAAGGAGACCCTCACATTCCGCCTCAGACCCTTCTTCCTAAGGACTTTGGAAGAGGAGGCCCCTACTTTTAAGTTTCACCCATGCATTTATCTACTCACACTCATACAGAACTATGCTCGCTCAAGCTAGTGATGTCACCTGACACACTGCCCACTGGACACTCAACATGGCTCCCATCTCTGCACACTGTCTCTAGTGAGCCCCAAGGCAGATCCACCTCCACCTCTCCTATTGTCCTCATCCCCTAGCAGATCCACTAAATTCAATGTCCTCATCTACAATGGATCCACCTCCCCGCCATCCTTCTCCCCTAGTGTGGCTCATCATCTACCTCAGCGTCCCTATCCAATGTTCTCCTCCATCCCCAAGGGCAGTTCCTCTGCCTTGGCACTCAACACGTGTAGAGTTGAGTGAGGAAGAAGGAAGAACAGTGAATGATGAGTTGGTCCATATATGAGTGGATTTAAGAGTCCTCATCCTCGGTTAGGATGTGCCCCCTCCCCACAATTGGTGTGAATGGCCCCAAGGGGTTCCCTAGGTAATCCTTCAAGTTGGACACCTTCTCTGTCATCGCCTTGGCCACGATCGTCCGATGTATTGCAGCACGGGTCCTACTAGTTGTTTTAGGTGAATCATTTAGAATTTATCGACCTGACTTCTTAGCCATGGTTTAGTATTTTTTCTCACAACAAAACAACATCAGTCTAGCCAAACAATCAGTCTAAAACACCAGTATTTTTACTCATCACTTCAGTTTTGCTTAACGATATAGCATCTCCTCCAAGGCATTTCTGGCTCGGCCCCTGATTACATTTCACCAAAATATGCATATATTAACTAAAGTAATATCCTGGAACTATCCATGGTGCACTCATTCGTATATATCTACTGGCCAGCCAGATGCAATTTGACATGTCACACTCTACAGGCTCCAGCTGTGCATAGCACACAGACCAAATGCACACCGCTCGAGGTGATGAATGCAGGCGCTCCTTTTCAGTTTTCAGCGTCTGCCTATCTTTATCTTTAGATTGCAAATTTTTTTAACATAGATTACTATAGTATTTTTGTTTATATTTGATAAATATTATACAATTATAGTCTAACTAGGCTTAAAAAATTCGTCTCGTGATATACAACTAATCTATGTAATTAGTTAATTTTTTATCCATATTTAGTGCTCTAGTCTAAAAATTAATGTGATATATTGAAGATAAAAAAAATTAAAACATTGAGAATAACTAAACAAGGCCATACCTAGCTTTGCGCACCACTCCTTTATTTGCTCTGCACACCACTCCTTTTACCCTGCTGCTGGACCATACCGGCCCGCATCTATCTTAGTCCATTCCTGAACTCACGGGTGGCAGGTCAGGTCAACCACGAGACGAGACATGCCCACACCTCCCGTTTCTCCCCGGATGAAAATGGGTGAAGAAAGCCTGAAACTGAAGTTAAGCTGGCCGGTACGCTGCGCCAATCTTCCCGGCCACGACGGACGGATGAGGTCAACGACGGCGCTAGCTAGCTCCTTTGTGCGATGGATGGACGCAGCATGGCAGCAGCTCACAAAGCCTGAACCGGCTGGATGGTGGTCGTGTGCTATAGCTTTTTGCTAGTAGGTTAGGAATTTAGGATTTGGTCACTGTACACTATAGGCTAGCTCGCATGATTGGAGCCATTCCAGACGTATGCACATCACCATCAATATAATGGTGAGTGATCGTTGCGTTTCATTCTCAGCTATATATATTTGATCATATATATCACCTATCATTCAGGCTGATCACCAGCTGTATTCATCGGGCGAGGCACGATGTGTATTGGAGATCGAATATATATGATGTACCCGTGCACCAGACTGCTCGTGCTGCATGTGCTGCTCGTCCGGATCGGAACCATCTCCATCGTCTCTCAACAACAACAAAATATGCTAGCCAAAAAGAATGTGATGTGTGTGCGCTTAAGCTTCAAGTGTCACGGGTGTTGTATCGTTTTCCGTCGTTCAGAGATCGAATACGGTTCTCCTGCACGCCAGATTGCCAGCCTAGCTAGGCTAACCTGGTCAAGCGAGATTGCACGTATCATTTGTGCTTTGTTTTTCCTGATTCCCTAGATCAGCACGCCCACACAGCGCCATTCAATCAACATAAAGTGTATTATTCCTTCCGTTGAGAACATGTAAGCTAGTATGTATGTATGTACTTGTACTATCAATAATCATCACCGGAGAAAAAAAGTCTTCATTATCTTTGTACCCCAAAAGGAATCAATCAACTGTAGAGTAACGGAATAGATGACTGTGTGTTAGGCACCTATAGGCATGAGCATGAGCATTAACTCCGACTTGCAAGTATCGATCAACATCCACCGCCTACCTTGACTTGTTAGATATAGAGTAAAATGCATAGGCATTGCATCAACTTGCGCGGCTGTATCGATTTAGCCCATCAACTTTAAAAATGTATTTTTTATCAACTTGCGCGGCTGTGTCGATTTTGGCCATACCCCTTCGTTTTATGTTTATATTTACGAAAAAACCATATAGTTAATTTTCCTCTTGCATCCGTATCCTCTCACTCCATGGACGGCTCTGGGCTGGGCGAACTGCAGCGGCGGAAGACGGACGGTGCCCGCACGCGCGGGGGCCACGAGCGGGCGCAGCGGCTACGGTGGCGCGCGGCGCGAGCCGGGATGCGTGGCGGGCACGAGCAGGGGGCGGCGTGGCGACCGTGGTGGCGCGTGGCGCGAGCCGGGACGGCGCGGCGACCGTAGGGCCGGGCGCGAGCGGGGGCGGCGTGGCAGTTGCGGTGGCGGGCACGAGCAGGAGGTGGCGTGGCGGCCGTGGTGGCACACGAGCGGGGGCGCACGGTGGCCGCGTGCAGGGACGGCGGTGGTGTCCGGCGCAAGCGGGCGCAGCGCCGCGGCCGCGGATCGCGCGCGGCGACTGCGGTGGTGGGCGCGAGCGGGCACGCACGGTGACCGCGAGCAGGGGCGGCGCGACGGCCGCGGTATCGGGCGGGCGCGAGCGGGGACGGCTCGTGGCGGGCGCGAGCAGGGACAGCGCGTGGCGGGCGCGAGCAGGGACGGCGCGTGGCGCGGGGGGCGCGAGCGGGGACGGCTCGACGGCGGCGGTGTCAGGCGCCGCGATGGCGGGCGGCGGACCGCGGTGGGCATGGCGAGCCTGGACGAGCTCGCTCCCGCAGCCTCGCTCCTGTTCTCTGCGCGGGGCGGGGCGGGCCGGAGCTCGGGCCGCCGCCCCTGCCTCCCTCTCCGGCGGCGTAGTGGCCGGAGCGGGGGCCGGAGAAGGGTTTTTTCGCAAATATAAACATAAAACGAAGGGATATGGCCTAAATCGACACAGCCGCGCAAGTTGATGGACCAAAAAATGTATTTTCAAAGTTGATGGCCTAAATCGACACAGCCGCGTAAGTTGATGGACCATTCATGCATTTTACTCTTAGATATATATGCATTGCAGCAACCATATGCACTCCATTTTTCCATGAAAGAATGGAAGTCTCAATTTCCTAGTAGTCAAATGATCTTAAATTTGACAACGTTTATAAAAAAACAGAATCAATATTTGTATCTTTCAATATGTTTATTAAAAAATAAAATATATATTCCATGATGTACTTGATTTACTAATATTTATTATGCTTCCTAAACAGAGGAAGTATGTATATTTGTAGTCTCTAGATATGTCTCACAAAAAAAAGTGTCATCATAGCATTCAAATTTTGAACAACAAAGAATGTCAACCCAATTTGGTGTCAATCCATAATAGATCTGGAAGAGGGAGCTAGGAGAATCCGATAGTTTCAACCCCATTTGGTGTCAATCCCTTATGAGATCCGGATTTTAAAGAGTCCCACTTGAAAAACTTTTTGAAAAAAACAGCTTGAAAGAGTTCCTAAAGCTATTTGGCTACAGGAGAAACCGGCTACCTTCCATAACTCCTAGAACGACTCTTGTTGGTGGCATGGACAGCAGAGCATGGCAGATAAAAGATCGATGGTGCAGGTATCAGTGGAAAAGGAGATCTACAACCAGAGGCCAAATGCGTTGACACATGGGCGACCAAAGGAGACCGGCCACTGAGCGTCCGATGGAGAGCTCCATAACCATTGGATGTGACAGTGCAGCATGCGTCCACCAGTTGCCGCCGAATGGAGAATCTCCTTTCCCCTGTTCGTTCCAGTGCAAAATCATGCAAATCGATCGGCTTCTTTTTCGGGGAAGCGGCGAGTGGTAGGCGTAGGCGACGCGATCGAGCGGCCGGCCTTTGACGTGCCTTTGCAAGTTTTATTCCCTCGGTCTCCTTCGCCGGCCTTTCTTTCTCAGATCATCTTGTTCCTTGGTCCTCGCGACGTACACCCCCATTGGAGGCATCGTCTATAACCTACAGCTAAGCATATCGTAAAGCTAGCTCCCTCGTTTTGAAAGATGGGGACAACTCTTAGACTACTATCATTGCCGATCGGTGTGCTGAATTTGTTCCCTCTGGTGCAGTGCGCGATTCTTCCTTTGCGAATTTCTCGTTGCCGATCGTTTTGAAAAATCTATTTATCCTTGCTTTTGGAGAAGAAAGTCTCAATTTGGTTCTGTGCTACAGGAAAGGGAGTAGCTGTCTACACCCTTGTCTATCTAGATTGCAAATTCCCTATTATCACATCAATAGGGACTGCACAATGATTTTAGTTTTTGGATTCCTCTGGAGTGGAATGCTTATAAGAGATTATCGAACTTGTTCCTCACATTTCGTTTCGAAAACAAAATACAAATAAATAGCCTAAATACACTGCCTTCTTCCAGTTTTTCCTGCCACGTTCTCGCCGAGCCTGCTTGCCAAGGATGCAAGTGGATATGGAATGTGTTTCTGGACCATTGCTTAATTCAGTCCTTTTATTCTTTTTATTGCTTTGATTTGAAATCTAGCCTAGTTCATCATACCTCATATGTACCTTGGGTCGACCTAACAATCTAAGAGTATAACTCCACTAGTGGTTCTTTTAACTTGTTTAGTTTTGTTGTATCATCCAGGTCCCTAAACTCGCAAATCGACTATTTAGGTTCTCAAACTTATTCATTTGTGTCATCTCGATTTCTAAACTCGCAAGTTGCTCGTTTAGATACTCAAATTTGTTCAATTGTGTCATCCAAGTCCCTAAATTACCCGTATAGGTCCAGTTGTGTCATACAGTATACCTAAAAGTTGTAAATACTGTAAAAATGATACATATTTCGAGAACTGTCCAAAAATCATCCTGCATTGGTATACCTAAAAGTTGTAAATGCTTACGAAAAAGGAGCCACTCCAACGATGATCATTCGCGTGGAACTGCAAAGTTTGACCTCCATCAGCAAGAATCATCCTGCATTGGCCTTTAACTCTTTTATATGCTTTGTGCAGTGGTGGACTGGACTCAGCCTGTCTTCAGCTTTTTATTGGGTTGCTATGCATATAGTAGATTGGTATAGGTAGTAGTGTACTACCTTTTTTCTTGTCTTGACAGAATATACTTGGTAGATTCTCTTCTGTGGGCTTATATGGTTTAAATCGTTGGTAAAGAAAAAAAAAATCGAAGCACTCACAGATATGTGTATAACCATTATTAGCCCACCACCAAATGAACGGCTCTTGGGTTGGGAGAACATATGCGTCGTGAACAAAAATAAAGGCAGAGGTCTATCATGGTTTCATGTTCTCGAAGCTCCGCCGTGTTAAGCCGGCGCCTTCTGTCATGGTTTCATGTTCTCGAAGCTCCGCCGTATTAAGCCGGCGCCTTCTGTCAGTGTGTTATCCAACGTTCCATCGGCACCTTGTCACAGGAAACGTTGGAATATAAACAAACTCTAACTTCGCTTAATGAGACACATGCATATGCGCGATTTCGAAGAAAAATGTTCTCGACTGGAACTAAACTTGGCAATCATGTATTCTTCGCCAAAACAGATGGATGTCATTCTCACGTCTCAAGATGTCAATATTTTCTAACTATGACTATAACTATATATTAAAGAATATTTAATATTTATAATATATAATTAGTACATTAAAAAGATCGTTGAATATATTATATTCTATAATAAATTTATTTCGAGATACATTCTTCGCAAACCTAGTTAAAATTAAAAATATTTAACGTGCAAGCATCTCTTAACGACCTCTATTTTAGGACAGAGAGAATACAGATTGTCGTCATAGTACAAAGAATCAACGATGCAGCCAATGCTACCAAGATAATATATGTCGACAGGGGCTGGATGAAAATGCTTTGGTCTGCTCAAATAATCCCATACAAAATGGCCGAAAGCTAACGGTCCGTACTCTGTTAGTTTTTGTTTCTGGAATTCTTTTTTCTTTTTTCTAATCAAGTGCTCTCACAGAGACGGAGGGAGTATCGAGTTTTGTTACATTTTCGTGGATGGAGGACAAAATCATCATTGATACCTAAACCGTCAGGCGATCGCTAGATCTCTGGACGTACGCTGAGCACATGCAGTGGCAGAGGAACAGAACCGTACGCAATACCTCTTGGCTGGCCATTCTTCAGTGGCGCAGAAACAGAACCATACAGAACCCAAGATCTCGTGTCTGATCGGCGCAATCAGGAGGATCCTGCGCGGCCGGCCAGGCTTGAAGCTTTGCGTTTCCCTTCCTGATCAGAGTGATCATATTCGTATCGATCGATGGCCCAGCCAGTCCAACACATGCATCGATCGGTGCGCGCGCGCGGTGCAGTCTGCAGGACGGTGCAGTGCGGCAGCAGAAGCGAGCAGCGCGCGTACGTCCACCATGAGCACGTCTGCAGGCACTGGCCCGCGACGCACACACGTCTCGTGCACGGCCATCCGTCCACCATGCACGGCGCCAGCACGGCGTGTCGTCGAGCGGGGCCGGCCGGCCGGCCGGCAGCGCGGCCTAATCCCACGTGATCGATCGATGAGGATCTCGATCAGATCCATCATCGGAAGCGGAACCCGTCGGCCGGCCAGGCGCCAGGGCCAGGCCACGCGCTACCTCACCGGCCAACCGGCCGGTACGTGCACGCAGCCACTACCACTAGCTTAACTAGTGCAGCTAGGGCCCCCAGCGCGCGACGAGTGAGTGAGTGACACGGCCGAACCCGCCGGCGGCCAATCACTAGCAGCAGGCCTTTTCGGCCAATCGTCGTGGTGTGACAGTGTCTGTGCTCGGCCTTCCACTACTAGCAGCAGGCCTTTTCGGCGGCCGGACGACGGGCGCTTCTGGAATCTGGATATCGGCCGGCGGCTAAAGGGCAAGGCAGACAGGCAGAGGTTCCCGGCCGCGCGCGTATGACACCAGCAAGCAGGAAGGCAGGCAGGCAGAGGAACCCGTGGGTTAATTACATGAGGAAATTGTACAATAATGCTACGATTAATTAGTAGGAGGAGCGCGCGGGACTGGACTGGACTGGGACGTGCCATCTCGGTGGTGTGGTCGTCGTCTTTCCGGTCCCGCGTGCAAGGTGGCATGTTCCGCTCACCTGGTTGGCAGTTGGCTCGCCGAGACACACGCCGCCCGCCGTCGCCGGCGCACGAAGCCTTACGCGTTCTCCCTGACCGCTTTCCCTCGGCACAAATTAAATACGTACCAAATAATTGACTAAAACCATACTTTATGCCTCGGTTGTCGTTGATATACGTACTCTATATAATTACCATCAGGCCGGTGTACGGGCTAGTTTGCATCCACACGCATGATGCACACCTAAAATGCATGGTTAATTTCTGTCTGCACGTTCTTTGGACAAGTACGTACTACTGATATACGTCGACTTATCAGAACATGACGTTGCTGATGGCGTCACTGTTAAGTATTTAGTCATTTTACGACATGCTTTAATCCATAAATACGACAGTAAACATAACAGCAGAAAACAAATAATTATCGAATAAGAGAGTCTGCTACCGACATATATTGTAGCAGTTTCTGACATCGACCAAGGAAATACGCCGCCGGCACATGCAGTGTTTCTTAAACCGAGCATCATAGTACAAATCGCAAATAGTACTAGAGAGAAGTTCAGTGTATACCCTCGGTTGGATCCCAGTCCGGAGGACTGAGAACCATCGTCAGCAGCATCACCACCAACTCGGGTACGCGGCGCCATGGTGGCCTACTTGCAGTGGTCGATCAACAATCGGTGTAGATCCATGAACTTAAGAACAGTGTGGCGGCTAGGGTTTGGAAGTGAACTTCCAGATAGGGATCCTGGAGGGTGACGGCCGTATTTATACAACAGCGGCGCAGGGGTATTCCGGTTTTTCGCGTTTTCCCTAGGGCACATCAGGTGTAAGTGGTTTACCCATTTGCTCTTGCACGCTAGACCAAACCACCATTGTGCCACTTGTGACCGTTAGACCCATTGGGCTGAGCGGCAAAACGTGGCCCAACACATCGCGTCCGACCAAGGCCAAGGCCAAGGCCACGGGCCGGGCGCGCGGGCGGCTCGGCTCGGCACGGCACGGCACGGCACGGTACGGCGGCGACGCGAGCATGGTCTCCCAGCTTTCCCTCTTACCTTGTACATAGAGGGAGCAACCAACTTCCTATTTCAATTGAGTTCCCTCTCAGTGGGTGTACCTTGTGGTACTAATACCACTCTCACTTAGCACTAATTGTGGGCCTTTGGAATTCTAGTGATTAATTGCTCAACTAAGTATGGGCCTAGCCCAATTAATCCAACAATCCCCACCGAATTCCTAGGGCACAGAGTTGATGCACTCCATTCAAGAGTTGTTTGACATACCAGTGTTTCGATGAAGACTGTTAAGTTGAACTTTCATCTAGAAAAGGGGTTTTACTTGGTTACAACTGAATAATAGACTATGCCTTGAATTGCCAGTTTTGTGCAACGTAAGCTTTGCCCAATTCCTTAACTGATACTAGGCTGCCTAAAGCATCCCCTCGGGTGGAGCATATAAGTCAAACTCCGTGCCTGTTCATGAGTATCTAGAGATCACCCAAATCTCATAGACTGGGACCAGCAGTCGAACTCATATAGGTGTGCTCCTTTTAGGATGTCCTATAGGCTGACATCCCTGCTTCGATAAGCCACTCGAATCACATGAAGGTATATACCAACCTGCCATACAGACTGGAAAAGAAGTGCATTTCTCAAAGAGAGGGACCTTATCAAGGGTCTTTTCCCTCAGTCTATTCATAGCTTGTTTCACCACTCTAATTCATGGGATCTTCGATCATATAGAGCAGGTTACCACTATGGTAGACTTCATGTGGGTCTCAGTCCCATCTCCACCGATGCACTTTCTATCACATTACGTGATAGGCCCTTGGTAAATTGATCTGCCAGATTTTTAGACGTGTGGACATATTCCAGCGCTATCACTACGGAGTTTCTCAGTTTTCTGACAGATTTTAACCGCCTCTTGACATGCGTCGTGGTCTTCAAGTTGTCCTTGGAACTATTAACCTTGACTATTATAGTCTGGTTGTCACAGTTCATAGAAATGGCGGGCACAGGTTTTTCAACCACCGGCAAATCCATTAGGAGTTCTCGAAGCCATTTAGCCTCAACAGTGGCGATATTGAGTGCTGCAAGTTCTGCTTCCATGGTAGATCTCGTAACGATGGTCTTCTTGCAAGACTTCCAGCAAACAGCGCCACCTCCAAGTGTGAATGCATATCCACTTGTGGCCTTTAGCTCATCAGCATCAGATATCCAGTTTGCATCACTGTAGCCTTCAAGTACCTTTGGGTACCCTGCATACTGAATCCCATAGTTGTAACACCTCTGGTGTTAAATTAATTAAAACCTGCCATGTCATCATATGCACTGCAAAGCATTCATGATTAGGTCAACCTTGATGTGCATTAACTAAAACAAGTTTACATTTCATAGGTTGATTGTGTTTCTGGAATGTGTTGTCACATGAAATAATAAAACCCTACTTTCGAATGTCATCTCAAATGCTTGATTTATATTCTATGTACTTGAAGTGTAAACCGTGTTTACACTAGTGTCAAGCATAGTGTATAAATCTAAGTCCAACCCTAAAAGTGATTTCCACATTTTAAGTTGAATTTAGATTTCAAAGCTTATTCCCAAGTCTTGCAATTCAAATTTAAATTCAAATTGGAAAGCTATAAAATATTTTTCAAAAGTCAACTTGGTCAACCAAGGGTGTCATTGGGTCATTGACCTAAAAATGTCCTTGGATGATGTTTGTGATCACTAGTAATCAACCAATTAACTTAGAAACCAAATCGAGTTTGAATTCGGTTTCAAAAACCTTTTATTTCAAAACCTAGTTTTATCCCCTTTTCTGTAATTCAAAATCTATAAGGAATTTGGGGATACTCTAAGAATATAGTTTGTAGATATTGACAAGAGCTACAAAGTTGGTATTCAAAGTTTTTCAAGTTTCCAAAAATAATTTCAAATAAATTTGAAAATACAGTTTTTCAAAATTTTCCCCTTTTGATTTCAAAATCATAATTCAAACATTATGCATTATTTGAGAAAACTTTGTATATGAGAAATGTTTGGTTTGACAAGTTGAATATTTCATATTTTTGAAGATTTTCAAGTTTTATTGAAAAATCAAAAGTAATTTCAAATGTTTATTTCTAGGGTTTTATTCCCCTTTTGAATTTGAATTCATATTTCAAAATCCAGAGAGAATTTGAGGGTGCTAGTTAAATGAAAAGTGTAGCTCTTGAAAATTTATGCAAATTCTATTTTTGGAGATTTTAAAATTCTTATATTAATTTTGAAGTAATTTGTTATTTTCGACAAATAGCATTTCTGTAATTTTCTTGAACAGTACCAGGACCTATGAACTTCGGCCATGGCCGGCTTTTCACACTGCGCCGCCGTCCACCGCCGCACATGCCGGCGAGCTATGGCCGCCAGCTCACCTCTCACGCGTGAAGCTTTGCCAGAGCCGTGTCGCCCGTCCATGCTTCGCCCCTGTCCTATAAATAGGCATAGCCGACCGTCGTCTTCCTCTTTTCTCCCTTCCGCCGCCGCCGACGACCTCGCTCCGCAGCTAAAATTCACCTCCGTCGCTCCATCTTTGCCTGATTCGTCTTGCCAGAAGTTTCGCAACGTCGTTGCGCTTCGTTTGAGCTAGTCCGTGCTCGCTCTCCCCACCCGTAGCGCCGTCTCGCCGTCGTCTTCTTTACGGCCGGTCGCCGAGCCGCCGTGGAATCGCCACCGTCTACCACCGCCAAGGTCGATTATTTATTTCCATTGACCTTGCTATCGTGTTCTCCATGTAGTCCTGTCCCTCATGCACATTTTGGTCGGCTTGATGGTGCACAGAAACCACCGTGACGCCGCCCTTGCCATCGGAGCTCCGCCGCCGCCATCAGCGTCGCCGACCGCAGCTCGCCTCCGACTGTCTTCCAGTCAATCAACGTGCGCACCGTGCCTACGGTGAGCTCCTGCACCCCTCCATGCTTTCATTTTCACTTGCTTTGCACCGTAGTGGCCGACCGCCGTAGCTCGCCGTCGGCACAATCTTGCCAACGCCGCCGCGCGCGTAACCGTTTAAGCTAGGGGCCAAGAATAACTTCATCTTATGGTTTAACGAGTTAGCATCGATGTCCTACACCTGCCCTTGTGCTCGCCGTTGCTGGAGATCACTCCGGTGAGCATTGCCGCCGCGCCCGAGCTCCGCCGTGCCGCCATGACCGCCGGCGAGCCGGCTGCTCTTGCTCCGCCACTCCATTAGCTACCTCGATCGACTCGCCGTGTCGAGTTGAGTCTGTAGGGTCAAACCTCATCGCCGAAGACCTCGCCGCCGGTGAGAAATCTCCGGTCAACCGTTGCGCCGCCGTCGGTCAGCGTGCTTATTTTCTTTTTTCTATTTCCAGAAAATAATTTAAATGATGTTTTCTTTAGAAAATCATAGTAGTTCATGTATAGCTCCAAAAATTCTGAAAATTTTTGTGCATGTTCTCTATGATGTCATCTATCCAAAAAAAATATGAAAAATCAAATTCGAGTACTTTTCCATAAGTTAAAATTAGCCCTTTTAATTGAAAAATGCACCTTCAATGATTTTTAATAAATAAAATAATTGGCTTTTATTTCTAAAAATTGTTTTGCCATCTAATTAGACCAAGAGCTTTTCAAAATAAAATTTTGAGCTCAATTAGACAACTTTATTTTTTATGCCTTTATTTTGTGCTTTTAAATAATTAATTAATCCCTTTAAATAAGTTTAATCATTATAGGGTTTGTTTGACTTTGGGATTGATTGATGACCTTGGGTCATTAACTCTAATGACCTTTGGCACTTTAATTAATTGTTTGCGCTTACCTGGATCATGTCATTAGGGCTTAATTAATATTATTTTATGTGTTTAATAACCTTCTTAAATGACGTAGTTAACCCTAATGAACTTAGTAAGTAAGTTTTAGTTGGCTTGCAAGTTTATCGTGAAGAAAAGTTATACTCAAGCCCTAAATCTGGTTATGCATCCATCGAGCATCATGTTTACTATTTAATCATGTTGAAGCATATCATTGTATCATATAGTTTCCGATAACGAAGAGTTTAACGTTGTCGCCCCAGATCCGAAGGAAGAGCAGACTCAGGAGTTGGGAGTTGATCCAAAACTCGAGACCGTCTTCCCTGAATACCAAGGCAAGCCCCGGATGCATTCAAACCCTATTCTATTTTATAAAGGTTTTATCGCTTCGATTATGAGATGTTGCATTAAGTAATAGGAGTTGAGTGAAAACCTACCAACTGCATTACCTGTCTTACTACCTTATTCCTTGTTACCTGTTACTAGAAGATGCGTAGTAATGCTTAGCCCTGTTTAATTAGTTAGGTTTTCAAAAGGTAAAAGAATGAAAAAGATGAGAATGGCTTTGTTTGGAGTATTATGATGATAGTTAATAAATCGAGTTCGGACGGTTAACTTGCATTGGGAAAGGAGTCCCTCTATAGTGTTTCCGTCTGTTGATGCCCTAGGTCCCGTTTCGATGGTGAATCGGTGATATCGAGAAATTAGAAAATCTACATGCATGAAGTGAGATACAGTGGGCCAGAGTCCCCACGTATGTCATGGAGTGATTTATAGTAGGCCAGAGTCCCCACATATGTCACAGTGTGTTATACTATGGGTTTAAGTTCCCATGTATATCGGTACACTAGGTCGAAGTACTCATGTGTATCATGTGGTGATATATGGCTGCGGTTGTTATCCCGGTATATCTGTGATCTGCTATGCATCGGAGTTAAAGTCTCCGATATATCAGTGATCTAGGTCCCAGCTGGGTATAAAAATGGATTTGAATCACCGTTGCTTCTCGGAGAAGAAGACTCGATCAGTGTTCATCATCGTAGTAATAATTTGAATAATGATTAAGGTTTAAGAAGGAAGTTCATTGGTAAATTTTGATCTTGAGCAAGATAATTTTTCTTTCTTTCAAGCTTTTCTGCAAAAATTCCTTATCTCTTGCAAGCCTTACCTTGTCCCTCTAGCCTACATTTCCTGAGTCTTCACCCCTCTTTTTCGTCGGGTCAGTCTTGTTGAGTACTTTTGTACTCAGGGTTTGTTGAATCCTTGTTGCAGGTGAGCCTCATGGGCAGGAATGCTTCGCAGCCTGCTGCATGACTGTCGTCGAGGAAAGTGACGACGAATAGGATATCTCACTCTTGGGCAGAGCATATAATCAAGGTTGATATAATAAGTTATATTGTTATTCCACTACTACTATGGTTTGTAATAATTTAACTTATGATTTGTAAGTTGAAACTAAACAGTTTGTAAATTTATGTTATTGTAATCCTTCCGCTCTTTTACTCCGATGTATATTATTTGTATAAAACTGTTGTAATACTGTAATGTCTCTTTGTAATGATTGATCCTGCTCTATGGATGATTTGGGATTTACCCGACAGACCTTTTAAGTTTTATAGAACACATTCATGGTTATTTGGAGTCTGTTTAGACAATAATCATGCGTGTGGGCCATATGCTTTAGAAGGTTCTGCCACAATAGCTGGTTGTTTCCTTTAGATAGCGCATCACTCTCTCTAGAGCACGCCAATGATCATCTCTAGGGTTTGATACAAATCGGCTTAGTTTGCTCACAGCATACGAGATGCCAGGCCTTGTAGCACTAGCTAAGTACATTAGCGAGCCAATGATTTTGGAGTACCTTAATTGATCCCTCATTATCCTTTTGTTCTTTCTCAGAACTTGGCTTAGATCATAAGGAGTGGAGACAGGTTTACAGTCACTATAACCAAAATGACTTAGAATCTTTTCCACGTAGTGGGACTGTACAAGTGTTACCCCATCCCCAAAAGTTGTATCTCTCGCCTACTCATGCAAGTACGCTTGATGGACGGAGCTTCGGAGGCCTGCTCCCCTGAACCCCTTGTGCGCCCAAGGAGCTGGGCCGGAGATGGCAAGAACAGCTCGAACTCAAGAACAATGTGGCAGCTAGGGTTTGGAAGTGAACTTCCAGATAGGGATCTTGGAGGGTGGCGGTTGTATTTGAAACGACCTCGATTTCCATGAAGAGAAATCCACAGAGTCAAAGTGAAACATGACCATTTAAATCACATTCCCTGATAACAGTTGAATATCATAATCCATACATCGGACAAAAGAGTGCAATAGAAAGGGTTTATAATATCTTATTACATTGCCACTTGGCGGAATCAGAGTACATGCAGCAAAAGAAGTAAAGCCTGAGGATGCGAAAGCGATCATCGTCCACCAAATTGAGCGTAGGAACAAGACCCTCAACCATCATACTCCTCAGAAGAGTACTACTCCTAGAACCTGTGTGCCAAAGTATCAGTACGATATGTATTGGCCACTCCCACCCTATGCATTGCTTTGTGGAAATTGGATACAAAACAAGGATATATCAAAAGAACCTATAAAGGCTGGAGTTTCCTATGCAAACGATCAGGTATATAAGTAGTATATTAATCAGGTTTTATACACATTCCTGTTCCCACACCATCCATCACCATCCATCCCTGACTCTCCTCCCCAGATCCTCCAACACCATCTCAGACTCTGGTAGACAGGCCAACTCTCTCTCGGCCTGCCTCAGCGGCCCACAGCCCTCAACCTGGCTCACAGCCGGAAATCACTCTTAGGGGGAAGGTAGAACACTCCACTCACTAGTCCGGTGCATCCTCCTAAGGAAGGTTCCATAGCCAATGAATCAGCATATGTATCGATCGATCAACCATACACTCTGCAGAGGTTTCACTAATCCATTAGATAACCATCATCGGTGTTGATCACCACCTAGGCAGATTCTGGGCGCCTACTGCCATAGAATGATGCCACCCTACCTCTCAGCCCTGGAACACCCTTAGAGTGACTGATACTGTGAGGACTCATGATCCTATTCCCGTAGAGCATCATGACCGTCTTGAAAGGGTGTGAGACTCACATGCTCCTACCTCCATAACGCACGCTCGCCTGATAGTAATGGCATCAATCTATCCAGCAGTTCGGCCGTCTCCCCCATTAGGAAGCGAGTGGAAAGCAAAAGATTCCTAAGGTCCGGATACCAGCGCAACAGTTCCTATGTGTGACCAAGCCAGGATGTCTTCATCTGGGTTATTCTTTAACGTGCTACCATGACACCTTCGTCCTAGGTTCCACCCCTCAGAGGCTCACACCCGAAGACCACCATCGTATCCAATTTAGTCCGCCATAGACTTCTATTCATGGGAATGTCCAGATCCATTCCCCGGCAAGACTTGCTCTAAAAGCTCGTCGTAGATCCTGGCCCGATCGACTCAACCTTCACCCCCTACCGTAAATTCCACCCCAAACCCAGATACATCATCATCAGCTCACTTGTCCATCTAATCCATCAACACACACATCAAGCCTGGCTCCCCACCAGGCCCTTCTCGGGTTCATCACATTGCATCAAAATATAAACGAGTGAAGTATATATATAAATATAGCAGATAAGCAAGTGGCTAACATAACAGCGGGTAAGCAGGTGATAGATTACAACAAGGTAGGGCTCATCAAATAAATGGCTACCATGCATTCCTAGCATAGGTGAACCATTATATTGCAATAAAAGCGAAGCACTAGCATTACTAAATTAGCCATGCATAATGGGTTCTACGAGGTTGGGTGAGATGTGGCACCTTCGCTGTCGTTGTCCTCCGACCTTCCCTGGTACTCGGTGTCATCGTCGGACCGGTCCTCGCTCGACTCTGTAACCGAGAATTATTGGTCGTGGGAGCGACCCCTATAGATTAGCACAAAGAACAAATAACCACAAAAAGATCCAAATGCACTCAAACATGGTAAAAATAGCTTGGGCTCGATTTATAAAAATTTGGATACTTGGATCGTAATTTTCTGAGCTCGTAAGAATTAGTTATGATTTTTTAAAGATTTAACCATATTCTAAAAAAGAAAAAGACTGGATTAATCTAGGGCTGACAGTGGCGGCTCAGGATTGGGCCACGTGTCACGCGTGGGTCCAACGGTGACAACACAGCAGCTGACGCAGATGATGACGTCATGCTGACGTCAGCATTGACAGGTGGGACCAGGGTGAAGTCACTTGCTGACGTCAGCGTTGACTCGGTCAAAGGTCAAGGTCAAGTGGCCCCCATTGGGCCGATAATGGGCCGTTACTGGGTCGGATATGGGCCGGGCTCAGCCCGCCATGTGGAACGCTTTGGTGCTGCCACGTCATTAGTCTGAATCTCAAACATGCTCGGCTCATGGCTTCTGGTCCACGGTGCACCATCACACTTGGGGTCCTCCGTCAGTGTCTCAAGCTCACGTGAACCAGGTGTACAGACCAGTCCTCAAGCCCACGTGGTTCATAGACCAGCTCACGGTGCACCATCTTCGTCTGGGTCCCATGTGTAGTGTCTCTGGTTCATGTAGACCGCGTCTACCACCTTCTTGCCGAGTCAATCCCCTCCTCTATTTCTTTCCCCACGGTGGTGCGGTCACCGGCAAAGGCGAGGTCGCCCAATCCGGCACCGTGGAGGTCCTCCAGCTTCATTAACTTGCTCATCGGCTCCGCGGCAGCATGACGGCTCGACCAAGGTGCTCCATGGCGATAGTTGGCAACCAGCGAGGCCTCTCCTTCGGCGAATGGTGGAGCGACAGCGACGGCGCACGGCAACGGCGCAACAGCAACTAATTCCAAGCCAAAGCGGGGCATGGGGGTGCAATTGGGGTCACCCAACATCCTCCCAATGCACCGGCGGCGACCATCTCCCACGGTGGAGTCCGCGCGGGCAGCAACCCCCACAGCAGAGCTCTGGCATGGCCACGGTGGGCGGCACGGCACCAAGGAAGGTTTCCGGCCTTCACCTTCTCCTCGGCTCGATGCAGTGCTTCGCGGCGGAGCTCATCGTCGTCTTCTTGTTCTTCGAGGCGGTCCGAGAATGGCGCGGCACGACAGCGCTCCAGAGCGGCATGACGGCGGCATGGTGTCGTGTAGACGGTCCTCTGGTGCAGCCTCCACACAGTTAGCGTGCGCACGGAGGGCTCCTCGTCGAGGCGTTCACAGATCTGAGGTCAAAGCAGCTCAGAGCTCAACGGCTGGCTAGCAAGGCGGCTTCACTAACTGTGCGTGTGTGTGCGTGTGTGTGTCCGAGGAGACCGGCGAGGGTCCTGGCCTACGCGCTCATGGTGTGGAGCGCCATGGCCAAAGCATAAGGCGGAGATTGGAAGAGGGGCTCATGGCAGCGCTCACCGTCGTGTGAAGAGGGAAGGAGGCGCGGTACAGTCCAAGCAGCAACGGCTTGCGATACAGCTCTGGCTCCTTGGTCCTGGCGGCTTCGCAGCAATAGCAGCTCCGGTGCGGCGGAGCTCCTCCTTCTTCTCCGGCGGCGACGATTTTCCTTCTTCTTCCTCGCCCCCTTTTCTTCTCCCAATTGCGGTGACTGGTGATCAAATTGGAAAGCCACCGAGCAGCGATGGCGGCTGAGGAAGCTAGAGCTCAGGACCTTGCTTATATAGGGGAGCAGCAGTGGTGGGTGGCCGGCGGACGATCCCTGATCGGGGAAGCTCGATCACGTGGTCGGGGAGAGGTCCCAGTCACCTGTTGGGGGCTTGGCTGGGTCCAAGAGGTCAGTGAGAGGGAGCTAGCGAGGCCTGGGTGAGGCTAAGCAT
Source organism: Bothriochloa decipiens (assembly GCA_023333625.1). Classification (NCBI taxonomy): domain Eukaryota; kingdom Viridiplantae; phylum Streptophyta; class Magnoliopsida; order Poales; family Poaceae; genus Bothriochloa; species Bothriochloa decipiens. Next base: position 933,404 of record CM041644.1, read on the forward strand.
TACATCGGCATAGACTCACCGCGGCGACAGCGCATGTGCGCGCGCGCGGGAGGAATTCACCCGCGCCGCGAGTGTTTTGTTGCCGGTTGGTCGGTCCAGATGGCGTGCTCGCGTGTGTAGATGAGGGGCGAGACAGAATCGAGCGGCCGGGGTACTTTGCTTGGCGGCTGTGACAGAACCGACCAATTTATTAGAGCACAAGCACACAATTCGCCACTAATTCAGCAAATCATATGATTGAGGCCTAATAAACCCGGTAGTCCGTGAAATCTTGAAGGATTTTAAACTTTTCCGGCACGACCAAGATCGCAATAGTTTAGCGATTCCATTCACAAGTACACAGTTCGCACATAGTTTAAAACATCATCGGAGTACGAAATAGAGTTATTACAAACCAAGTTCAAATTCAAATAAAAGCGGAAGCGATTTAAGTTCAAATACCACACACACACATTTGAAATACAGTGCCAGGTCCTTGGTCCACATCCAGCAAAAGCATCAAGTCGAGAAGAGTGACCATGCCCAAGGTCTAATCATCTCCCAAGACGGGATAGAAACAGTTCTGACAATAACCATAAAGCATCTCACCATCTGCAAAAACATGGGAAATAAAACCCTGAGTACTAGGATGTACTCAGCTAGACTTACCCGTCATAAACTAAAATAAAGAGACTCCAAGGAGTATGCAAGGCTGTATAAGGGGGATAGCTGACTCATTTAATTACGAAAAAGCTTGCATTAAGGAACAATTAATAAGAACCTTCTAGCAATGTATTTTAATCTGATTATCC